>CAJVRI010000668.1:0-535723 GCA_911649635.1 Poeciliopsis gracilis
GTATGTCCCATTTTTTTTATCTTTATTAAATCTCGGATGTTAAAAATTACGTAGTAACAAACAATCTACAATAAGCAATAATAAGGAAATGAAGGGTGCGCCGATGTTTTTCATAATTATAATAATAACGCATTTTATTTGACTACCCCTTTCAAAACTTAAACTTTCAAAACTTCTTTTCGGATATTAAATTTATATTATTAACAATCTAAAAGAAGGAATCATTATGGAGATGTATTTATCTATCCTTACACCCTAACTATCCCAAACAAAAGTCATAAGACATAAATTAAATTAATATTTTAGAGACAAATGTACATTACATTAAGAACACATTTATCCATCCATTAATTATTATACACATATAGCGGGGAGGTGAGAGCTGCTGATGGACCCTGGACAGATCGCCAGTCCATCGCAGATTAAGAAAACAGATAGAAACAAATACTTTCTGGTGTGGAAATTCAAATAATAGATTTTGATGTTGTGAACAGTATTGTTAAAATAAATAAGTTAAAATCTAAAATATAATATCCTTTGCCTTATTCAATAAGGACTAGATGGACAAGAGGTTTGGTCAACAATTTTTACCAACCTGGTCCGTTCATTCACAGCACTTTTGTTCTGTTTATTTACCAAATATTTTTCTTATTATTCACATTGTGAATATAATTTACAAATTAAATGTTATCATTGTTTAACAAGCTCAACTGTTATCATTGTTTACCATAATGTCTTAACCAGTAAACTGGTTGGTGTCCCATTATTCCGTTTAGAAATTATAAATCTATTCTAATTGCAATCGATTCATAAACTGCTCCAAATACCTTAAATATGCAATTGTTGCAAAACCCAGTGATTCATTTAAAACTTTAAATTTAGCTTCAGCCTGGAAAGACTCACACAGAAAGTAGGTTTTATAAAGTTTATGTGATAAGAAATAATCTTTGGACCCGGCAGTAGACACTGCGCTGGGAACTGTCAGAGAGAATGATTCGCTGTTCAGGAGTTATTTTTTTTCTATATGAAAACCTTTTTTAATAAATTCACTGGATACATAAATTAAACCTGTGTAAATTCTAACTATAACTGTCTTCATCTCATCCGATCACGGCGCCGGTCTCATCTCCTCCACCCTTCAGAAACTCCGGCTTGATGTACAACTGCTGAGCTTCCATCACCTCCACCTGGTCTCCACCTTCTCTCAGCTCACCTTTAACCTTATGTTTGTATTATGACTTTGTAACTAAACAATGTTTCTGTATGTGCTTGCTTTATCAGAAAACAACAGTTGATTCTGACTGTTAAAACACAACTTAGCCGTATGTCAGGTTAGTAAAGAAAATTTCTATTGATTCCAGTCATTGTTTAAAATTATAGGAAACGTTGCATTTACACATACAAAATATTGCAAGTTATTAACTTAGCATGTATTTCAAATTTTTAAAACAAGGTTATCCAATTGCTAAACAACATTGTTACAATATATTTACAACTAATTTATTGGTTCTACTTTCTCTCCAACAAAATGCAGCCACAATATAACTCTGTGTGGAAACGACACCATTTCTGTAAAAACTAATAATGTAAATCTACTGAGCTACAACAAAAGGAACATTCAAAAATGTACATAATATTGAAATAACACATTACAAAAACAAATGACTGAACAAGTCAAAAGGCAAATGTGCTTCAGCATAAATGATTTAAAATGGCATTTCACAAAAAAAAAACAAAAAAAACGAACAATGTGTGAGAACTGAAATGTGTGAAAGACTATAGAAAACAACTAATATTGTCCTAGCATTCAGTACTGGCATTCAGGGCAGTGTCCAGGTACGTCATCAGAGTCGTAACGAGGGAACTCTCCTCATCTTCCATGTCCGGTGAAACTCACACAGTCTTTATATTGCTGGTTGCAGGAAGAACATCTGCCTTGAATGACTCTGAAAATGTAGCCCAGCTGATCTCACCTGTTAATGAAAAACAGATTTTATGTAGTTGAAATCTAAAGTTTTAGGTGAAAAAAGTCAAAGGTCCTTACCATCTAGCCAAGCAAAGTGAGTCTTCTTCCTGAAAACTGGGTCAGACACAATGGCTTCAAAGCACTTGCAGGTCAATGCCAAGGTGAGGTAAGATGTCTCCCTGTGCCAGAATCACCTCCTGGAGAACAGCTTCCAGTTCAATCAAAGGCATCTGAAAATAATGATAATAAAAAAAACAGGTGCATTGCAAGACTGGAAGAATGGCTATGACATGATTATGAATGAATCTTAAAAAAAAGAAATGAATAAAATTAAAAAAACATGTATATACATTGCAGATCTGTTTAAACAAGACGTGATTCATTCTCCCTCAGAACAGAGCAAGGACACAGCCTGATAGCAATTAAATGTTTTTTAATTTTATTCATTTCTAACAGCCTGATAGCTACTAAGATAAAAGAAAAAGGTTATTATACAAATGATTGGTAGAACAAAAGGCATGTTTGAATTAATCACTGTAGATTCTTTAACATTGTTGTTACTGTTTTGTAGAATTTTAATTAATTATAGAAATCACAATGGCTTCCAGATAACAAATATATATTCTGCAAAAAATGAATTGAAATTGTAGAAGTGATATTGCTCAAACAGCCAAGGGCAGGAATGAACTAATTAGATTTACTCAAATACTCTGTAACTTTGACAAAAAAATGAACAATTAGGACAATTTTTCCAAATCTTATACTCTTGAGTTAATTTTGTTGATACGCAACATAATGCGAGTAACTTAACTGAATGAAGAACACATTTTAATCCATTAAAAAAATTAAAACACGATACAGATAAATGTTGTTTATGTTAGGTTAATTTGTTGTCTTGTATTAAAATGTTTCCTTTTAGGTTTTAAAATACCTAATAGTGCACATAACATCATTTTTTATTAATGTCTGCTTAAATAAATGGGTAATATTACATTGCACGTTATAATCAGTAAAACAGTACTTAATAGCCATTTCACCAAATAATTTGTTTCTTTTAAATGTGTAGTTTGCTGCACAGTTACTAAAAATACATTGAAGTAGTGCTACTGGTTATTACAGTATCAGCTCTGGGTACTACACCCACTTATGATGGCAGCTGTTAACTTATAAAAAAAGCTGTTAGTTTATAAAAAAAAATATTAAGACTTTCCAGAAATTTAACATTGGTGTACAAAAACATATTTAAAAAAATATTAACCTTTAAAAATAAAAAAAATAAAAACACTAGAGAACTGATAAGTATGTAAAAACCAAAAAACCATTCATTAGTGTAGTTTTGCATACCGTTATGTTGAACCATAGCAGTTCTTGCTATGTGGTTCTGAACCTTGTTGGACTCATCGGCCCTGCAGGAGCAAAGCGGACAGCGACACCTGTCGTTCATTCAGTACGGAAGAATTTTCTCTCCGTTCCGAATGTTGCAAAGACACGTACATCTGTATAATGGAAATAGAAAAACAAATTTTGAGCATAAAATACATTTTTCTACTTTTAGATTTTTATCTAATGGTGGCCTGCACGGAAATAATTAGCTATGCTACATGCTAAAATTAGCCTTCCCGAACAACGAATTTCACTCGTTTACAGCTGTCAATTATATTTTCAACCTAATGTAGACAAGCGTATCGATTTACTCTGTAAAAAAAGTTTTAATAAGGTAGAAAATACCTTTTGCTGACTTTGTGGCTGTTCCATTGTGAATCGCGTGCCGATCGTCAGTGGGGAAACCTCTCAAACTTCTTCCAGTCAACCTGTTAGCCCCGCTTCTTTAAGGTATTTATACTGGTGATTCTGAAAATAGCGCCCCCTTCATTTCCGGAATGTAATAGTCCCATTTCCATATAAGGTCTGAGACTGACAGTGGTCCGTCACCGCCCCTTTCCGCAGGCTGCAGCCAAGACCCTCTCGCCGCTGAGGCAGCTGCTGGGAAGCGGACAAGTTCTGGACATTTTCCATTAATTTAGACGAATGAGATCCTGCTGCGGTTCCGGTACCGCTCGGTTCACAGCCCAGTTCTGGACTGCTATCAGGTAAAACCGACGAGGTAGAAAATAAAACAATTTATTACAACTAAAGCAGGATTTAAAAAGTATGTGTTTTGAGTTTTGCTAAACAAAAAGGCGGGAATTTACGTCGGTGTTTTTTAACCGTAATTTGTAACTTATGCTGTTTTAGACGAATTTGCAAAGAAATGCGATATTTATTCATGTTATTTAATTGGGACGTTATCTTGGTCTCAAGGTGCCAAAATAAATATATGGAACTCAAATCAGGACAAAAGTTAAAACAAACAGAATTACGGGTCAGGAGTTGGACGGAGAAAATGTTAAACCTGTATAAAAAAAGTCACCAAGGAAGCAAATATTTATTGTTTCTAAAATGATACCAATATGCAGGTCCAGTTGTTCAGGTGAGATTACTTCTGAGTCTTTTGTCTGACCAGAGCGCATGAAAAGGTGGCATGAACCTTTTCACTTATTGCTGGTTAAATTGCAGCCAAACCTTGGTTAAAAAACAAAATGCATTTTTTGTAAAATGCACCATCTCTCCATCTCATGTTTACAAAACAGTTCAGTAGCAAAAGTTTAGTTGAAACTCAAAACAATGTGATCATTATGTAAAAAAACAAAACACTTAAATGGTGCAAAACTATTGTAAATGAAGTATTTAGTTTATTTGTCTTGGTAGTTGAGCAACAAAAAAAGAAGTCTTGTATGAAATTAGCATTTTGCTGAAACAAAGAATCATTGTTCATTTCAGTAATTGTTTTTCCACAGATCTGAAGGTTACAGAATACATTTAAAGCTAAGCCACATTTTGATCGGACTTCATCTCCAATGAAGGCGAAGAAGGCACTGTGCAAGGCGAAGCTGCAGCAGGAAGCCGTCTCCTGCTCAATCTGTCTGGATTCACTGAAGACTCCAGTAACTATTGCCTGTGGACACATCTATTGTCTGAGCTGCATTAATGTCCACTGGAATAGAGAAGATCACTATAAAGTCTATAGCTGTCCTCAGTGCAGACAGAGCTTCACCCCCAGGCCTGTCCTGGTAAAAAGCACAGTGTTGACTGATTTAGTGGAGGAGCTGAAGGAGACTGGGCACCAAGTTGCTCCAGCGGATCACTGCTATGCTGGACCTGAAGATGTGGCTTGTGATGTCTGCATTGGCAGGAAGATGAAAGCTGTCAAGTCCTGCTTGTCCTGTCCAGCTTCTTATTGTGAGAATCACCTTCAACCTCATTATGATGCTCCACCATTAAAAAAGCACAAGCTGCTGGATCCATCCGAGAATCTGCAGCACATCTGCTCTCTTCATGATGAGGTGATGAAGATCTTCACTGAGCTGATCCGTCTCCTCCAGGAAAGAAGCTCAGAGGTGAAGCAGCAGATCAGATCCCAGCAGGAAACTGAAGTGAGTCGAGTCAAAGATGTTCAGGAGAAGCTGCAGCAGGAGATCACTGAGCTGAAGAGGAAAGACGCTGAGCTGCAGCAGCTCTCACACACAGAGGATCACACCCAGCGGTACCGTGGCCGAACGTGCATTTGGGTTCAACAACAAATCCTGGGCATTAAACTGCACTTAAACCTGCTATACATTTTATCACAACAGCATTGAAACTCCAGTATCGGATCCAGTTTCCTCCAGAGTGAGAGTGTACCTGGATCACTCCCACTCATGGTTACAGCGTCTCTGAAACCATGACTCTCCTGCACTGAGTCCTGTCCACATTCACTCAGTCCATTTATCCTGGACTGAGGTTCCAAAAGGTCAAAGGACACACTGCTTCATTTGTGAAGCCACAATAATATCCTGGTGTTTTGTGGATATTCTCGTTTTGGTTCCTTTCAGTTGGAACCACCAGTTGTTCTAGTAGAACTGGAAACTTTGTGTTCAGCCTTTTCAGAAGATTCATAACCAACTGCATGTAAAGTTTAACATCGAAGGTTAAACAATAAAGCTTATTCACCTGAACTCTGTTCATTTAAACTGTTAGATAAATAATGAAATTGTTATTATTTTATTGGTGAATCTGTCTGGATCAGTTATTTGGAAGCTTCAAGAATCAGCCAGAGTATTACTAATCTGTCCTGGACGGATACGGTCCAACATGTAAGGAATGTTTATTATTTAGTCATTAAGTAAGTTATGACAATCATAAATATCCAAAAAGTCAATTTAACGTTGTTTCAGATGTGAACTAGATGACTTGTCCAGGGTTTTGCTTTGCATCTTCATTTGACAAGAAGACAATAAACTAACAAGACTGGAGGTGCTGCCACCAGGTGGCGCTGCACACAACTGAGCAGGAGGAAAGCAGAAACGATCCATTCGTCATCCAACGTTCTTATCCCTAATGGGGTTAAGCATGTCCGTCTGGTTTACCCCACTAGGGACTGGTGTCCATTCCCATCGGTCAGCAGGGAGAGGTGGGCTACATCCGCCAATCAATCGCAGGTCGACACACAGAGACCTAAGGAGAATTTAGAGACCAACCAACCTGACCGTCATGTTCTTGGACTGAGGGAGGAGAGAACCCCTGGATGCAAACTCTCCTTGCTGGATAGCAAGAGTATATCAGCAGAAATCCTTCCATAGCAAGAGTGTTTCTTCCACCTGAACCAGTTTGGACTCAGACTTTCACCAACATGCATGTTGAAACACTTGAATGAAGACAAAATGCTTCTTGTTTATTGAGATAAAATGAAACTGATATTAAAATGTAGGATCATATGAACATGTTTAAAAGGCAAACAGTCCCCCTACTGACAAATGTTGGAACTGACTTTAATCAACATAATGAGACAATAGGATAATTTCCCATTTACACTGTTTGGTGCTTATCAGCTTTAAAACACAAGAAAGTCTAATTCTATAGTGTTAGTTCATAAATCTTCAACATTGAATGCCATGTTTACATAAATATGTCAGAAAACGACTCATTCACCTCTGAATGTGTCGTCTGAGGGGTTTTAAAGCACATTATTAGTATTGATTGGAGAAAGAACACATTTAGTGTTTCCTAACCTCCAACATGTTGGAGTTAAAATGAAGAGGAAACAATTTCTGAACAACAAGGTAAATGTTTGTTTCAGGAAGAATCCTCCGTCTGCACACTGCAGTTCACTTTGACCTCCACAATCAGAGGAACAACAAAAACCAAGAGTTTATGTTCCCATCGCTTGTTATCTCCAGCCCGGTCTGCTGGCTTTGCTCCAGTCTTTGGAATGGGTTGACTTGTCGCTGCCGCTGTCATTCCGCCTGTGGCCTTTAGGGGGCGCCAGAGAGCTGTGGAGCGGTGATGGAGCAGAGGATCTGGCGCTCTGTGACCTCTTCAGAGTGGGAGAGGAGGAGGTGTTCAGCAGATCTGTGGCTCTGGAGGTCTTGGGGGAAGATTTAGGGGAACCGGTGTTGGGGGGATGAGCCAGAGTAGGTTTGGATCTTCTGAAAGAAGAAGATGCTGTGTTTCTGGTGAAACCCGGAAGTGCTGATGATGTCGGGGTTCTGGATTTGTGTAGAGGTGTGACAGGAGCACTGATGCTTCCCCCTCCAACCTGATTGAGAGCTCGAAGCTTGGAGAGACACATTTTCTCCTCTGCTTGGGTTTTGGGTTTCTTTAGAGGTTTCCGGATGGATGGTCTGCCCTCGAGGTCCTGGTTCTGCTCTCTGGACTCTGGGGTCTTAGTGGAGCCGGACCGTTGGGACCCCGGAGCAGCTCCGGGTTTCTCTCCATGACGGGGGGAGAGGATGTTCAGACTACTGGTTCTGGAGGAGCTGCGGTTGTTCGCTGGAGGCTTTTCGGGTTTTTTATCTCTGGATGAAGAACCTGGGTTGATCCTTGTGATTGGTACAACTCGCCTCAAGTTCTGGTTCTCGGAGCTGGTGTGAGTGCGGATCGATCTGCCGCCTGTATAGGTTGTGTTTGATGGTTTCACTCCAGTATTTCCAGTTCTGGAGTTGAGGGATTTCTTGGTGGAGGTTTTGGTTGAAGTTTCAGGTTTTGTTTTCCCACCAGTTGAAGAACTTTCTCCTGTCCTTTGCCTCAAAGTCTTCTTGTTTACGTTTGTGTTATCAGATGTTTCCTCTGACCCAGGTGCCACATCTGTCCTCTGATCGGTGGACTTTATCATTTTAGCTTTTTCAGGAGCCTCTGCAGTCAGAGTGGGATCTGGTTTGGGTGATGCAGGGATTATTGGATGTAATCCTGGGTCATTAGAGCGGGAGACAGGCACCGGTTGGCTGCTGATTGGGACGGACTCTGTGGTTTGACCATCTGTATGAGCTTCTGAACTCTCATTAGTGGATGTTGCAGAGGAAGTTTGCTGCTTTTCTCCCTGAGTTTTTGCTCCCTGTTGATCCTTTTCTGTGTGTAGATGTGTGTTTTCACCGGCTGCTTCACACACACCTGTCACACACCAGACAATCACCTTGACTTCTTGTTCCTCGATGTTCTTCTCAATCTCCTGGGAGGTATTCTGAGGTTTGTCTGCTGCCTGTTCTTCTGGACCTGCGGTCAACGAGTCGCCACCGCCCATCTGGGTGGAGGAGGTGGTGGAGGTGGTGGTGGAGGTGGAGGTGGTGTTACTGTCGAACACCTTTAGCTCAGGCACCAGGGTGCATCTCTCTAAAAGCACAGACATGTTTCCTGTAGCAGCAGTGGGGCTACAGGCAGCACTCTGTCTGCTGGAAGTCTGATCTTCTGTTTCATTCTTCAATCCAGACTCAGTCGGACTGTTGAGGAGTTTTTCATCACTGCTGAAACTGGGAATGGGTGAGTTATTCCCACCGTTGTTGAGCTCAGACTGTTGCTTTGAATCAGAGGTAGATTTGACTGAAACTTCATCTTTATTTACATCTTCATCAACGTTTTCAGGGTTCCTTCTGGTGGGGGTCTCTACGTGGGCTAAAACGTTCGTAGGAGAGAGTCCTGAACCTCCAGGCTCGAGTTTAGAGGAGGTTGGTGGGAAATGTTTCCTCGTGTCCTCCTTCCCTCTCTGCCGAGGAACTCTGAGGTCGTTGGATTTCTCCAGCATTGCGCTAAGTTCTCGCTCTGCAACGAGAGACGGCGAGCTGGATGGAGAGTTACGGTTTCGCTGGAAGTTCCCTGAACGTCCTCGAGGGACGTGCTTGGTGATCAGAGAGGAGCGAGAATGTGACTTTGGGTTCAGGAGGTCCAGTAAAAGTCCGACCTCATCTTTTACTGCTGCTGCTGACATGTCGGTTTCACTTCTGCAGCGCCACCCGAGGGCTCCGGTCACCTGCAACACAATCGCACAAGAGAAATGTATTACCTGGTCAGGATTGGGTTTCGTTTAGTGCCTGACTCCTCCTCCTGAATGGATGGCACTGTTTACATCAGCAGGAGCCAAGACCTTTGACCCCTGACTACTGGAGTTAGTGGTCGTTTAAAAACATCTTATCACAGAAGCCTACATACAACTGTAGCACTGGGTGCTAAGATAAATTGTCCACCAATTTGACCAACAATCAAAGTTTTTCCCTGTTTCCTGTTGTCAGATTTGTGTCCCATAAATCTAATGAGTCGTGACCTCATGTGCAACCTGGGAATAATCTGTCAGTAAAATAATCCGGGAGTCAGTGAGACACAGAGTAATTGCTAATCACAGAACTGGGATTGTATTTATAATCTTTAATTGCCCAGAGTGGGATTCTGTTACCTCCTCTCCTCCAGACCACGAGTGTCTCTTCAGCTCCTCCTCCTGCATCCTCTGACGGCGAGTCGCTTCCTTCGCCTCTCTCTCCTTGTTCTCCTGTAAGATCCAGAAAAACACTCCTTACCAAACTGTTCCCTCTGTTCCCAAACTGACTCTTTCTGACAAACGCAAACTTAGTGAACTGGTTTTAAAACCAACTTCATTTGATCTTTTATTAATCTTTTTTCCACATAAATGAGGAAATATTTTGTCCTTTACATTTACGGTTTAACTTAACTTCAACTTTGCTCTTCAAATGATGCAATAAGATCAAAATGTCTGATCTATTTACCCAGAATGCCCTGCACTGTAGATCACTTTCTACTTTTGAAGCGATCACTGATGTTTGGTGTTCACATATGCATTCAAACCAAACCAGAGTTCACTTCAACCAAACTGAGACCAAGGTCTTTAGGCGGCGCAGAGTTTGATTTTTTTCAGACCTCCACAAGCGGAACTGGACTTTCTCCCCAAATGGACTGGAGTTGGACTGGAGTTGGACTGGAGTTGGACTGAACATGGCTGGTATGAATGAAGCCTCACATAGAGCTTTTGAACAAACCTTGGCAGCGATTGTGAACTTGGTGCAGAAGGTGTGGAAGATGCTGAAGCAGTCGTCCAGCCTGAACGCGTCTCTGTCCTCGCAGAAGAAGTCGATCAGCTCCCTGCCTTCCTTCTTCAGCTGCTGCTGGCTGCCGCGCAGCGAGCACAACGCCGACGTGGCGCTCTGAGACGCAGCGACACAAAGCGTTACAGGCTGCGCTACTGCAGGACGCTCAACGGTTCTAGTTTTATGGATTTTATTTATTTTTTCATTATTTGGTAACACTTTATTTAAAGGGATCACATGACACTTTCAATGGACTTTAACTGCAAGTTTTAATGCAACTTTGCAATAAAAGACATGACAGCTGTGGCCATTCATGAATACTCCTTCATGTCAGTCTTACGCAAAAATAAAGTTATCAATTATCTTACTTTGACTAGTCTATAATCCTGTCAGGCATGAAGAGTCTTAATTAACTTCAGTTATTCAAAAATGTTTTCTTCTCCTTGTTTCTGTTGCTCTATTTGTTTTTTTATTTCTAATCCATAAAACCAAATTTCCATCAGATCTCAGTCTTGAGCTGCTAAAATATAAAATGTGGGATAAAAAGAAAGTTCACGTTTTTATGGTGCTTATCAATAACTTACAGCTATTAAATTGAATGTTTATAATTGATTTTTTGTGATATTTTTACAGCTCATTCTGCCTGCATTCTGAGTCGTTGCGTAAAAATAAATGCAGAAATGAATCAGCCTGAGAAATGATGACTTTGTTTCACCTGAAGGAAAGTGTCCAGCTGCTGCAGCAGCTCTGTGTCTCTCTGGATGCTCTCCTCTACTGAGCGCGTGCGAGACGTCAGCAGCTGCAGTTCAGCATCCAGCGTTTCCATGGAGATCCTAACAAAAGAGACACAATTGGTTTTTCCTGTTTCTATGCAATTATTTCAGTTTAATTTGAGGAACCTGATTTGGATTTGTAGAAAAAGCTTTGCCAACCAAAGTCAGCAGGGGAAGAAATTGTAAAAATATTTCTGATCATTTTTTTTTTTATTCAGACATGCACTGAAAAAACACAAAATCAAGTATTTTTAGTTTATGTTTGAGTGCAAATATCTTAGTTCACTTAAAATAAAACAAAACAAACTAGCAGGTAACTTCAACAAGATAAAGCAGCTTGTTTTAAATCAACAAGTCCTAAAATATAAGTGACAAAGTTCCAGGTCCTTCTGCAGATTATTTGTGACCTGAACAAGTTTCAGGTCACTTGACAATAGAGCGAGTTCTTGTTCATCAATATTAATGGTTCACTGACTGAAAACAAGCTCTTATATCTGTACTAAGATATTTGCACTAGAAACTAGACAAAGTCAGATTTAGTGTTTTTGCAGTGAGTCTTGACCCTCAGCTGCATGTGTGAACCTCGGAGGCGCCGTCTCACCTGGATGCAGCCTGGATGTGACTCAGTTTCAGAGGAAACTCCTGCAGCTTTTGGTCTTTTTTCTGAGCTTCCTGAAAAAAAAAAAATTAAATCTCAACTTTACCTGAACTGCAGTCAGAAGGAAACAATATGCAATATTTAGAACAAAACAGCTGCAAATGTTGCAAAAACTCTGCAGTTTAGATTTTAAGATGAAGAGAAAATCGTAATGTTTGAGTAAAAAGAAGATGATTGCAGTTGGTTTGTGGTGATCCAGCATCATCAGGTTGAACTCACTGACCAGAGCCACGAAGTGCAGCAGGTTCATCCCCGGCTTGTTGGACTTGGTGTCTGCAAGCGACAGGAGGGAGGACAGCTTGAAGCCCACGGCGTTTCCTGCAGAACCTCCCTGCAGAACACAGCAGTTAGAAACAAACCTCCCCACTGCACTGGTTCATCCAGACTAAAGTTAATGATGTTCCAGTTAATATGAGGTTTTAGCCACAATTTAAAACTGTTTTCTGGAAGTTGGTTCCAGATTTGTGGTGCATAGAAGCTGAATGCTGCTTCTCCAGGTTTGATTCTGGTTCTGGATGCAGAGCAGAACCAGAAGAGCTGAAGGTAGTTAAAAAAAAGTATAAAAGTAGTTTTGTTTAATTTATTATGCAAATGTTAGTACACTTGAAATAAGACAAAACTAACTCAAAGGTAACTTCAGGAAAATGTAGGAGTTTGTTTAAAGTAATTCCTTCATATTGATGAAAAGTTATAGGATAAAACGACATTTTTCTCGTGTTACAAGTGAAATTATCTGCCAACAGAACTAGACGTTTTTCATCAATATTAAGGAATTACAGACTCCAATATGTTGCTGAAAAGTGACTCTTCAGTTATTTTGTCTTATTTTAAGTGAACTGAATTATTTCCAGTGTTTAGGATCAGTTGAAACCGTCTGACTGCGTTTTATTTTGAAGTAATCAATGAGTTAGTGTAGATAATCCTGGTTCATTACTTCTTTAATCCTGGAGATGTTGTTCAGGTGATAGAAGGCCGACTTTGTAACTGTCTTTATGTGGCTGTGAATGTTCAGGTGTGGCGTTTTAGTCCACATTAAGGTATATCTGGAGGCATTTATTCATGTTTTCAGCCAAATTTGATGCATTTGTGGATTTTCGCTGTTTTCTGTTTTATCATTTTTTCCAGTTTTCTCCCTGATCTGTCGGCTGTTTCCACCATGTCACAGCATTTTCAGACTTTAATCACTAAAGATATCTATAAAACATACATTTAGCTTCACAATAATGCACTACTTTGAGTTCGTTTTATTGTGTCAAACTGGATGTCGTTCAAAGTGTTTGATGCTCTTTTGTTTTCTATATTTTATGAATTTTTTCACACAGATTTTCCTGCTGTCAGTCCATGTCGCTTTTTTTGTCGCCGTCTATTTCAGTGCGTTATTGTTTGTGGTTTGCTGTCGCTGCATTGTTATGGTAATTTGACGTCCCTCGTCTGTCAACTTCATATATCAACAGATTTCGTTTTAAAGACTTGTAATAACAAATAAGAAGTGCATAAAATATATTTTTGGTCAGAAATATGAGCTTCAGCATGAGAGAAAGGCTGAAGGTAAAGATTATAAACATATTTAAATGTTTTAAAGGCAGAGCATCAAAGGTTTCTGCTGCCTCTGTGTAATTTGCGCAGCATGTGAAGGCGAAGTTTCCAGTTTGACAATGTGAACAATAAGGGATAATGATACGGTTTGAGTCTAGGCTCCCTGATGATCCTTGAAATAAATGAACATCTGTTCCTTGTAAAAAAAAACAGAAAATCTCGAGCTGCAGGGAGTTTTCTGATGTCGCAGTTTTCTGCACATGTTAGAGATGAAAACTGGACAAAAACGAGTTTTAATCTGTTTTAAATGACATTAGCCAGACAGTTAACAATCTGTAGCTGGTTTTCTAATTAATTATGAATTGTTTTTTATTCCCCACTCACAGCATTGAGGATGTTTCCGGCCTGCAGCACCAAGTGCAGAACAGCGTGGAGCTCCTTACAGCACATTAACTCTGGATGAGAGGAAAACGAAAGGAGGGAAGAAAAGTGTCGTTAGAGAAGAGAGAGAGAGAGAGAGAGAGAGAGAGAGAGAGAGAGAGCTAACAGAGGCAGCGCTTAGTTAGCAGCTCAGGCAGAGATTCACACACACTGCTAAAAATAATCAACGTGTTAGGATGACGTATCGCTCTGCACATCTGCACAGTCTGAAGAAGTCAGGTGAGTTTCTTCAGCATCGCTCTGCTGTTTTATCTTTAGTAGAAACTGAGTCATTAGCTGTCAAATATCTGCCTTCAGATTAACATATTTTGAGGTATTCATTCATAAAAACACAAAAATCACTACAGAAAGTTTAGTGAAAGGAAAACATTCAAAGGGAAGTCTGAGGAATTACTTTAAAATATACCCTGCACTGCCACTTTACAAATTACAGTCATGACTCATTAATCCGTCTGAACCGTCAATTTAATCCTTTAAAATCTTCATTTTCTGAAACAGATTGTAAAAACAGTTCATGAAGATGAATGGTGCTTAGATTGAAAATCATTTCTTGCAACTGCAGCAAAAAGTGTTTCTGCTAATTATTAACTCTGATGTCTGAATTCAAGTGAAATCAGATCAGATTTAGAAAAACTATAAAATATTCATAATTTCTGCAAGCTGTACAATTATACACAGTGTTTATGTTTTGCTCTGTCACATAAAATTCTTCTAAAAATAAATAACTAAAGTGTTTGCTACCTTTGGTTGCAGAGCGAAGGATTTGAAAATCTCTCTTCATGGCGTCGCAGGAAGCAGGAAACTCCTCCTTTAACAGCATGGACTCGATGCGGACCGAGTAGCTGCACAGAGACATGGACACTTACAGACATGTAGAGGTAATACTTCACATGATGAGGTTTCACAGAGACTGACGGATTGATGATGTCATAATAATGAAAAAACAGAAGAATGTGACGCCAGCATCAAAATTTTCAGCAGTAGAATATAAATCTTGTTCATCTGATTTTATTCCTATCTGTATGTGAATCTGCTTTTATTTTCACTTTACTGTTGATAAACCTGAATTTCTCCATTTCTATTCTATATTAATTAACTTACTAAGTCACTAAACATGCAAAATCTAAGTATTACGTTAAGGTTGTACAAAAACATTGTTTTCACAGATCATTTGATCACTTAAAGTTACTTGTTTTCCTTTTTCTGTAAATATGAATATATTGTATATAATTCACATTTCTAGGGGGATTTGGTTGGTTTTTCATAAGATCAGACACTGATATCAGCTGCTAATTGGTAAATATTTTAAAAAGAAAAAATAAGGAGTTGGATTCTTATGACATGTTATTAGTTTTTGAGTTTTTAGTTATTTACATATTTATGTTGCTTTGTTTTTTTCAAGTCAGAAAAAATTCTTACATGCAAGATGCTATTTGAAAATTAATTGATTTCTATAGTTATCAAGTTTATTTATCTGATTAGTTTGCTGACTGAAGAGTTTTTTTGCTTTATTATCTAATCTCATTATTAGTAACAACTTAAAAAAAACCATCTTATTTTAAAAGTTCGTCTAAACTTGACAGATTAATTCTGAATGTTAGCATGTTTGGCTAAGATGTTTTGCTAGTTCTGAGTTTGAGAAATGTAAAGTCGTGAGCTCACCTGGGCAGGTGAGTCAGCAGATAAATGAAGGAATCGGCCAATGAGAGCTTGGAGGCGTCGCCTCGATACGCCTTCAGCTTCTTCACCTTCAGAGAAACAAAGTTTTATCAAAACAAACGTTTATGGATAAATGAAACGATCATATTTCCATCTGTCACTGAGGATGTTTGTGTTTCAGACGCCAGACGAAATATTTCACCTCGTCTTTTTCTGGAAGCAGCTTCAGCAGCTCTCTCAGAGGCTCCGCCCCAAATGATTGGCTGTTGCCATGGCGAATCTCATCCACCAGCGTCTGATTGGACCTGCAGGGGAAAATGCTTTATCTAATTAACAGCTAAATTACACTCTGAATGTGTTAAAGTGACACTTCAGTCAGTGCTAATCAGTCGTAAAAAATAAAAATAAACCAAACTCAGATTAAAAACAAATTCATCTGGAGTCAAACAGAAGAAATGAAGATGACTTCAAACTTTTGCACAGATTAATATGACTATTTATATCAGTGTGAACTAATTCATAGTGGGAGCGCCTCCCTCACATGTTCTGATGAGTTTACTAAGCATTGATTCTGACCATCATAAACCCGATCAGAACACGCTGTGATCCGTTTTTTATCATCCAGAAAGAGGAAAGAGAAAAACAATAAATTTTGCAAATGGAAATTATTGAGCTTATTTTAATTTTTTTTTGATTAATTGATTTATTTCTTATTGCGACAGGCTTAGCTAGCATATGTTAGCAAATGCTGGTTAGTTTTATGTATCCTGTTGGATGTGTTTGTAGTTTTATTGTGGTTTTCTTTCTGCTGTAATGATCGCTCCCAAATAAATTTAGAAAAAACATTTAGAGTCTTTGTTTTTGTATTTCATCCCTCTTTGTGATAATTGGTCTCATTCTGTGATTTTTGTTTCAGTTTGAACCAAATCTCTGACGTAGCCGTTAACATCCATCCTGCTTGCATTCCTGCAGAGAAGCATCATCCATCTGTTTTTACCCACAACACCTCAGGATGAGGGCGAAGAGACGCGTAACGCAGTCCCACCCTGAGTCACAGTCACCCTGGACAGAGACTGAGCAGATAAATATACCAGCTTCAACTTCACTCAAACTAAACGGTCACAACCTCTTAAAAAAAAGTTAAAGAAGTTGATTAAAATCAAGAAATTATTTGTATCAAGCCTTTAGCACTAGTAAAGACAGTTGAATTAATTACATAAAAATTGTTTTTACACCAATTAATTTTTTTCTCTACATGCAAAAGTTCAGAACTGGAACCTTTGTATTTATGTGTTTCTGGTACGCCTGTAAATCTGGCGCACAAGCGAAATCCACCAACCACAGCGACAGAAGCTGCTTCTCTTGGCCCAATGGGACATTTTGCTTCTAAAAACAATCTGATTAAACACTGGAAAACAATATTATTATTTACAAGTTGTGTGAAAAGGAGTTAGCCTGCTAGCGATGTTATTCAAGCTAAGATTAGCATCTCAATGCTAACATGTAGCAGCACAGACGTTGCCAACGGTAAAGTCAGCATCAACTCGGCCTGTAATGATGATGAATTTTGTCCCAGAAATTATCGCGATACACAATAATATCGTAATTTTGAGAACATTTTCAGCTGAAAAAGTTATAATGATGTCATATTAATGTAAGTACAAGATCAAAATACTTTGATTTCTAGAGAACATTTAACACTGGAACTTGAAAACATTGAAAATATCCAAAATAAAGAAAGAAAACAAGTGAAACAACAGTGAGTGAAACGGATTATAAAGGCTCTGTAACCAAAATTGAGTTTAAAGAAATATTAGTTTCTCAGCTTAGAGAGGGAAAACAGGCAAAAAGACTTCTGATTAACTATTTGTTATTGGATGTCAAATGTTCAAAATGGCAACATTATATTGATTAATTAAGCTTGTGGCTTGTTTACTGTTGTCATAGCAACTCCATAGCAACTGCCTACCAAGATGGCTGTCAATTACAAAGTTCCTGGAACTTGAGAACTATGTGTTACAGAACCCGACATCAACTTGATTATAATTTATTTTTGAGTTTCTCCACTAATTAAAAATAAATATTTCCATTTATTTACCTTTTGAACTGTTTGAGGAAGATTGCGATGTTCAGCCCTCGCTTCGAGTCGAGGATGGAGACCTGGGGTAAACAAAGAGACGGTCAGAGTCTGAGTCCAAAGTGTCGACCAACAGGCATCAGAACCAGAACCAGAACCAGAACCTCGTCTTTGGCCTCCCTGAACGACACTCGGGTCTTTCCTCCTCTGGTCGGCGTGGAAACCGACTTTTCGTTCTGCGTGAAAAGCTCCTCGATTTTCTGAACATCAATCTGGAAATCCTTCTGGACTGGACCCTGAGTCCAGAGGTTGGCGTGACCTTTGACCTGAAGCAAAGATTCAGCTGTTTGTTCTCATGCATAAGTTCTGATCAACTGTTTGTTTGCACTCATCTTTAACAGGCGATATGAACTTATGGATAAAAAATGTTTGGTAAGTTATGTTCAGAAGTTTTAAGTGGTGAGCATTTCACATTATAAAGATTATAACGGTTAACGGCAGATAAACGGTTTCCTGTGGCGGTAAGTTGTTTCTCTGTTTAGTTTATGTACAAAAAACAAAACTTATCTCATTATTTTAGGTTTGTAATGCATCAATTGAACAACTTAGTTTCTTTTACATGTTGCATAAAATAAGTTTGTGTATATTTTGAAGTAAACTCCGCTGATTGTGTTTTCTGTCTACCTGCTCCGCTGGAATCGTTTTCCAGAAGAAACTCCTCACCCTCTTCTTCTTCTTCACCCCACCTGGGTTACCTGCAGGCAGCAGAGGAGGAGGCGGTGGCGGCGGCGGAGGAGGAGGAGGAGGAGCAGGAGGAAGGTTTTCTACGACTTGGGTTCCATTTTTACTGTTGTGTGAAAATGTGAGCGCCGACGGCGGCGACATGGCCTCAGCGACGGCGGCGTCCTGCTGGAAGGAAAACCCCTGGATGTCGTTGGCCGGGGAGACGCTGCCCATGACGTGCATCGCCACGTCTGATTGGACGGGAGCAGACTGAAGGGTCACCGGGATCACAGGTAACCATGGTAACAGTGGAGAAGAGTCATTCGAAACATCAGTGGGTGAAGATCAGCAGTCTGGAAAGAAAAGTCGAAAAGAAGCAAAAATAAACATGTAGAAAACAATGTCAATGAAAACCTGGATGTTGAAGAATGTTTTGGTGTTAGTGCTGTCGCAATAATCAATAAATCAATAAATCAATTACTCGCTTGATAAATTAAAGCAAATACAATCATTTTAATTTGATTGGTTTATAATTATTATCTAAAAGCTGGATGATAAAAGTTTGGTGCTTTGGTCTCCAATAGTCGAGTTTCAGACAGTTGGAAACAAACTGCTGCGTTTAGAAACTGTTGCTGTTTGGATGAATCTGCCAGAACAATGTTATCTCAATTTTATATTATTGTTTTCTTTTCTGATCCTGTTAAACTGGTGACAAACCAATGAAACCGACTCAAAACTAGAGTTTCTATACATTTTTCTGCAGATTTTCAGTCATTCTGGACTCAAATCCTCAGAATATTCTGTATTTTTCCATTTTAAATCAATAAATATAAAAAACCACTACAAGTTAAAAATGTAGCAGTCAGGATATGAATACAGAATCTACAAAAGGACGGATTTATAAATGATTTTTTTTTCATATTAATGTTTGTCTGTAATCATGCAGTTAAATTTAACCAAATTAAACTTGAATTTTTTGCAGCTTCAGTTATTTTCTTTTTAAATCTTGTTTTTCTTCTGGTGAAAACTTCTCTTGTCCTCTGATTTGAGGTTTTTCTCATCAAACCTCCTGCTGCTCAAAGGTTAATGAAGAGCCGATCGCAGCAGTGATGTAACGTTTCCAGTAACAGCTGCCTTGTTGCTTCCACCAAACGGCTGTGGAGTCGTGGCAGGAAGCCCAAATATGGCCACCTTCCAGCAGGGTTTAATAATTTAATGCTCACTAAGGGAGGAAATCACCGTGTGAAGTTCTGGGTTCACGTCAACAAATATTTCCACTTCCTGCTGATGAATTAAAGACGACAGCGACGTTACATAAGCTAATCTCACGTCTCTGATTGCCTGAATCCTTCCATCAAATTTTCTGCTCAATCGTGCTAACAGCCGGAACCACCCAGTGTGTGAGAACCAGCGACCCGACCCAGCTGCTGCTACTTTCTCCTGCTGTTATTTTAACATCCACATTCCTTCGTGGACCTAACAAAGTGTTATTTTTGGACTTTGGTTACTTTTTCTGTCCTCTAATCGACCATTTCCACCACAGCTGTGAGTCAATCTTTACCTGGATATAAGACAAAATATAAAATAACAGTCACTATCTGAAAACCTTTCCTAAAAAAAGGAAATGGTATCGTCACATGGGATAGTTTTCACAAAAGTTTTCATCCCTATGAATCCACACAAATTTAAAGTTGTTTAAAACATGCCAACCCCCTAGGGGGCAGTGTAGCACAAAACTAAAAGCAATCAGTAAATCAAAACCACGACTTCCTGTTGGGATCATTTAAACATGATGGCAGGACGTTCATTTACAGGTTAAACTACAGTTTTTATTAGAAAATAAACAACGTCAATAAGGAATCATCTCCATTTCTATCTTATTAACGGAGCCTCACCAAGTCCAAACGGCTCCAGCTGAGCCTCACCAAGTCCAAACGGCTCCAGCCGAGCTTCACCAAGTCCAAACGGCTCCAGCCGAGCTTCACCAAGTCCAAACGGCTCCAGCCGAGCCTCACCAAGTCCAAACGGCTCCAGCCGAGCCTCACCAAGTCCAAACGGCTCCAGCCGAGCTTCACCAAGTCCAAACGGCTCCAGCCGAGCTTCACTAAGTCCAAACGGCTCCAGCCGAGCCTCACCAAGTCCAAACGGCTCCAGCCGAGCTTCACCAAGTCCAAACGGCTCCAGCCGAGCCTCACCAAGTCCAAACGGCTCCAGCCGAGCTTCACCAAGTCCAAACGGCTCCAGCCGAGCTTTTCCCTCTGATGGCTTCATTTCCATCACTATAAAATGTGATCAGTTAACCAGCTCTGATTTATATTCTGTATCATAACGCTGGTGATCCAGAGTGCAGGAGATGCCAGAGATGCCATGTGTTGCTCTGGTTGCTGGTCATTGACCCGCTGATTGCCGTGGAAACGAACCGTGTAGCAAACAATGACAGTTTGTTTATGTGGCGCACAACAAAAACAGGGTCACAGTTAGCATGTGTGTGTGTGTGTGTGTGTGTGTGTGTGTGTGTGTGTGTGTGTGTGTGTGTGTGTGTGTGTGTGTGTGTGTGTGTAGATGTGAAAGCTACGCTAACATCACTGCTGCCTCCGTCTTTTTCCTCTCATCTTTCACCCGTCCATCTTCAAAGGGAGGCAGAGTGAAGGTTTACAGCTGGGCAGCGCCGACGCCGACCCAGGAAAATCATCAGTTTGGGCCTCAAATTTTGAAAATAAATAAGATTCCAGCTGTGATGGGGAATTCAGTTACAAAACAACATCAGAATCAACAAATACAAGGTTAAAAATGTGGGAATAAATATATATATTATATATTTTAAATACAATTTCTTAGTGAGCTTTTAGAAATGTTTATTAGCCAAGCATGCATGTCTGATATGGAAAATAATAATAATACCAATAAATGTCACATCTTCTAATGCTTTGTAAACCCTATTTAGGTGAAACTGTAGTTCACATTTTCAGAAACATCATTTTGATAATATTCTGCTGCCTCACAGCTACTATTATCATCCAGTTACATTTATTTTAATCAACATCCAAATAAACACAAAATATTAAAAGGGTTAAAAAATGCAAAAAATCACAAAAGATAAAAACAGAAAACCCCACAAAACATAAGAAAACCAAATATAACATAAAAATCCACAAGCCACCATTAATGCATGTTACTGCAAATTAATCAATAAAATGATGATTTTCTAATATCTAATATATGATGCACAACAACCACAGAGACACAAAATATAAAAAATAAATGAACTCAGGACCAAAGGAAGGAATGAAAAATGTACTGAAACAAAACAAAAGCAAAACGACATGAAGCCGAATATTACAGACCAAAGGTTGTAGAAAAAGCGATATCTATCCAAACTCCTCAGACTCCTGATCTAAATGTCAAAGATTCACATTTCTGCAGGCTGGGGGCCTCAGCCCCAGATGCATGCTGGGAAACCCACTGGGCCAGTGAAGCGCGCTCATTCAGAAAACAAAACCTCACTTCAACCGACCCAGTTATGATCCAGGCATCCGTCCGTCGCTCGCTCCACATTCCTGCAGCGGCGACCTCGATAGCGAAGGAGGCAGGAAGGGTGAATGAGCGACCGACCCTTCCTCCTCCTCCTCTTCGTCACATGAACACTGAGCGAGCGCACTCACAGTGTTGGTAAATAAATAACATGCAGAGAGCTCAGGACAAAATTTAACTGGAGTTTAAAAGTCCAAACTCGTTTTGTGTCGCAGAAATCGGACAGATCTTCATCACCAGTCCAGTTGATTTTAAAGCAACAAAGCAGCTCAAAGTGATTTACTTAAAAAAAAAACAACAACTTAATTTTCAACTTTACAAAATTGAATTGCTTTTTTCTCCCAAGAATGTTTGGGATTAACCTCAAATTGATTTATTCCATCCATCCACTTCCTGACACCCCAGTGGGGTCAAACGGGGTCACCCTGGACGGGTCGCCAGTCTGTCGCTGTTGTTTCATATTTTTTGGTTTTTTTTAAAAAAATTTTTGGTTCTTACTAACAATTTCTGCTAATAATCTCAAATTTTCAGATTTTTTTCCTGTCAAATTCTGGAACTTTTAAATTCAGAAATGTACTTGTTTTTTTTTTTTGGTTTTTTTGTAGCAATTTAAAAAAAAATTTGAATCTCAAAAATGTCATGTTTTTTGTCTAGAAAATGTCTGAGATTAATTTAAAATCTTCTGAGTTTTTCTAGCCAATTTTCTTCTTTTCAAGCTCAGAAATGTTCTTGTTATTCTGGAAAATTAGCTCTGATTTGATCTGCAGTGTCTCTAATATGCCACGTTAGAATAGAAGCTCATAGAGGTTAAATCCTGTTCATGCAGCTGCAAGATCAGCTGAATAAAACGACAACAATGTGAGCTCAGAGTTTGGTCACCACTCCTCAGGGATGTGAAAGTGTACGGCAAAACAAACACGGTTCGTAGAAACCTGTTTGAGAAACAAAACAAGGACAAATATTGACACTACAAATTCATCTGACCTCTTCTGTGTGGCACAAAGGAGGACGAAGAAAAGCACACAAGTTATTGTCTGATCCACCAGTCAGAGAGACAATCTGATCTGTGGGTCGTTGTTAAAACACAAGCAGCTCATCTGTAAATGACGTGAACACGAGGTTCTCTGTGCTGCTCATAAATGAAAAGTTAAAAACTCAAACGGATCAGAGGGAAAGTTTTATGTAAACAGCTTTATTCTATTATCTGAAGTCAAACATGATCTCTGCTCGGGTTGAAACACTTCTCTGCAGGGTGTTGCATGAAATAAAAAGAAAAGTTAATAATTGTTGTAAAATGTGAATGGAAAAGTTACAAGTTGTTCCAAAACCAGCTGGTCAAAGCCTTGGTGAGCCTCAGCTCTGGATCAAAAATCAAAAAAACATCAAAACGCATGTTTCCAAAAATAAATTGATGCAATACGATTCAAAATCTTTAGTCTGGAACACATTTTTGGGAGGAATATGTTGTTACTGGTGGTTTTATTTAATCTTTAACGTATCCCCAACCTGCAGTGAATAAACAATTCAGATAAAAGACAAATCTTTTTATTCAACTAATAAATGATAAATGATCCTTTTTACAAGATTTTACAAATGGGAACGTTCAGTTCTTCTGTAAATGAATCCTGTGAATGAACATTTTCTTTCAATGCATACAATAAATAGCAATATCTGCTGTTTGGGTTTGTTTTACTGCATTTTAAAGCTTTGAACCAATAATTACTTTTAATTTTACATTTTTCTCAACATTTTTAGGATGTTTGTAGGAAGGGATGCGAAAACAAAACTTTTTTTTTTTCAGACACTGAGTCACAGCGCGCTTTAACATCTTTTAAAATTTCCTTTCGGTTTTCATGGCGGCTGTTGGTCTGACAGATTCCCACTCCCACACTTCTGGTGACAGATTTCCAAACGGGGAAACGGAGCGCTGCAGAAACGCTTCAAAGATGTGAAGGAAAGGATTAAAAGCCCAGAAATTCAACATAATCTTCCTCAATTGATGGGAATATTTGAATATAAACACATAAACTAAAGGTGCAGAAGATATTTTTAGACATTGAATTCATAGCACAGATTTTTTTTTTATCATGCGCAGATGTAACTTTAAATTTCTTTTTTCTTTTTTCCAGAAACTTGCAAAAAATTCATTTGCATATTTTCTGGTCACCAGTTTTAATTACTTCTTAAAACATTTTATGATGCATGTGTTGTAGTTTCCTTGTTCTGTATTCATTGTTTATATTCATTAACAACATTAGCGTAGTCAAGTCATTTTACTTTTGTTTTCCTTTGATTGTTTTTATCAGGATAAATTGAGCATCGTCAAATGAAAAATAATCTTTTGGTTAATCCTGGAGCATTTACATTAAGTTAATTAACCACTATTGCAGAATCAGAGCCAAAACTACACAGGAAATATGAGCATAAGATTAAAAAGCTTTTTAGTTCATAAATATATTGAACCCAAAACTCAAAAAAGTTTAAAGTTTTGCTTCACTTGGTTCTAATTCTGTAATAATCTATATATCAAAAGTGACAATTTTTTAAATGTGAATAATCAATTACTATAATAATCAATAGTTGCAGCCCTAAAAGAAATACAGGCAAGTATTTATATAGCTACTGGTTATGACTGTTTATGAAACTATTTACAAATGATCTGAAAATACTATAGAATCTACAATAAAACATGATTAGCCAGAAAAAACAAACATATGATCATTTGTGTCAGATTGGCATCAAATGCATCAAATAATGTCAACAGAATCAACCAAGAAATACTTAATATATTTATCCACAACATTTATACAAATAAAGCTTCGAAAGAAATGTCAAAGAGAATATATAAAAAAAATAATAAAAATCCAACAAAAACCAAAAAAAGGAATGAAATAAATAATAATATAATAATAAAAAATCATAAATCTATCTACTTATAAAACAATATGGGAATAAATGACATTTTACCATCCAAATACCAACAAACCATAAATTAAGAAAGAATTTCTCATTCCATCAATATAAAGTTCTGCTGTAAGCAGCAAACTCTGACAAACATCCAAACTTCTCCACAGCAGCAGGTAAATAAACTCTCTGAGGAGGAGGAGGAGGAGGAGGAGGAGGAGGAGGAGGAGGAGGAGGGAGGAGGAGGAGGAGGAGGAGGAGGAGGAGGAGGAGGAGGAGGAGGAGAGGAGGGAGGAGGAGGAGGAGGAGGAGGAGGAGGAGGAGGAGGAGGGAGGAGGAGGAGGAGGAGGAGGAGGAGGAGGAGGAGGAGGAGGAAGCATCTGCATCGTTTCACGGCCAACCAGAACCAAAGTGTTTAAGAAGCTCTGGTTGGACCCGGACCCCCCAACCGGACGGGAACCAGGCAAACATCCAAGCCGCCTGCTGAACTGCATTATGGGTCTGTGATAATAGAACAACAGCGAAATGAAGCAAATCCCCTCTAAGTCATTTTCTCTGCTCTGATCTGCGATGGAGGGAAACAGGATGAGCACCGCCAAGCAAAAGGAGCTGGCTGAGCATCCACTGGTTACCGTGGCAACGGGGACAGACAACCCCAAACAGCATCCCGCTTCTAAAATGTCACCCCCTTCAGTGGGGTCGCCACGGGGTCAAGCTGGAGCGCTGAGCTGGGCAAGGAGCTGACTGGGAGGACTGGGAGGAGAACTGGACTCAAACTGGTGACCATGGGATGGCAGCAACACTTTCTACAAGAATGATGTGGTTTATCACTACAGCAACAATCAATCAATGATTAATCTGGATGGATGGATAGTTAAAGACTTTTACTTTGAAAGAGTATAACCTCCTTGTTCCAACGTTTATTGGTTTAAATAATTGGTGCTTTAAAGCTGAAACAATCAGATCTCTGAAATTCAAAACGTTTTTCAGACTAAATAGTTGTTTTTAAGTTTCAAAATTAGTTTTTCAGATTCCTTCTTTCTTTTTTGGAACAACCTTTAGTTTAGCTCAATACAAACGATTGTCAGAATCCAATTAATTTGTCATCAATGTCAAAGTTTTGCAGTGTTAGTGTTGTAACCAACCTGCTGATAATATAGCAAAAAGAAAACAGATTGTACTCATTTCTGTTTAAGTAACATTAGAAATCCCAAACTAAACACAGCACAGCTGCTATTTCAGCATTAAATGAACTGAATATCATGTCCAGGCGGGGCCTGGCCCCCAGAGCTGCAGGATCCTAAAGACGCCCCTGTCATTAAGCTGTAATAATGAACAATAACACATAAAATAATGATATCAGCACAATAACATGCAACACGAAACTGATAGGAAGTGAAAATAAAGGAAAATACAAAAGGAAGCTGATTATTAATTTTTTTTATTAAAGTCAAACTAAAATAAAAACTCAAAGGTATTTAAAAACATAAAGTATATATTTAATAAATTACGGTTATTGTTGTCAAATAAGCTAGCAACTGATCAAATACGAAGCTATACACCTGCACACAGTCACCAAACATCAATGTTTTAAACAACACATCAAACATAAAGCGTTTCAAACACAAAATAAACCTACCGGAAAGAATTCAACCCTGGTTTTAATCCTTTAATCAGCCAGAAACAGGAGAAATCACCGGTTCCGGGTCCACGGTCCGCGTTTTCCTGCCAAAGTCTCCAACGGTCTGACTCCGAGCTGCCAGCGCGTGCGGAGAAAAGCTGACAGCGGAGGCAACTGCGCATGCGCGCTGCCTCAGGTGGAGGGAACCCCCGCTCTCTCTCTCTCTCTTTCTCTCTCTCTCTCTTTCTCTCTTTCTCTCTCGCTGTCTCTCTCTCTCTCTCTCTCTCTTTCTCTCTCTCTCTCTCTCTCTCTCTCTCTCTCTCTCTCTCTCTCTCCGCCGGACCCGCCCACCCGTGGGTGTTCGGTCCAGATAAGCTTCGTTCCTGGAAGAAAACAACAAAAAACAAAATTGTCTATAATCAACAGAAAGTGAAGAAAATTAAATATTAAGCTGTTAAACCCAACAGTTAATGGAGAAAATGCAAAGGTTGGTATTTTAGAAACTAAATGAAGAAAGTGCATATTACTAAAGTAAAAGTCAAAAGTAGAGTGCAGTAAAAGTATTTCTAAAAGTATTTTTCACAAAAGTATCCTCAAACTGATATGCATGCAGTGACAGCATAAAGGAAAACTTTCCTTTTAACAGGAAGAAACTCCCAACAGAACCAGAGCCTGGTTCTGCGTGATTCACTGATCCAGGAGCACTTTCTACCTTTTTGAGCCATCTCAGCTCAGAACAACAGGGTATTAGCTATCTGTTTGGCACATTAATGTAAATGGGTAAAAACAACAACAAAAACATTTGAAGCTTTAACAGTCTTGGCTGCTTCATAAACTCTTTCTGTTTGAGTCCATTTAGACACTTTGAACAGAACTTGCTCTATAATGAGGCGCTCTTTGTAAAGCTCCATTCTCAGATTGAGCTGTTGAAGGAAATGAGGCTGCATGCAGAGCATTCAGACTCAAACTGACAAACAGTCGCGCCGCTTGTTGTTGCCAGGTGGATAATCGTGTTTCTAAAGCAGCGCAGGCTCAAACAGACCAAACCCTCACATAATATCACTGCATTCATCTCCAGAATAAAGGAGGACAAACTCTACGGCACGCTGATGTCATTTTATTGTTCAAACCCTGAATTAAATTAAAACAAACTGCTGTAATGCAAAGGCGTTTTTTGTTTTGCTGTTTTTGATGAACGTTTAAAAAAAACCCTCCAATATCAGTTTTTCATTTTTAGATTCTTCTTTGCTGATCACAGCGATGACTCACAGGAATCCCCTTTTATCCCAAGCTTTAAAACAATGGAAGAAAGAGGACGCTGTGATTATTTGTGGTTTATAATTATAATTAGATGTTTTTTCATGGAAAACATGGAGCAGGGCTTGAATAATAATGTGAGGTGCCGCCATTTTGAACCCATCTGTGTTTATAGGAGCCCCGTTTCCTCGCTGTGTCTCCACAAGATGACCTAGAGAGGAAAGGTGGGCACATATTTAAACATATTGATTATTAAAATGTACTAATAAAGCCTTCTTTTGATTTTTAGAAGCACTTGATTACCAACTTACTGTTTAAAGAACATAATGTTCACTAAATTGACATTAAACCTCAAATAGTTGCAAAAAAAAAAAGATCTTGCAAATTATTTTTGGTCACAAAACAAAATTATTTTCAGATCCATAAAACTGTGAAGCATTTTTCAGGTAAACCACATCCCTGAAAGTACCTTTCATTTAAAGTCTCATTTTATCACCCAGTGAGTGGAAATCATGTTAAAGCAAAACATGATTCAAACTTCTCATATTTTAAAATATATTCACATCTAAAGCAGAAATCAAAGATGTTTGATCCAAAACATTTCAAAGGTCCAAAATGTAAGGATTGTTTAATAAAGTAGTTTCCCCTTTTACTTAAAGTTTTCTTCACAGATCAGCCTCTGGACTGTGAAAGCGAAAGAAGAGGAGGAAGGTGAAAACCGAATTATGAGTGGAAACCACCTAAAAACCAAACGGTTGAACAAATCATGTTAATATCAAATGCAACAGAAACATGTTGTCAGTAATTTGTTGGTGTATTTCACAGGCTAAACACACAACTTTCTATCAATAACAGACAAAAAAAACATAAAATTTTTCCAGACTTTAACCTCTGTGAATCTTCCTAGATAAAGGCTGCCATGATAATTTGTTTGGAGTGAGAATCTGAAATGCTGACACATCCTGACTCCACCGGAGAAATCCCAGTAAAATCCCATCAATGACTCTGCTATAGGAAAACTGGAAATAAATCCAGAACTTCACCCAGATGAGAAAAATCCCAAACAGCAAACAGCTGAGAAATAATTAAACTTATAAAAGTCAAAGAAACTGAGGAAATAAAGCTGCATGAACTGCTGACTGTGTTTCAATAAGCAGATTTGAAGGTAAAAAGTTTTCACCCTTTGCTCAAAGAATGTCGATTTATTTTAATTAATTTCCTGCAGATTCTAATATTTTTCACGTAATCTTATGAAAATGATGTCATTTTGCTTCATAATGAACTTTTATGAAGAGTTTAGGTCACAAAAAAGAAAAAAAAAGTTAAATAATGCTGAAACAAGAATATAAACCGATTAAGTCAAACATCAAAATAATAGTTTGAGATTCACAAAATAAAGATTTCATTGCCTGAAAATATAAGAATTTAAATGTGGAAGTTTTCTTGTCATATTCTAAAATAAAACCAATCTCTCTCATCCAGGAGTCGTTTATTCAAGGCAGCTGTTTGTTAGATATTGGCAGCTTAAACAGAACTAAAGTCAGGACTTTATTGCACACAAGGATCCACAGTATTTGCATAGTTTGACTTGAAGGTCAGAAAAAAAGAAATACATTCATAGATACAAGAGCAAACAGACAGAAAAGTCACAGCAAACACATAAAGCTCATTCAGACATTTTGGTCTATATTTGCTCCCAACTTAAAGATTTGGTGTTGAAGAATATCTCAAATAACGGCTCTGAAACCGTCTAATGAAACAAACACTTTTTCCCTGGGATTTTACTTTGGCGAACAGATTAAACAGAATAAAGTGCAGGAAGCTGTAAAGAATCTGGACGAAGACCAAGCTGAGATTAAAACATTGAAACATGGTGGGTCTGTTCAGAGTCCTGGTGGAGATTTTGTGGGATTATAAGGAAACAGTAAGGATTCATTATTAAGGAGCTGCCTTGGTGTGAGGTAGCTGACCATCAGCGATGCTCAGGACTTTGATGAGTGTTTGGAGGAACATAATGATGGTTTATGGAGCGTTAGAAATCCACCAGGCTTTTAACACGGGCAAACCTTCCTCAGGTTCGATTTTATTGAATTTGAGGCTTCATTCTGGATATGAAAGCAGTTTCCATTGAGCGGTACGGTACGGACCGGTTTGGTCGGCTGTTTTACGGTCCAGAACATTTCAGTTTGACTGAATTAAACCCAAACGACTAACGTTACGTTATACTAGTGTGACGACTTTCTGTTGTCTTTGTCGCAATCAGCAACATTGTTTTTTGTCCTCCAATCAATGGAGCCTGTTGTGTGACACCAGCAGCTTCACCCAAACCGAACCCTGGACCTAAAGACCGACAGGAGGAGCAGATCGGTGCGGTTTGGGTCGGTTGTAGCAACACAAACATCAGCTAAAGTTTTTCATGTTTGCAGCGATCCGGCCACGTCTGTCATAAATCAGAGAACATTCAGGATCTCCATCCAGTGAAGGCGTCTTTAACCACCGCTAAGGAAAGATAAAGTAGAAACTTTCCCATATTTAGTTAGTTGGTGTTATATTGACTGCTACTAGAGAGAAACATGTCACTGAATTATCTTTAAAACGACTCAACCTGCTGCTGATGCAAAGCTACAAAGACTTGAACATCATCAGCATATGGTGATATTCTGCTTCCCTTTCTGCCTTGTAGAAAATAAGTTGTATTAGTTTATTATTAAACCTCACAAATAAGAATAAAATAAATTGCTGTTGGAATTAAAGTTGTGCTTGAAGAGTCGCTAAATAAATATAAAAATGTTTGGCCTAAAAGTGAAACGTCACCTGAAGGAAACGGCATTTTCATCCCACCGTCTTTAAGAAAGTGAACAAACACAAATATTTAGTTCAAGGTTGAACCGTCATTGGAAGATTTTCAGCAACATTTCGTTTAGATCCTAGAAGAAGAAAGAGATGAAAGATTTGCTGATGTGCCAACAGAAAGCTAATTAATCACATGAAACATAAAGCTAAACTTTAACAAAGAAGAAGACATCGTCATCAACATGAACACAAAATAAATTTTAGTCTTTGCGCTGAATAAACCAGAGAGATGGCTTGATCCAAATCACTGGTCCCTGCTGGTGAAGGTTTTAAATCTGCAGCTGACGGATCGTCGTTCCCTCAGAATGGAGGCTTGTTGATATTTTACTGAATCTTTATAAACTTAAAAACCTTATGCTTCTCATCTGAATTTGGGCTCAGCTCTTAAAAATGATTTTCCTGAGGTGAATAATGGAAATGTATTAAAAAAGATGTTTTCCAGCCTGTAACGTCGGAGAGCTGCCTGAGTGTTTAGTTTTCTAATAAAGGAAATGCAAACAGAGGTCTGAGGTTTTCCTGGGCTGAGGACCGAGAGCCGTAATCCACTCTGAAGTTGTTTTCCAGCCGTGGCGTTCAGGCACCTTTTGTGACTTTCTGACTGCAGTGGCAGCAGATTTTCAGAGTTCAAAGAGAAGCTTAGCGCCTCTCAAAGGATTTAACGGATTTACCGAACAACGCCTCGAATCCAGGCCGAGGAAACAAAGAGCGTTTGTTGGTTTTCTTCCAATTAAATGTATGATTCAAAAACAGAAAGTTTAATTTTTAAACAATAATAATTTCAGAACAACGTCATATCAAACCCAAATGTCCCTTTCATCACCCACAATAAATTACTGTCCTTCTAACTCCCAGCTTTTAGAGCATAAAGCAGAAACCGTTCAGACTGATCCTGACGCTCGTCAGCTCTCCTCCAGCCAGGAGGGGGCGTCAGCGCTGGCGACGTTCAGGTGTTCAACGGCCTGCTGCATGTTTTTCTCCAGGAAACTGTGACATGTCAAGCAGTGAGCAGCGACGGCGCTGTGGAGCAGCCACAGCTGGTTGTGGAGAACTTTCACCTGCAGGCAGAGAGCGAAGGTTAATCAGCTGCTGCTCTGTCTCTAAAGGGATCCCATTACGCTAAACTTGCAGGTTTTTCTGCTTCCATTTGAGTCTTTAATGATTCTAAAAGCAGACAAGTATTAAAAAAAAAACATCGAATCATTTTTGTAAATAAGGTAATGTTTTTTGGTGTCTGAAAAATGAGCAGTTTCAAAAACTTTCGGAATGTAACGTCATCTAGCAATCTAAGCCTGTTACCTAGCAACCGCTGTGGAATTCTGCTTGTTACCTAGCAACCCAAGCTGAGCTCCAGCACGTTTGGACAGCTGGTTTTATCGCTGTACAATGGCTGCTGGAAAAGACAAATGTTTTGTTGCTAACTTACCATCCAGAAACCATTCTTATTGGTTGTGCAGCAGGCTCTACTAATGCTTTTCAGAATTGTACGGTTTTATAATTACACGTCTGTTTGTAGCCATTCTCATGTGTGAGTGTACCGGTTCAGCCGGGGGGGCGTGGCCAGCAGCAGCTCATTGGGATTTAAAGTGACGGCGCTTTAAAGCAGCTCATTCTGCTCAACAGGTAAACAAAAAGGTAAACAAAGATTGAGATAGTGTCTGAATGGGAAACTCTGCGCTTTAAAAATAGATTTGAATGTGTTCTTGAATATTTCAAAATGAAAGACCAATGATGTGAATCCAAATGATTTATATCTTTCAGTTTATATATAAACTGGTTACTTTTCTCATGTAATTTATGGACATGGCTCCTGATTTTTGTTTTCTGTGTCTGTGCTGTATAAGTTTTTCTTGTTATTGTTCTTTTAATTTGCTGTATAAATTTTCAAAATATCTAATAAACATAATATATTTTAAAAAAGTAACAAACTGTTTTTCTACAACCTGTTCTAGGAAACCTGATGGGTCACCTTGAAAGTCACGGGTTGTTGGTTGTGTAACTTGTGTCATAAACAGAACCTTGCGCTCCGTCTCACCCTGTTCTCCTCCAGCAGCTTGACTTTGACGGACAGGTCGTCCCGGACCTTCTCGTACCGCTCCCTCTGGCCCTGGAAGGTTTTCTGGGCCTGCTCCAGCTTGGGCAGGGTGGTGGCGTCCCGTGGGCCCATGTTCAGCTCCTCCAGGTCCACTCGGTATGCATCATACTCGATCCTGGACACCAGAGGGGTGAACATGTTACCAGAGTTTTCAACCCTCCGGCGCCCTCTGCAGGTCTGTGGAGTGATGCGCTGCGCCCACCTGGCGGCCTCGTACTGCTTGGCGTTGATCATGGTGTCCTCGATGGTTTTGTTCACCAGCGTGTTCATGTCGGAGGTGAAGGCGTTGATGGCCGACTGCAGGGTCTCTGTGCTCTTCGACAGAAACTTCTGAGCCTCGGCGTTCATGTCGAACTCCACCTGAGGTCACGATAGGATGATACGACGTCTGACATGATACAAGATGAAGCAAACAAGTCTGACGTATCGCAGTGCGTTCACTCCAGGCTGAACCTGAACTCCAGTTTGTTTGGGGAGGTATGAATAATCAAACAGTGAACAGTTCCAGTTTATCTGTGAGGCTGCTCTAAAAGCAGGAAGAAGACTACAGCGCAAGGCATTCTGGGTAAATACAACCAACCAAACACACGAGTCTATTGCTAGTGGGAGAAATGATTCGGTGTCTTTTACCAAAGTCAAAAGAGAAATCCTACAACTGCTGAACCTCTAGTCCATTTCTGTTTACATTTCGTGAAGAAGGAAGTTTCGCTGCGGTTCCATCAACGTGTTTGAAGGTTGATGAAAAGGTCAAATTCAAAAAATTATTTTGTTGTTTGCTTTCTGTGTAAAATAACCTTTATTGGTGGTTTCCCCACCAATAAAGGTTGATTTTTCTTTTTCACATCTTTCAAACAGTTGAACAGAAACAAAAACCTCTGAAGTTGCCTTCAGAGGTTTTTGAGTGGTTTCCTTCAGTAGTTCCTGTTGCAGCGCCCCCACAGGCGAGGAGGGGAACAGGTTTTTCAGTATGTTTGGATTATTCACTTGGTGCCGTGTGAAAGAGAACCACACCAGCTGAAAATGTAACAAATGTTGCACTTTTGGTCCCAAATCAACCCGATTCTACTGGACTATCAGGTGTGAAAGCAGCCTAAGCAGAAAACCAGCAGTTTGCTGCAGATCCAGTGGATTTCCTCAGGACTCACGTGGAGGTTCTTGGTTTTGAAGCTGAGCTCGGTGAAGGCGGCGGCCATCGACTTCTGGGTGACGGAGAACTGGGCGAACTGACTGGCCAGCGTCTGAGCCAGCTTGGTCATGTGGTCGTAGCGCTGCCGGTCGTCTCTGAGCAGCTCCAGGCGCGGCTCCAGCTCCAGGTCCACCGTCCGCGAGCCGCGGCCCATCCGCTCGGCCAGAGCCTGCCGGGTGCACTGCGGCGGCAGAGACGGCACCGTCAGATCCCGCAGCCGTCAGCGAGGCTGCTGGGTTAGGCTCCGCCCACCTTGTATTTGCTGATGCTCCACTTGCGGACGCGCTCCAGCTTCTCGCTGGCCAGGTTCTTGTTGCCGGCTTCGATGACCACAGGCCCACCGTTGGGTTTCTGGGGAGAGACCGTCACCTCTGCAGACACAGGAGAAATCAGTTTTACTTTTTAATCTTCTTACACATTTATAATTCTGTCATGACAGTGCCTGTCGCCGTAAACATTAAATCAGTTAATCGAATGATAAATTACTGAATCAATATTTGTATTTGCATATTGGCTGGACTTATAAATTGTCCCAAACGTTGTTGCAATAAACAATAATATTGATGGTTTGAAACCATTTTCCAGTGATATCATGGCTATAGTATAAAAATGCAAAGACATTATTAAAACTTTAAATTCTAAGGAACATTTAGAGCAGGAAGACATTTTTAACATCCAAAATAAATAAACAGAAACTACAAATAAAATAAATGATAAAGTCTCTGTGAACAAAACTGTCCTTCAAGAAAAGGACGAGTTGAAACCAAAGAACCAAACAGAAAACTTTTGTCATCAAAAACCAGTAACCTTTACCTTTGTCTTCATCCGTTTCCACGGCGACCTCTGCTGAGGTCGAACTGTCAGTCGCATCTTCACCTGTGTGGTTGGAGTTACTGTTTGCTTCCTGAAGAAAACAATTTATTCACACATCAAACCTTCACTTAGTCCTGCAACAAAGTTCAACACATTTTAAGGGAAAAACAACAAAAAGTGGAAGATTAACACTGTTAACGTTTATTTAATCAACGTTAAACAAAGTTAAGTGTTAAAACAAAACAACTGGCCACTGCACTGAATGACTGAGTATTAACAAGAAACACATGAAAACTAATTCTGGAAGGAAACATTAGATGCCAGAAAAATTAAACAACCGTTTCCAGCAATGGATCCACATTTCTTCACTGTTCTAGTCGCCACCAGTCACCTCCAGGCTTCCTGCTGCCTGACCTTTACGACCCGGGGGGTCGTCACGACTGTCATCCATATTAGATGAAGCAACTGCAGTTAGCTGAATATTACTGCTGTTACTCAGAGTTTGTTAAAAACTAAAATAATATAGCTAAAATAAAACTAAAATATTTGAGATAAACATTTTATCTCAAATTATTCTCCAAACTTTAATTTCAAACTGTTTCTGAATGCATCACGGCCCCAGCAGAAAGAAGTTCAAGGGTCACGAAGCTAACCAATCGAGTTAGCCCAGATCAAAACCCATCAGGGCTGCCATATTGGATATTACTCCCTGCTGCCATCAGCTTGGGGTCAGAGAGGTCAGAGGTCACAGGAACAGCCACCTGACACAGATGTTGGTGCAGGAGGGTGAGGTCGGTCCTCACAACAGCGGAAAGACTCAGCGCTGCTGCGTCGCATTAAGGAGACGGAGGAACGCGTGATGACGCAGAACGAGCCCTGATGCGCGCCTCAGCAAAGGTCACATCAAACTGTTCCCTGGAAACGGACTTAAACCGCTCCGTCTCATTGGTCCAGACTGGTCTCACCTTTAAGTCCACGTCGTCATGACGACTGTCCTGTGGAGGCGTTTCCTCTTCCTCTGTGGTGCTGGACGCCGCAGCAACGTCTCCGTTCTCCTCCGAAGCCTCCATCATCTTCTGAAGCCTGAAGAGAAAAACAATCAAAGTTTAAAACTTTTCATTAAAGGTTTGTTACTTTCTGCCTCCTCTGTAAAATGCCTGAAATAAATATCATCTTCTTAAATATCAGACTTATGAGATCAGAATTTCTGTCACTTTACTGTTTCAGGCATCAGGAGTAACTTCAACCAACTTTAGTTTCTAATTTGTAACTCGCTTATTTACCAAATAAAGACTAGAATATGTGACAATAAATGTGAATTAATTGAAGGACGAGTTTTGCTTCAAGAACAATTTGTAAAAGCAAGACATCAGCAGCAGTGGTTTGTTTTTAGGTTATATTTTAATCAATAAACTGACTCGTGACTCATTCAGGTGTAAATTATTTACCTCATTTCTGTGTCCAATCATTCATTTTTCTCAAACATCATGTTATGTCTCCCTCTGCTGGTCCAAAAGCTCATCACAGCCACATCCATAAAACCATCTAATGGCTTTAAGCTGGTAAACACCAACAGGCACCAACCCCTGCAGTTATGATGCATTAAACCTGCTTTCATGAGCAGGACGGATCTGAGGCAACGTCTGCACCCTGGGTGTCCAGCATGTGGTGCCGGGGCCATTTGTGGCCCTCGGACTCACTTCCTGCTGACATTTTGTTGCAAACTTTTATAATAAGTTGATCCTCGTTTATCCAGAGACTTTTACTGAAAATCCGACTTCACTCAAATTAACTTTTATATAATTTAAATCCTGCTTCTATGACAAAATTAAATTAGTCCAACCAAACCTGAAAGAATGTGAAAATGATGCCTTTTTTTAACACTGCAAACATTAAAAAGTCCTTTATAAATTTTGGATCTATGCTGATTTTCTTTTCTACAAAAAGCAAAACAAAACTCAGACTACTATATTTGAATTTTATTTATTTTTTTGCCCATAAATACTTTTCACTGGATGATTTTGGCCCACGTTTGCAGCTCCTGTCCCTGCTAATAAAACCTTATATAGGCCGAGTACAAAGTGCACAGATCTCATCTTTGATAACTCAGAAGGCTGACCTTTGACCTGCAAACTGTCCCGATGGATCACATCTATTGTTATTGAGCAACTGTGTGTTGAAACATGAGGTTGCAGCGTAAAACCATGACAGGAACAAACTGAGGCCTGCAGGTATGTGATCTACTTCAGTTTATGATAAGGAAGATGTTTGCTACTTCCGCTCCGAGGATTTGTTTCTTTATTAAAATATGAAACATGGAGAGCAACAGGTGACTATATGATGAGCTTTATGCAGAGGTCTTGAATCAACCCTTCATCCTCCAGACTTCCTTCTAACAATCTGCAGAATAATCTCCAGTATTTTAAAGGTTTTTTACAATAATTGTCTTACAACATTTAAGCTCCACAGAGACTCACAGAGATGATCTTTAGATAAACTTGCTAAATATGCATCATAAGACTTGAGATTTGAAGATAGTAAAACTTTCCAGCATATTTGAATGAAGCATAAAAACAGTCCGAGTCCCTGATGGGTGTGTTCGTTTCCAAGAAACTTTAATTCACAAACATTTTATGACCGTTATGACCGTTAAAAATAAAAATCCTCTCTGTGGCATTAAAGCAAAACCACAAAACATTTACGAGCTTTTTGTTTGTTTTTACCTGTTAAGAGAAGCGAGCGCTCCTTGTTTTCTTTCTCTTCAACTTTCTCTTTCTCTGGTTGTTCCTACCTCTATGCTAACTTATTATTTAGTAAAACGATAACAGAGTTTATCTAAAAAGTTAGAGTTGAGACTAAAAGTGGTGAGAAAAGCGTCCAACACGTCTCCCGGAAGTGACTCCTGAACGGATTGTTTGTGAGGAGGAAGTGTTCCGTTTACGCTTCTGGGTGCACCGGAGGGGCGGTGACGTTCCCAGGTCACTGGCGGTGCGTTTGGTTTTAGTCTCTTTTTCTTCTGCAAAACAATTCATGTGTCTTTTTTTGCAAAGACAAATTAAAAGATAAACTGACATCAGCACGAAATTAAACAAATATTACAGAAATAAACAGCAGCAAATAAAATTATTAACCAAAAAGAAACTTAAAGATGCAGCATTGTTATTTGTTCCTACCTTTAATGGAAATCTGAGAAAACCGCCATGTTTGCTATATAAAGAGCTTCTTAAAAGGAAAATATCTTCAAACCAGGCAGTTAATAGAGTAAATATCGGGCATAAACACAAAAACAGTGGATTATTGCCTTCTTTTCCACAGCTTTTGATTTTGAAATGGACAATTCAGTAATAGTGCGCCATCTTGTGGCTCGAACCCAAAATGCTCAGTCAGGAAATGGCAAGTCTCGCGATACTTCCTATTTTAACTACTGTCTCAAGTCCAAACATAAAACTAGCGGAAAAGTCGGTTATAATCTTCGAAACAACTTTTAAACCAGGTGAGTTACTAAAATCAGCCTTCAACTGTCAGATTGTAACATTTTGAACATTTAACGTCATGCAAATTGTTTTTTAATCAAATTTAAGCTGTTCGGGATTAAGTTTCCTGGTTTTGACAACAAATTAACTATAAGCGGCTGAATCTGTCAGGAGAGTCAGTTTATTACATTTGGCTGAAACGTCTGATAGTAAATATAACACCTTTAAAGGTTGATGCATTAACCTGTGTAACTTGGTAATGCAGGTGTTTTACCTTGAGTTTGTTCTGTGGCAGAAAACAGAATCTCTTTTCAAAGTTAAAGTTTATGAAAGTAGTTCAAAGTTTTAGAAAACTTTTTCCAATTTATTTAAATGTGATAAGTGCATATTTTAAAAAGGCCTTACCATTAGTTCTTTTCAGTTATTGTATTATTATTGCAGATATTGTTCAAAAAGTCTTGCTGTGTTTTAATTTGCTTATGTTTTTTACAGCTTGCAGAAAATTATAATTAGGAATCAGATTCCTTTTGTTTGTTCCTTTAGGGCATCTTGTCATTTCCCATCAATATTAAGGAAATATTGACTTAAAAGAAGCTCCTATATCTTTCTGAAGAGTTGCTTGTTAGTTTTGTCTTATTTTAAGATATTTGCAGTAGAAACTAGACTAAAATCAGTAAAGCTTTGTGTTTTTGCAGCATATGAAAGTGAGGAACTTCAGCTTCTGTTCGTCTCTTTCTCTCTGTTTTATGTAAATAAGTGTTTATGCAAACTTCTCTGTTTCTTTAGGAAACAATGATGCCTGTGATGATGGTGGAGCGGCGAGGAAGATGAGGGGGAACCTTCATCAGCTGATGTTTGGATCCACAGAGGAAACATCTGGAAACATCTGGAAACATCTGGAAACGCTGCTGCAGGTCAGGAACGAAGGGAAAACACATTCTACTTTATTCTGATCTGTTCTACGTTACTCTGTTCACATCAAATCTGATTTTATTCTCTCATCTGTTTTCTCATCAGACTTTATCTGATTATATTCTCATATATCTAGTCTAATATGTCTGAATTTTATTCTTAATTATTCTAATGTATTTAATTTTCATCTATTTTATTAGTTTCAGTTCTAATCTATTGTGGTTCATTGATTAAATCTGTTATTTTTATTTGTTATTTATTCTAACTTGTGATTTTCTCTCTTTTCTTTTTATTTTTGCCTTTATTGATTCACAAGGAAGCAAATTTTACGAAACATTTTCTCACAATTCGATGCTTAAGAAGTAAATGGGATAATAACACACAGGGAAAGATTACAATGTTTGAAATATGGAATAGAATAATGTGGAAGAAAGGAAAAAATAAACAAATAAAAACATAACAGTTATACAGTTATTTTATTACTGACTAAATTACTGTTGTTTTCTCATCTTCCTCTTTTCCTGCTGAAGTCTGACATGTTTCTGTCATATAAAACACTATTTTAAAAATAAATACAATATTTTATTGACCTTCATTTGCTGGATAAATCAGGCTCTGATTCTCAGCAGATTGTTCAGATTTACTGCATATTTTAATTTAATGGTAAATAAACTTGTAATCTTCTCTGTTCTAGTCGACAAACCAGGAAGTTGTTTTAGTTCTGTTTGTCAGTCACAATCATAGAATCAAAAGCTTCTGATCGGAAGAAGAAATCAATGTTTTTATTGTTGCTTTCCTCTTTAATTTGCAGCCCGACGTCGTGGAAATGAGCCGGCTTCCTGAACCAAAGACCAGATTAATCCAAACAAAAGCAAAACTCTGAACTCGGCGCAGAGATGTAATGTCAGGAAGCTTCCAGAAGATGGCAGAGTTCTGATAGTGAGTAAATAAAACAGAACCAGAACCATGACTAAATTAATCTATTCTAGTTTTTCTACCAATTTTAAGTTAAACATAGAATATTTTACTAACCGAAACAGCCTGATGTTCATATGAATTGAATTCTCATAAGCTCAACATTTAAATAAAAAATTATTTATTCTCAGCAGCAAGAACAGGAAATGGGTTACACTTTAAAAATACTCACCTTATTTACATGAGTAAATAAGATGAGTGTCGGTTTATATCAAATTAAAGTAGAAGTGAAAAGTCCGGTTAATGAAGACAAATACAATTTACTAAATACTTTCCATCTTAAAGGGGAAGTAACGATGTGTTTTATAGAGACATTTTATAACAAAGTCAAGTAACTGTTGCCTTCAGTTGTTAAAAAATGCTAAATATATCAGATGTGACTTAAAAGAAGTTTAACTTCCTGATTTAAAGCCTTGAAATTGGGCCTCTGTCTCTTTAAGAAGCTCTTGCTCTTTCTGAAACGCCGCCCTCAGACAGTCGTGCCAACATGGCTCCTGTGTTAAAACCCTTTAACATTTTTACCAGAGAAGTAGCTCCTATATTGAGCTCAGCAGCTTTTTGCTGATTCCTGCTGGCTAGTCTGAAGGAACTGAGAGGCGTTCTGAACAGCTGATCGGTTGCCATGGAGACTAAAGTATTCCAGACATTAAAGGATCAGATCGACACTCCAAATGTGTTTTATGAGGGAAAACATAAAAAAAACAACAACAAAAAACAATTTTACAGAATACTGCTCCTTTAAGTAGATTTCAGTTTCTCTGTGTCACTTTAATAAGTTGGTCAACCTGTTTTTCCGGTCGTCTGTAAGATATGATAACCGTTTCAGGAACTTTCTTTTACACCCAGATAATCACACAACGCACAATTTTAGCTCCAGATGTCAACATCTCACAGTCAAAGGGGAAGTGAATTTATTTGTTCAGCATTAAAACTGAAAGTTTTCATGTTTTTATCGGTACGTTTTGAGTTTAAAAACTTTAGTCTTTTCAGTAGCAATACTTGACATATTTTTACTCAAGTTAACGTAAAAAGTAGCCGCCCAAAAGATCATTTAATATTTTAAAAGTTACTCCATCAGATAAACATAGATATAAAGTTAAATGGACAATTTTATATTTTAAGCTCAGAAATGACAATAATTCATATAAGAAAATCAATCAAAAGATATTTTTTTCCAAATCAATTTTTTTCAACAAAAAACTGATGAAACTTAAGAAAATCCAGAAATTTTACTGAAGGAAAAATAGAAATACTTTATAATAAAATTACTTAAAGTACAGTGTAGTAAAAATACTCCTAAAAGTTACTAAAGTAACTGAGTAAATGTAACTAGTTACTGCCAAACTCTGAGTTTGAGTAACTTTATCTCCATGTTTATGTTGAATCTTAATGGTGACACAATAATTAGAAAAAACATCCAAATATTTTAAATAACTGTAACTAAATATAATCTGAGTCAGATTAAATGATGGTTTTCCTGTCTGATTCCAGGAGCGCCGATCGTCCCGCCGTCATGAATTCGTTGAGGCGAGGATTCGCCAACCTGCAGATGCTGATGGACAGCCGGGCGCCGCGCGGCGAGCAGAACAACAACCTGGAAAATCCTGCGGCTGATTGTGAGTTTCTGTCTCCGATTCGCCTCCGTTGTTCAAAATCCGATGACTGAAGATCCCCAACTTAAACTACAGAGCCCCCTAGAGGCCATGGGGGAACCTTTTTTTAATTTCCTTTGATTTATTATCTATTTAAAATCGCACACATACTTTAAAAAAGCCTAATTGAAAATATATTTAAACATTTTTAACACTTTGGTGCTTAAAACTTGATTGAAAATTAATCTGTTACTGTGTGTTTGTTCATTTGAAGCTGCTAATAAAAACAATCAGAACTGTTAGAAGATTTTATCAAGTACCTGAAAAACACAAAGTCTGTGCAGTAAATTAAAGTTTGCTAAGTTTAAAGCTGACGTCATGTGGTTCTTTAACCACCAGGTGGCGCCCCGGCTGGTGCTAACTCGTCTCAGCAGCTCCTTCATGTTGGTACGTCGCCACAGATGAATGATTTTATCTTTACTTCAATTAAATCGGATCAAATCCCAACAAACTAACTTTTCCTTTTTGGCCAATTTTATATTTGTCTTATTAGTTTTACTAAACTTAAATTTATTTCTATTTTGTCATTTATGTGATGTTTGTTCTGGAGCGTTTTGGTCAAATGAAGCTGTTATAAATGTGTTATATAAATAAACTTTTACTTTTCTTTTCTTAAAATATAAAAACAGAGTGTCAAGTTGCGGTTGCTGCGGCAACCAGAGTCAAAATACACGTCTCTACTGTCGACCCGTACGACGTCAGGAAGCTCTGCTGCACTCAGATAGTCAAGGTACACACACACACACACACACACACACCCACACACACACACACACACACACACACACACACACACACACACACACACACACACACACACACACACACGCATTCCTGTATGCTTTAGGCTTTAAAATGAAATAACAGGAATGTGATTAAAATCTCGTTGGCTTGCCGTATCTTTAGAGGTCAGAGGACAGCGAGTTTCGAGCGACGGTTTGCTGCAGCATCGACTCCAAGCTGCAGCATCACAGCAGGATGGAAGTCCGAGTTTACAGAGAGGATGATTTAAGGTCACGCTCCTCAGTAAGTGTGTGTGTGTGTGTGTGTGTGTGTGTGTGTGTGTGTGTGTGTGTGTGTGTGTGTGTGTGTGTGTGTGTGTGTGTGTGTGTGTGTGTGTGTGTGTGTGTTTTACTACAGCTGTGTGTTTGTGTGTATATAAGAGGATTAATGGTGAGGATGTGTAAAACCAGCACAAACTGACTTGATTTCTCTCAAAGTTAATCTCCAACACTGACGCACACACACACACACACACACACACACACACACACACACACACACACACACACACACACACACACACACACACACACACACACCCGATGGATGGATGGATGGATGGATGTGTAAAACGGAGAACAAGCTCAGTTTATTTCTGTTTTTCAGCTCCATTTCTCTTGCCAGGAGCTTTTTTAATCTCCAAATATTTTCCCATGATGCACCTGGGGGGCGTGTTTTTTTTTTTTTAATCCCTCTGGCTACGACAAAATGGGAGGAGGAGGAAAAAGTGAGAGCGTGGGGAGGAGAAACAGTTGATTCTTCAGCTGAAGTCGTTCCTGGTTTTGTCTGGATTTGTGGAAACTTCTTTGTTTTTAATTCTAATCTGAAGGATTCATCTTTTCACTCCTCCGTCGCTCCGCCGCTGTTTGACTTTAGCAGTAAAACTGTCAGTAGGCTTTAAACTGATGGTGCAGGTAGGAAACAGAAATCTGAAATGAGCTTCAGCTTCAGATTCCTGCTGTGAAGCCGTTTTTATTTGGCGTTTAGATCCTAATCTCTTCATCTCAAACTGACATTTTTGAAAAGAAACTGAAAATAAACCAACAAAATGGATCGAAATTCAGTCAAAAACAAGGAGCAGGAGCAGAATAACTGCTTTTTACTACATAATGTTTAAAATAAGGACAAATTTAGATTATTTTGCCAACTTACAGCTGGAGGATCAATTTATCTATTGATTATTCTACATCCAGCAGCTCTAGTTACTCTAGATCTTTACCTTTAAACGCTCCTGAAAATAAAACGTTCTCAAGATGCAGCGAGCGATGATGGCCTGCGCCGACTGTTTACGTCCTCCAAGAGACGACAGCTCCCCTGCTGGACAGGTAGGGCATCACACGGCGTAAACTAACAGCGTGGAGGCGCGTGTGGGGTGCAGAAATATCAAAAAACTGAAAAATACCCGACATGTAAAGTTATGAATAGGATGGAATTAGAGCTGAAATGATTAATCGTGAGTATTTGTGATTGATCGCGAGTATTTGTGATTAATCGCGAGTATTTGTGATTAATCGTGAGTATTTGTGATTGATCGTGAGTATTTGTGATTAATCGCAAGTTTTTGTGTTGTGATTATTCCAAACTCAGGATGTGTGTGAAAATATTCAGATGAATCCAAGTTAATCTGAAATTTATTGCCATATTGAGTGGAAACCTGGTCAGGAATGTGTAAAACGTTTTTATTGAAGTCGTCGTCTTTAACTTGAGCGTTAGCCACATTTAAATGAACCAACAGCCACAGAAGAAGAAGGTGATGGTGAATGTTTGGTGTTTAGATGTGAATTTCTCTCAGTGTTTGATGATAAAAGCTCGCTGGACGCAGGAGGAAGTGCAGAGGCGTCTGTCTGTAAACCACAAGCAGAGCACAGTTCAGGCTCTCATCTCCTGCATCTCTGTTCACTGCTTCAGCCAGAAAACACTTCTAGAGTTAGAAGTTGGTCTGAAGGCCACGCAAACACCAGATTAGGGTTTGGTTACCATGCCAACCATGGACCGGGACATATCTGACTTTAACGACACGGACAATGAGTTCCAGTTTGAAAACATTCACCATGATTGTTGGTTTTTACTCGAGCAGAAGGAAGAAGATTTTCTGTTTAGAGGATCTGATGTTAATCTTTGGGTTTGATCAGCGTCCAAACTGTCACATCGAGATTAAAGGTGACCCGTTTTGTTTCCTTTGACAGGTTAAAGCTACACAAAACACGTTCACAAAATCATTATCAGATAATGTCAGGCAGGTCGGCTGTTTTTTTAAAACTCTGTCACTTTAAATCCAAATGAGCCGACGGCCACCGACCGGAAATGGCTGCAACACGACGTGCAGTTATAGATCTTGTTGCAAATGTGAGCTAAAAATCCAAATTTGACCAAATATTCCTGTCTCGTTTCTATTGCAAATGTTTTAATAAACTAGAAATTAAATGAAACTATCTGATAAATGACTTTTTAGCAATAAATAGAAGCTTGTTTTAAGTAAAATTGAAGAACAGGCTCTGTATCCATTGGCAGATTATTTAATTTATTCAACAATTTACAAATTGTCGAATAAATCTTCCAGTGGAACCAGAACTTTTTCATCAATATTAAGGAACCATTTACTCTAGAAAAGCTCCTGTTTTACTGAAGTTATTTGTAAATCAGTCTAATTTCACGTGTACTAAGATATTTGCTCCAGAATCCAGATGAAGTTTCTTGTTGACCTAATTTGGCCCATTTATCTCGTTTGTTTTGAATGAAGCGTGAAGCGGCGTTTCGCCAGCTGCGGCGTCCTGCGTGTGTCGTGTTTCTAGGTTTGATGAGGATTAACGCGTAATCCTGAAAGCCTCTTGTTTGGCCGGGAACTCATTGAGAAACATTGGCTCGGCGTGTCGTTGCACGTCGGCCTTTGCTTGCGCCGTCAGCGAGGAAATGAGGCAACAGTTTGCATTTCTTTAGCATGCGGTAACAGAGCTGCAGGGAATTTTTGAAAGTTTGTAAGACTCTCTGAACGCGTCAGTCAGATCCAGGCTTGTTTTTTTACTGATCAGTTAAAAACCTGAAGAGGTGAAAAGAAATGAAACTGCAACATTTTCCAAAATACTGTCTGACAAACTGGAACATTTTGCATGTCTTAGAGAAGAAAAAGCAGGAATAAATGCATGAAACTATAATGAATCAGTTTTATCCCTGAACCAGAATCTGAGAGGATTCACTGCAAACATTTTACCAAAAGTGTTTTTATTAGTTATCTTAGTTCACTTGAAATAAAACAAAACTTGTATTTTTCAAGTGTATTGAGGTTTTCTCAGGCCGGGTGAGAAATATTTGGTCTCTTTCCTTCCTGAACTTTGTTGTTTGGGTTCATATGTTATTAGCTAACGACATGCTAGTAATCACTAGCATGTCGTTAGCTTGTGCTAAACCCAAAATGGATGTAAAAACATTAACATGTTTCATCACATTCAGAGCCAAACTCCTCCCCTTCGTGTTTGATAAAGCATCTTAATTTCAGGTTGTGACGACTTTAATAAACCTTTTCTGAGACTTTTCTCTGCTTCCCTTCACTTCAGTGTTGTGATTTTGTGTTGACTGCGTCGCCTGATTTGAGAGCTTTAATCCCCTGAGCTGCTGATTATCCTGGCTGCAGCTCAGTGACTTCAGCTGTGGGGAGTTTGGACTTTGCGCGACTCTTTTATTAAAGATGGCCGCCGGTTTGTGGCGTGGCTCTGTGTGGAGGCTACAGTCCTCAAAAGGTCCAAAATAGTCGTAAAAATGCTGAAATCTGCCATCAACTTTATTTAAATCTATTTTCTTAAGAGTTTTTATTTTTCAGTGATTCTGTGCATTAATTTCTTGCTCAAAGTGAAATAAAAGTGAACAGAAGACTGTTTTGAAGAGTGAGCGTTTTGGTGCGGTTCTGTTGGACATAATGTGAATCTTTTACGTCTCGTTTTATTCTTCCTGCTTCAAATGATCATCTGGGATTATGTTTTCAATCCTCTGTCAGCGCCCCCTGCTGGCCATGATGCTAAAAGCTGAATTAAGCAGAAAGTAGTTTCAGTTCCAGGAATCCAGCAGGTGAATAAATCCTGATCAGACAGAGCAGCGCGGCGTAGAGTGAAATCATTACTGTGGTCATAAAGCTGATTCGCTGTAACTGGTGGAAATGAGGTAAATATGGCAACCAAATTATTAATGTTACAGTTTTATTCTCCAAAGCCATCATGTCTTCTTTTGACTGTAAACCGAACAGCAGAGACAGTGTGGACACTGTAAAGTTTGCAACGTTACACATATTTTAACCTCATGTTTTGTTTTCTTTCAGAGAAGCTGTTTGGGTTTCACATCGTTCTCCATCAGAGATCTGCTCCGGTCCAAAGAGCCTCGCTGCTCCCTGAAGCTCAGGTAAACTTCACATGTCATGCTGAGTCCTTCCACTCAGCTCTGCAAAAACTACATCTCATGTGTTGTTTTCTTCATTTATTTAGGATATTTAAAATGTCTTACAGGTAAATGTTTATTGATCTTTGAGAACATGTTCTATTAACATTATATTAGTTGAAAATTGTATCAAACAGAAATATTATTGCTTATAGAAGTAACTTCTAGGACAATTTATCCTCCAGAAAAACCACAAACTGCCATTAAATTGATAAAAAGCCTAAAATCTTGTTTATCTGATGGGCTGTGAAACGTCTCTGAACTTTGTAAGCTAGCTAAAGTGAAATCAGAGAACCGGCATTCGATCTCTGCGCTCTCATTTCTTGTGAAAAACACTTTTGTAGTCAATGAGGTTCTTCTTAAACAGCCTGTAGATAGAGTCCAGCTACCTGCCTGCTGATTGGCTGTTGCTCGGATACCTTTGCCCAGAAGAGGAAGTGAGATGGGGCAGCGTGTGTCTCCGCCTCCAGACCCCGTAGAGGAAAAAGTCTCTTCCTGTTTTGGCATCAGATCACCTTCAGAGAAGAAGAGAGGAGACTGAATGCTCACACATGCCTCAGTGCAGGTTTGCAGTTTGCTTGTGGTTTTCCTTCGCTGGCTGGTTTTCTCTTTCACTTTATTTGTTCAAAAATGAGATGATGTCCGTCCAGAAACGTTCAGGATGATGTCACTTCCTGCAGGTGTCGCTCCAGGTCTGATCTTACCAACTACTGGAACTTTGTCAATGTCGATTTATTGGCTTTGTGTCGCATAAATATCAGCAATATATAAAGTAGAGTTAAGTCACTGCTAACTCAGTTGAAACCAGAAGTTTAAATCCAGTTTTTTTTTCCACATTTTGAAGTTAAATCAGGCTTTGCTTAGTCTTAAAACAAGGCTAAAACTTGTCTTGTTTTAGTTCGGCTGGAGTTATTTCTGTTTGCTAAAAGCCACAATCATAATTTATTTATTGATCTTACACTCACACAGAGTTATTACCGTCTGGAAAATTCACATATTACATATTAAATCAATAAGTTGATATTTTTTGGTGTCTGGAAAATTATCCGTTTCAAATTTGTTCATTCGACGGACACTGCGCAGTCACCTAGCAACCCCAGCCCCGTTACCTAGCAACCTAAGCAGAGCTCCAGCACTTTTGTTCTGCTGGTTTGATGTGTTGTACAATGGCTGCTGGAAAAAACAAGTGTTTTGTCGTTGATGTGCCATACAGAAACCACATGCTAAATTCTTGTTGGTTGTGCAGGAGGCTCAACTTATGCTTTTCCACGATGTACATCTGAATAACTGCAAATCGGCTTCTAGCCATTTTTTATGTGCGAGTGTAAATGTTGAGTTGGGGGCAGGGGGGTGTGCTTGCAGCAGATTATTTGGATTTAAAGGGACAAGACACCCTAAAATATCTAAAATGTGTTCAGGCTAAAAATTGTCTAGGAAAGATTTTGTGCAGAAGATGTTTTGTTTAGGCCAAAAGCATATCCTAACCTGTTCAGGGAAGCATCATTCCTCACCTTTGAGCAATGAGGGGAAGCCCAGATGATGATGTCATGGCTTTAGGAACTTCTTAAAGGTTTAGCAAATGGGAATAAATTAGATGATTCTATTTAACATAGAATTGATCTTAATAAAGGGGATTTTGCTCAGAGTGTGAGAAAGGTGTATGTAAACTTCTGGTTTCAACCGAGCAAACTGGAGATATTAATATTAAGTGTTGCTATAAATCCATATTTAGCTCTTTGCTCGTTCTTTGTTGTCATTGTTTGTTGCTTTCAGCTGTGACCCTGACCTTTAGCGGCCGACCAATCAGGTGTTTAGAAATCAGTCAGCTGATTATTTCCCTTTATTCACTTCAGCAGGTCGAAAACTGGAAGATCTGCTGCTTTTTTTGTAAAGTAGATTAAATGTATGAAAACTATTAACTGCAGTTTATCTCTGATTTATTGTGTTTCTGTGATATTTTGCAACAATTATTTATTGCAGCAGAAAAAGTTTTAATACATTAAGAAGCAGTAAAGTTACTAAGAAACTACATTTATTTACACTCTTCTCTTTTTCACGTTGAGATCAAAATGTATCAATGTGAGTCCATTTTGCTGGGCTGAATGCGACCCGGTGTCGGAACCAGAACCGTCGGGTATCAGATGTCCGTCCTCCTGATCCCGATCTGGGTTTGGTTCCCTTTGTTTTGCATATTTACCTTCTGGTCGATGTTTTCCTGCTTGGTTTTGGGTTTCCAGGCGTTTTTGATGCTCCAATAATCCCTACAATATTTACATCCCTGCTGAGTTTTCTACAGTTTATTGTCAGTTATTGTAAATAGTTTGTTGCTTTTTGTGCACAAAGGCACATTTTAAATTTTTTCTCCTCTGCACATTCCTTTGGATTGGAGTTTGGTCATTTTAATAGTTTTTTATATTTTAGTTTTGCTCGAACTGTACAGTATATTATTCTTAATTCTATTTTTATATACTATATTTGTGTTTGTTTACATGTTTAGATTTTATGTCACTTTGATGCTTTTACACCTGAATTTCCCTTTTGTGGGACAATAAAGGAAATTTTATTCTATTCTATTTGTTGTGTTTTATTTTTATCAGTCATGTTTTTCTCCTTTTCGGTTTCCTCTTGTTGCTGGTTTTTCTTTCTTTTTCACACCAGTGGGTTTCATTTTCACCTGGCCGCCTCCTTCAGCTCTGTCTTCTGTCCGTTTGTCTTCGCTGCAGGACGATGGACGGCGTGAACGAGGTCGGGGACGTGACGGTTTCCCGCCTGCAGCCGGACGAAGAGACGGAGGATCAATCTGCAGAAAACAAGGTGGAGGAAGAGAAACGTTTGTTTCTTCGTTCTCTCAGCAGAGAGGTCTCACTTTGACACTTTTCTTTGCGGTTTCCTTTCTTGTATGTCGAGACTTCTTCTTGTTGTGTGTGTCATGGCTCAGATGGAGATTAAAGGTGCAGTGCGTAATTTTTATATAGAATATGATCTGTGCATATTTGTTAAAACTGTCACCAAACAGATAAACTGAAAACATCATCAGTGGCCAAGTTAAGAAGATTGTGATTGACAGCGCTAAGCCCCGCCTCCTGGCTCTGATTGGTTGTTTCTGGAAGAAGGCAGAGGAGCTAAATTGTTTTTATAAATTATCTGTTTCATTCCATAATCTCATGACAAAAAGGCAATTTCAGTAAATATGTAAAAAAAAAAATTATTTTTTTTTATAAAACTTTGATACTGCAGCTTTAAAGAAAACCCATCAGATAAAAATTTTATATTTTCATCCATTAGATTTTCTACTGCTCCTAAAACAGTCTAAGTGTTTAAAAACAAACATGCAACCATTTTTTTGGCAATATGTTAGTGCTTTTTAGTGTCTGGAAAATGGCCCATTTCAAAAACCTCCTGCTTATATTACACCGGTACTGTTCTGTTACCTAGCAACCCATTACCGAGCTCTAGCACATTTGGTCAGCTGGTTTTACCACCATATGCACTGCACAACGGCTGCTGGGAAAGACCAGTGTTTTGTCGTTGACTCACCATCCAGAATCCACTTGTTGCATTCCTGTTGGTTGTGCAGGAGACTCCACTTCTGCTTCTCAAAGATGCACAGTTTTATAATTGCGCCCCTGTTTAACCGGTGAGTGTGAACATTGAGTTTGGTGGTGCAACCAGCAGCAGATTATTATTAAAGTGAAAGGAGCCTCTAAAACATTAAAATCTCATTACCTAAGAATGATTTGGTATTTTAAATGTAATGAACAGGTTTTGTTTAGGCCATAATTCTAGAAGAACAGTGTTTTCTGTCCATTTCACCTCCACTCAGACACGATGGTCTGGTCTCTCCCTCCAGAGCGCCGTGCTGTGTGACGCGCTGCACGGCTCCGTCCAGGACAAGGAAAACAGTCCGATGATGCGAGCAGGTGAGACTCCGGCCGGCGGCCATGTTTCTGCCCGATCCTCCGTCCTCCAACAGGTGTGTGTCTGTGCAGTCTTGTGCTCCCAGGTGTGTAAGCTGTACAGGTTTCAGACGGAGGATCACAGGTGGCTGCTGGTGCGGGAGCAGATGTCAGAGACGCCGCTGTCCTTCTCCTTACCCAAACAGCTGCTGAGCGTGTTGATCAGGGAGCACAGCGACAGGTAACAAAGGGTTAACCACACAAATAACAGCTCACTTATTTAGAGATAAAGTCAGATTTTTATTTTCTCTTCTACTTTCCAGCGAAAATATTTTAGTACAGATGAAATAAGGAACTTTTATCCTGGATTTTGTTGCTCAGGGTCGAGGAGGTCAAGGCGCTCGGTGACCTTTCACCTCACTGGGACGGCCTCCGCCACGACGCCGTCGCCCACTCCCTGCAGCTGATCGGCTGCTACCAGCAAACGCAGGCGGAGCTGCACCGCCTCTCCAGTGAGATCAGAGTGACATCATCAACGATGACTCGGCCCGGCCTTCCTCACCTCACGCTCCCTCCTCTTCCTCTTCCAGCGGCGTCCTGCTTCAAGGCGAGCAGCAGCAAATCGGACCGACACCTGCAGTTCATCCCCACCAACCTGCACAGCCAGAGGATGGAGGTGACCGGCCCCGGCAGCTCAGGTAAGGCACAGCGCCCCCTGCAGGTGTTTCCCCCTCGTCCTGTTTCCTCCAGGTGTTTTCCCCTCTTCCTGTTTCCTCCAGGTGTTTTCCCCTCTTCCTGTTTCCTCCAGGTGTTTTCCCCTCTTCCAGGTGTTTGGTACGAGGTCGTCACGTTCGGAGCGCCGGCCGATCACCACCAGGCCTTCAAACATGGAGGCCTGAAGCGGCTGCTCAGCAAGCACACAGACCACACTCACAGGTGACCCTTGACCTCAGATTCACTGCTAAAAATACTTGAGTTTCAAAGAAAATGATGATGACACACATTTTTGTCCTTTGCCAGAATATTTTTAGAAAAATCTTAAATATAATTATAATTTCTGAATATTGATTGAAAGATTAAAGTTTCAGCTTCATTGACTGAAGGGAAATAATCGGCCACTGGGAGTGGAACCTTTTCATCAATTTTACCAATTGCAGCTTAAAACAAGTTGATCTTTCTTGCTGAAATGTTACTTTTCTGTTATTTGTCTTATTTTAAGACATTTTAATAGAAATACTTTGCATTTCTATAAAGTTCAAGTGTTTAATTTTGAGACCGACATGATAGAATTAGTTTTGTTTATAGCTCATAGTTCAGTTTGTGGTTTCGTTGTTTCTCACCGTTCCTTCGCCTTCAGCTCGGCGTCGTTTTCCCGTGACGAGTCGTGCAGAGCGAAGCGGCTGCTGGCCGCCGCCACCCAGCTGCAGCCGCTGATCTTCGGCCTGGCGGAGCAGCTGCTCTCCGTCTCCATGGAGATCGACTCGAACCGCCTGCAGGACGTCCTGGACGACCTCAGGGAGCAGGTGAGAGAAACGCACGCACAGCTAACAGGAAGGCAGGTGAATCTGACTCGCTGCTTCCCTCCCTGCAGACGTCGCTGTTCATTCAGGCGCTGAACGACGATCTGGTGAAAGTCGCCCTGCAGGACATGAACAGCCGGGCAGGCAGCCGCAGCAGCCACCTGCACAGCAACGGGTTGCTATGTGAGGTATCCCCCGGCGACCAGGAGGGGGCGCCGCAGGACGACACAGAGAACAGAGAGGAGGAGTGGGCAAGTTGGAAAGGGTGGGGCAGGGTTGCCAGGTCTGACAGTTTCCAGCAAAAACGCAACAAAAAAACCCAAAAACAAAAAACAAATGAATGTAATGAAACTAATATAACATGAGATAGAGTCATGAATGAATAAACGATTGAAGAAACAATAAAAGAAACAAACGAACTAAAGATAAAAGCTACAGCAAACAAACAAAAGAAGGAATAAAGAATGGAGGGAATAATGTAGCATTTTATTAAAGTTTGATGCTTTGAAACAATTTTCCTTTTGGCCAAATTTTATGAAAAGCAACCCAAATTTTAGCAACCTGTTGAAATCTGTTTTTTTATTTTTCCAGTCCAAAGTTCAAAAGCAGCAGAAACTTTCCCAACCTGCCAACCCGGTGCGTGTTCTAGTTTCCATGGTTGCCTAAACGTGTTTGTTTGTGTAGGACAGAACGTGGGCGAACGTCGGTAAGAGTCTGGACTGCATCACGGCCATGGTGGAGCGGCTGCAGGCGCGGCAGCGCCACCTGCAGGAGCAGCCGTCGCCGGAGCAACAGGAGTCCACAGGGGACACAAAGTCCCAACACACAGGTGGGACAGAAAGAGACAAATGTCCCAGTTTGTCCTACAGTAAATTTAGCTCAATAAATCCTTTCTTTTCTCATATTGCGTGACAAAATAAAAACATGATTTAAAAACATAAAATACCTTAATCAGAAAACTAGAGTCATTTTTGGGGCCATTTATGGTGATTGTTTTTGTAAGCAGTTATTTTTTAGTTATTTTTTAAGCAGTTGGAATCTATTTAAGCTAGTTTAGAACCAAAATCTATCATTATTTTCATTTATTTGGAATTATTTTTGATTACTTTGGTAACTTTTCTACCTGTCATGAATTTAAAGAGATGAAGAAAACAATGGGGGCCAAAGTGAAAATATTTTTATTTTGTTTTTTAATGTCCAGTGTGACATAATTATATTATTTAATTTTTGTTATGTTTATTTGATTCTTTTATTAAAATAAAAATTTTGAATGAAAAATTTTAACCTTCTCCCAAAAGTTATTTCACTGTAAAATAAACAACAATCTTTATATATAGATAATAATAAAGAAATACCTTAAGTTTACATGTGACTTGTAAAAAATGATCAGTTTTTGTTTTGTTTATATTTTTGATAAAAGTGAACTTTTTGTTTCTGGAGCCTAGAAACAATAAATTAAAAATAAAATGTTCAGAGGAAGTTTCTCTCCTCTCTTCCTGCAGCCTCTCCTTCCTCCTTCTCCTCCTCCTCCTCCTGGCAGGAGCAGCTGCTCCCCCTGGTGGTCACGCTTAGAGACTGCGTGCGGGAGGCGGTAACCACGGCCCGAGCTGCTATGACCTTCGTTGTCCTGCAGGGGGCGGTGGCTGCGACTGTTGCTCAGGGTCCAACGCAGATCGTCCAGCGGCGCCACGCTGTCTTCAGCCAGGGGGTGAGAAAGAAACTGTCCCTGTCCGCCATTTTATCCTGAAGACATTTTGTCATTTTGGTGTCTGGAGATCAGAAACAATCAGCTTTTAAACCGACTTCCAGTTTAAAAACGTTGGTTTTATGTTTCCATGGTGACAGATTTTAAATGATGACATCACAGCTGCATGTTTCTCTCTGTCCTCCATGTGCCTCACTCTCATAAATAACAAACGCCGTTTGGTTTTGTTTTTGTCGTTCTGTGGCTGTGTTACAGCGCCACCCACTGGCCCGGCAGACCAACTGCATCATTTCAATCTGTGGTTCTGCGATTTGTTGAACATTTTTTCTTAATCTTTACAAAAAGATTAAGAAATCTTTTTGTAAAGATTTTTTGTTTCCTTAAAATACTTTCTTTGTTTAAGAAAGTATTTTTGTTTAAATTATCTACAAATATGTTTAAAAAAGCAGCAAAAAGTGATTAAAAATATTTAATATTGGATTAGGGTCAGATTCATCTTCATAGTTTCTTCAGGTTCTTGTTCCATATGAATAAAAATGTAACTTCCTGTTTTATTGTAAAGCTTCTCTCTGTTTATCTTCCAGCTCTCAGCGATTGTTTGTGGCTTTATGCTGAAACTGTTTGGAGGTTTGGAGGATCCAGAGTTTCTGCAGCAGCTTCTCTCTGTGGGGATCCTGGCCCAGTTCGAAAGCCTGCTCAGCACCTACGGTACGACCACGACCCCAAACCATCAGCTCAACAGTTTTATTTTACAGGATAAAAAATACCTCTGAGAGTCTTTGAGATTTTCTCTCTCTTGTTTTTTTTCTTCAGTGCTTGAAAACCTTGAAAATATTTGGATTTCATTCAGTTTTGGTTTAGTTTCTAGTGCAAATATCTTATTACATCGAGAATAAGATGAAACTAAATTATAATCAACTTTTATAATTTAGTTATATGAGCTTGTTTTAGTAAATAATGTCTTAAAACTGGAGAAAAATGTCTATTTCTATTGGCAGATTATTTCACTTATAAAAAGAAATAATCTGTTTATAATTTAGTTTTGTCTTATTTTAAGTGTATTATTCTCTTTGAAACAAGACTAAAATTACTTGGTAAGATTGTTGTGTTTTGCAGTGTGCTGCTGGTAATCTGGGATTTTACCTTAAATGCTGTAACGTGTGAATCGCTTGTGTTTCCAGGCGACGAGGTGGGGATGCTGGAGGACATGGAGGTGGGCGTGGCCGACCTGAGCAGCCTGGCGTTCGCCATCACCGAGGCCCGATCCGAGCGACCCGACGACCTGCAGCCGACGCTCACCGGAGCATGGTGAGCGCTCACACACACACACACACACACACACACACACACACACAGAGATCAGCCTCATCTCGGGTCATGTCTCCTCCATCCAGGGGCGGTTTTGTGGTCGAGGTGCCGCTTCCCTCTGAAAGCTTCGGGTCGCTCCCTGAGGAGCTGAAGGCCGGCCGTTTGATCCGAGTCGAGCCGGTTCTGTTCAACATCGGGATCAACCAGCACCAGAGTCTGGCTGAGAGGTACAAACACAAAAACATTAACATCTGGGAGTTAAAATTACCTCATTTTTTCTTCCAGTGTTTTCCTTTCAATTGAATTTTTGGTTTAAACATGCTTGTTTTTTGTTCAGTGGGTAGAAAATCCAGACATTTCACTCAAGTTAGAGTAAAAATACTTTATAATAAAATGACTCAAGTTAAAGCAAAAAGTACAGCAAAGGAAAATACTCCTAAAAGTAAAATTACTGAAGTAAATGTAACAAATTACTACCCAACTTTGATTACGACCATTACTTGCTTAGTGCTCTACCCACTAAGATAAATATAAGTGATATTTACTGCAGTATTTACTGAATTAGCTCAGCTAATGTAGCTTTTATCTGCTAGCTGAGACAGACATGTGTCCTACATGTTTGTTGCTACATGTAATTAATTACTCTGCCTTTCAGTTATTCACCTGAAGAGTTTGTCTGCTCTTTAAAAAGCCGTTTAAATAAATGGATCTCAGTGAAACTCCTCCATGTTGTTTGCGTTGATTTAAACTTTATCGGAGATCGGAGATATGGGGTCGCGATGCGCTGCGCTCGCCTACCAAGATGGCGCCGATCACTTCCTGTTCAGACATGTGGGAGCTGCGTATGAAGATTTATTTTCTGTTTTCAGGTTTGGAGACAGTTCTCTTCAGGAACGAGTGAATCAGCAGAGCTGTGAGCGTCTCAGAGCTTATTGTAACAAGCTGAGAGAAAAACTTCCTAACATGGGTGAGACTGAGAGGTTTTTATTTTCATTTCTTTATTGAACATGAAAATAAAATCTCAAGTTTTTTTATTTAAAAAAAGTTTGAAATGACAGAAAACATCTTAAAAAACATTATTTTATTTTAATTTATTTAAATTGACCTGAATTCAAAGAGAAGGTGCACAACTCAAACAAGATGGCCGCTCTTTTTGCATTGGTGGAAAAAAATCCAGATTTTCCAAATATTTGATCCTGGAGCCAAAAGTTTGGTTAATTGATAGAATTGATTTATTGCCCAGCTTTCTTTGTGAACTGAAGCAGCTCTTTCTCTCCCTCAGCTGGAATCCAGTCACTATTAGACCTGCTGTCGTCTCTTGATCGCAGCATCGAGTCCAAGAAGAGGAAAAACGTCGAGGTTTTGTGGCTCGCAGCTTCAGTAAGTCGCTCTGCTCTACAGATTAACTTTGTTTCCATCAGAACTGAAAGGTGAGGGATCTCAGGAGCTGAAAGAAACAAAAATAAATGTTTATAATGCTAAAAACAGAAAATAATTAAATTCAGAAACATGTTATAAAGCTAATTGCTCAAATGAAGTTGTTGTTATTCTCACCATTTCTATGCAGGTGAATCTCAAAAACAGCACGACTCAACTATAGTTTAATGTTTTAGATTTGTAGATTTAATAACTTAATAAAACCAGGAATTTTTGAAACAGACCCAAAATCAGCTGGTAGATTGTGTGGATGAAATCACAGGGAGAATTTTGGGATTTAGTTTTTGTTGTTTAACTTATTTTTTCAGTGCCAGTTTAAAGTAGAAGAAATGTGAATGAGCAACACTGGAGCTACTGAGTTTGAATATCAGTAAATATCAACATCATCTGCATAGAAGTGGGAAACGTTTGGCCCACATTGTAAATATAAATAGTGAAAATGTTGGCACTAATACTGAGCCCTGAGGGACACTATTTGTAATATTTAAAAAAATCAAAATAACATTTTGGAATTTAATCAGAAGATTATTAATTATTAGCTAAAATAATCAATTTTAGCTTATAATTTATTTTAAAAGTTAGTTTTACTTTTTACTTTCTAATGCTGCTCCATTTTTGTTTAATTTAGTGAAAATTTAAGTTGTACTTTTCAGAGGTTTTCATGTCGTTTCCTTCAGTGGTTCTTGGTGCAGCGCCCCCACAGGTGAGGAGGGGAACAGGTTTTTCAATTAGTTTGGCTTGTTTGACTCAGTGCAGTGAGAAATTAAAAACAGCAGCTGGAAGTGTAAAAACTTTCCACCTTTGGTCCCCAGATACACCCCTAAGGTAACTTTCTCCATGTTTTTTGTGTGCAGGTGTGTCGTAGAGTAAACGGCGTGCGGCTGACGAGCTGTAAGAGTGCGAAGGATCGCACGGCGATGTCTGTGACGCTGGAGCAGTGTACGATCCTCAGAGAGCAACACACACTCAGCCAGCAGCAGTTTAGCTCTGCACTGGACAACATGAGGAGGTGTGTGTGGTTACACTCAGCTGTCTGCCTATTCTGCTCATCTTCTCCTGAGGCTGCGTTCACCAGCCCTGTTGAGCTCAGCGTTCTCCAGAGGTTTCTGTGTCTTTTCCTTCAGTGGTTCTTGGTGCAGCGCCCCCACAGGCGAGGAGGGGAACAGGTTTTTCAATTAGTTTGGTTTGTTTGACTCAGTTTGGTGTGAAGGCAAACTGCAGCAGCTGAAAACGTAACAAATGTTGGTGTTTTCGATTCTACTGGACTATCAAGTGTGAAAACATCCTCAGTTTCTGCATCTTCATTTCCAGTTTTCTTTCTTTTAATTTCCTTCCTTCTCTTTCTGTTTTTTCTCTCTTCCACTCCCTCTTGCTGCACACGCTGCCCCCTGCAGGTCTCGTCTGTCCTGGGGGCAGATGCTGGGCTGCTATGCCCACTCCGGGTTCTCTGTCTCTGGGTTTGACCCGGCAGAGTGTCCCTCCGGCCTCCACAGCCCCTGGATTCAGATGTGTTTTCATTCCAGAAGACATTTTTACCCAGTGGCCTTCCTCCTGGTGACCTCTCACCTCCTGGTTCTCTGGCTCATATTCAGCTTGGTGATCCTGCTGGCTAAATACCAGTAAACAAGACTGGGAGCACTGGAAAGCAGGGATTATAATGTTCTCCCAGGTTTGTCTATATTGGGAGAACGTAAATAAATCCAAAGATCTGTGTGTTTTAGGAGAGACAGAGAAACAATTAGCCTGAACTTATTTCCATCCTGATGATTTACAGTCATCAGTTTGAGTTTGTTTTACAAAAAGCAAGAATGTTTGAGTTGTTTGTTCAATAATTACTGATTTTTCAGTTTAATCTGAGATTTATTTGTTTAGATTTAGCTACTGACTTTTCCAAATATATTCCTACGTTTCTTAATCTCTGCTTGTTAATTTATCCATTCTTGGCTGTTTTATTTCTGACAGCTTCATTTGGTTTTTGATGCTGCTTTTGTTGAGTTTTGCTGCCACCAAGTGGCCAAATTGAATTTAATCACTGCAAAAATTAAATTTTTCCAAGTATTTTTCATCCAGTTTCTAGAGCAAATATTTTACTACATATGTATATGAGCTTGTTTTAAGTCAATAATTCCTTAATATTGCAGAAAAAGCACTTGTTCCATTTTACCATATTATAAGTGAAATAATCTGCCAGCAGATCTAGTTATTTTTCATCAATATGAATGAATTATTGGCTTTAAACAAGCTGCTATATATTGTTGAAAAGTTACTTGGAAGCTTAGTTTGGTCTTATTCTATGTGTAATAGAACAAAAACACTTGGTGATATTTTTGTGTGTTTTATTGTAGTTTGCACAGACAGCCTCTGTTTTTGTAGGACCATAGATCTAGTCAAAGTAAAATCTTATCTCCACCAGAAGAGGATGTGTTTTCATACAGGACAGCCTGATTGCTGATCTGTCTTTCTGTCTCTGTGTTGCTGTATGTGTGCAGAGACGGCTGCAGGACGGAGAACGTCCAGAAGAACATCGGCAGCAGGAAGTTCGCCTTCAGCAGCGTTCAGCTCCTCACTTTCCCCAAACTCTACAGACCTCCAGACGGCAGCTACGGATAAACTCTTCCTGTTTATACTCTTATTTATGCCCAAAGATAGTTTATTTTTCCATGTGAAGTGTGTGTGATTGCTGGTTGATGTTTGCAGATTGTATTTCTGTGGGAATGAGGGCCAGGTTGGCTGTTCACTGTTTACAGGTGTTTGAATTACAAACAAGTTTCTGCAATAAATGACTGAACTCTTGAGTCTCTGATTCCAAACGGTTCTTCTGACAGTAAATCCCGGAAAGGCCTAAAAGTCACTGCTGGGTTGGAAGTATGATGCATTTATATAATTGATTTCCAGAACTTTAGTCGTAGAGTGAGAAATTCTCACAAATAATTTCAGCCTTACGCAGGCGGCCGTTGGACTGAAGGAGAAATTTCCCGAATGGTGGATTTGTTTCAGGCCATGTGGACAGAATCTGTTTTTCTCAATATATGTTTTGTTGTTCACACAACAATATGACACGTCATCTCTAAAGATTGTGTTTAACAGCAATATGTATTATCTCTTTTATCTCATAATTGCGTATTTATACTGTACCATTCACTCCTCCTGGATAAGGATATAGAAACAGTAGACAACATTTGTACAAGGCAATTTAGCAATATTTATTTTAGAAATCTATAAATATAACAAAGTAATTAAAAGTATAAAACAATAAAAATAAAGTTCTTGTTCAAAACAAAGCCTCATGTTTGGTCTGACACAATAATAACTATAAATGAAATGAGTTCAGGTGAATCAAAACCAGTGCTAGCCTCCATGGCTGAACAGAAACAGGAAGGGGCAGCACCCAAGAAAACTCCAATATCAACAAAACAGACTAGATGACAAAGTAGCTGCAGAGACGGCTGATCTCTGAGCAGAGAAGAAATGGCAATGATGGAGACAAGAGAAACTGAAACTGCCAACTATTTCAGTTTAATGAATTTAGCAGATGATTCATCGCCTAAAAGCCAAACTCCAGCATGAAGCGGCCGAGTGAATCTGGTCTGGACTCTGTGGATCAGAGTCATGGTTTTAGAGACGCTGTAGAAGGACAGAAGACCTGCTCTGTGGTCCAGATAAACTCCCACTCTGGAGGAAACTGGACCTGATACTGGAGTTAAAATGTTGTTATGACAAAAGATGTAACCTTGTGTGTCACAGCGCAATGACCAAGATTTGTCATTGAATCCAAATCCTCCTGTGCTACTGATGTTCTTGTATGAAACGGCGACATAGATTTCTCCCTTCCTTTTCACCTCCCAGTAACAACGACCAGCCAGTCTCTTTATGCTGAGGGCTTGACTGCGACCAGTAAATCTGTCTGGATGATCAGGATACGACTGTTGTTGGTTTGTTCTAGTTACTTTTCTGTTTCTCTCAGATAGTAACACATTTCTGTGTGCTGTGTTTGGATCCAGACAGATTTTTTGTGAATATTTTAGGAATTCATCTCTAGTCTTAAGTAGTAGAACGTCCACTTCAGTGATCTTCAGTTTGATGTTTGTCCATGTGTCTCTCAGGACGTCCTTCAGTTTGTCTCTGAGCTCTGCCACAGCTGCTGTCACGTCCTCAAAGTGTCTCAGAGGACGGATGTTGATGCTGGATGAGCCTGTAGACTCACTTAGTGCTGGCAGTGAGGGGTAGTTGAGGAGAAACTGGGTGTGATCCTCTGTGTGTGAGAGCTGCTGCAGCTCAGCGTCTTTCCTCTTCAGCTCAGTGATCTCCTGCTGCAGCTTCTCCTGAACATCTTTGACTCGACTCACTTCAGTTTCCTGCTGGGATCTGATCTGCTGCTTCACTTTAGAGCTTCTTTCCTGGAGGAGACGGATCATCTCAGTGAAGATCTTCTCACTGTCCTCCACTGCTTTATCAGCAGAGACATTGATGGCCTCCACCTCCTGCTGAAGCAGCTTCACATCTTTCTCTTGGTCCTGGATTCTCTGGTGGATTTGTTGTCGACTCTCCTGGAGCTTCTTCTGCTTCTCAGCCATTTCTGCTGCAGCTGAGACTGTTTCATGGCCTTTATGTTCATCCATAGTGCAGAGATAACAGATACACTGCTGATCAGTGCGGCAGAAGATCTTCATCATCTCGTCATGACGAGAGCAGACTTTCTCCTGAAGGTTCTTAGACGGACTCACCAGCTTGTGTTTCTTCAATGGTGGAGCATCATGGTGAGGTTGGAGATGATCCTCACAGTAGGAAGCTGGACATGATAAACAGGACTTGACAGCTTTTCTCTTCCTCCCAGTGCAGACATCACAGGCCACATCTTCAGTTTCAGCATAGCAGTCAACAGGTGGAGCAGCTTTACATTCAGTCTTCTTTAGATCCACCACCAACTTTGCTAATGTGATGTTCTTCACCAGGGCAGGTCTTGGTATGAACTCTCTCCTGCACTCAGGGCAGCTATATTTTCTCCTCTGATCTTCTCTATCCCAGTGGTAGTTAATACAGTTCATACAGAAGCTGTGTCCACAGGGAATAGTCACTGGCTCCTTCAGTATCTCCAAGCAGAAGGAACAAGAGATTTTATCCTGCTGAAATCTTCTCTTCTCCATTTCTGCTCTCAGTAACGACTTTCAGTTTCTTTTTCTTGGAATAGGAACTAGTTTCAGTTTGCGTGTAAATATCAAGTTCCTGCTGTGTCGATGGTCCCACCCATCATGACGTCTGCTAAGCAGAGGGGGAGGGAACAAAAGCTGTTTGAGCTGAACGCAGCCTGGCCGTTTAAACTATAGAATTAATTGTATGAAAGTCAGACAAGGAAGTATTTTATCTCCTATGTTATTTAACTTTTATATGAATGACCTCTCTAAGCCTATGTAGAACTGACTGCATGGTTGGTGATACTATTTTTAATCACTTAATGTATGCTGATGATCTCGGGATTTGTAGTCCAAGTTCAGCTGGTCTTCAGAAGCTGCTTAATGTCGGTGAGATACTTGATGTTAAATTCAATCCATCAAAAAGTATAATCTTGATCTGTCGCATAATATTCACTTATTTATTTAGGTTGTGTGCGACTTATGTGTGAACACTGGTCAAATTTATTTCTATTCATCAAAGCATCTCCCCTTAAAAAAAAATTTTTTCAGTAAATGTAACCAGTACTACCCACTTTGGAACATAGATAACAAAATTAGTAGCTTATATTGGTATTTGCTAGTCAGCATTTATTTAACATTACCTGCATCCAAAAGCATTACGCATCTCACACCGTTAGCTTGTTTTGGGGAAAAACTCTGCTTTTCGCTGGTTTGTTGCCATGATTCAAACACACCCTGTGCTTTGCTGCACAGCAGGATGTTTCATCCACACAGGTGTAATACAGACGCAACCATCCATTTAAATGCTCATGTTGCATCTAAAAACAGCTCGAAAAAACACATTACAACGTGTTAACAGTTGTTAGAAATGAATGAAATAGGCCTGGACAAAAAAGTTAAATGGCCTGAACTTGTACACAAATCTGGAGAACATCACATTACATTCAGTCTCTCAGAAACAGATGGTGACAGTTTACTGGATTGTATCCACAAATACAATCCAGTAAACTGACTGGATTCGCTGGATTGTAAATCAAGCAAGCAAGGTGTGTTAAGTGTCTTGCCCAAAACCAGGACAAAGCAGTGAGCAGAACAGCCACTCCACCACTACATGATAGCGTTCCACATGTTTTCAAGCTTGTAATCAGTTAGTTTAAGTTCCTCGGCTGATTTTCAACCCCAGGCTGCTCTTGGTTTGTCCAGGAAGGAGCAGCACTTAAAACTAACTCCACCATCAACAAAAATAACAAAGTAGGTCCATAAAGTAGCTTCACTCTGAGCAGCAAAGAAATGATACAACATTGAACTTTCACCTTGAAGACTAAAGAACCTGAAACATGAATTGCAACCATAGAGACATCAGGCAACTGCTGATGATTTCAGCTCAATGAACTCAGCAGAGGAATCACAATAAACACAGATCCCAGCATATAGTGGCTGAGTGAATCTGGTCTCGTGTTTGTAGAGGAGAGTCATGGATCCAGATTCAGAGATGCTGTAGAAACACAGAATACCTGCTCTGTGGTCCAGATAAACTCCTATTGTGGAGGAAACTGGACCTGGTACTGGAGTTTCAATGTTGTTGTGATAAAATGTGCAACTGTCTGTGTCACAAGATAATGACCAAGATTTGTCATCGAATCTAAATCCTTTTGCTCTGCTTATGTTCTTGAATGAAACGGCCACAACTCCTTCTCCTCTCATCTCCACCTCCCAGTAGCAACGTCCAGTAAGCATCTCTCGACTCAGAACCTGAGAACAATCAGTGAATCTGTGTGGATGATCAGGATAAAACTGATGTTGGTTTATTCTTGTTACTTTTCTGTTCTCTTTGGACAATAACAGTTCCCTGTGAGCTGTGTTTGGATCCATAGTGATTTTTCGTGAACACCTTAAGAATCCATCTCTGGTCTTTGGCTGTGGTTCTGGTTCTGTCAGTAGAACATCGACATTACGTAGTTCCAGTTTGATGTTTGTCCCTGTGTCTCTCAGGACGTCCTGTAGTTTGTCTCTGAGCTCTGCCACAGCTGCTGTCACGTCCTCAAAGTGTCTCAGAGGACGGATGTTGATGCTGGATGATCCTGTAGACTCACTGAGTGCTGGCAGTGAGGGGTAGTTGAGGAGAAACTGGGTGTGATCCTCTGTGTGTGAGAGCTGCTCCAGCTCAGCGTCTTTCCTCTTCAGCTCAGTGATCTCCTGCTGCAGCTTCTCCTGAACATCTTTGACTCGACTCACTTCAGTTTCCTGCTGGGATCTGATCTGCTGCTTCACATCAGAGCTTCTTTCCTGGAGGAGACGGATCAGCTCAGTGAAGATCTTCTCACTGTCCTCCACTGCTTTATCAGCAGAGATATTGATGGCCTCCACCTCCTGCTGAAGCAGCTTCACATCTTTCTCTAGGTCCTGGATTCTCTCATGGATTTGTTGTCGACTCTCCTGGAGCTTCTTCTGCTTCTCAGCGATTTCTGCTGCAGCTGGGACTGTTTCATGGCCTTTATGTTCATCCATAGTGCAGAGATAACAGATACTCTGCTGATCAGTACGACAGAAGATCTTCATCACCTCATCATGACGAGAGCAGACTTTCTCCTGAAGGTTCTTAGACGGACTCACCAGCTTGTGTTTCTTCAATGGTGGAGCATCATGGTGAGGTTGGAGATGATCCTCACAGTGAGAAGCTGGACATGATAAACAGGACTTGGCAGCTTTCATCTTCCTCTCAGTGCAGACATCACAGGCCACATCTTCAGGTCCAGCATAGCAGTGATCAGCTGGAGCAGCTTGGAGTCCAGTCCAGTTCTTCTCCAGTTCAGGGCTCTGTGTGAACTCTTTTTGACTCTGTAGACAGCTGTAGTTACTTATTTGATCTTCTCCATCCCAGTAGTCTTTAATACAGTTCATACAGTAACTGTGTCCACAGGGAATAATCACCGGATCCCTCAGTCAATCCAAACAGATGGAACAAGAGATTTTATCCATCTGAACTCCCCTCTCCGTTTCATCTCTTAGTAACGATAACTGTTTCGGTTTTCATTCCTAACAATAGAAACCTGACAGAGATGTAAATATCCAGTTACTGAAGGGAGTGTCTGGTTCCACCCATCATGACGTTAGAAAACCAGAGGGGCAGAGATCAAGGCAGCACTTTGAGCTAAACTCTGATATGTTTTTACCACTGAGTGAATTTAAAAGGTTGCTAAGCTCAGGTTGAAATGCTCCAGGTTTTATCCTGGTTGAATAGAAATAGAAAACAAAAATTGAAGTTTTGCCAAAAACTGGAATCATCCTGTTTTAATCTTAGTGATATTATTAACTACAATGAAACAGATATAGGAAGTATGTAAACGTTACATGCAAATTCTGATTATGGATCAGATCATATCTCACATCAACTCTAAATCAGGATTACTAAGCAACAAATCAAGTCGCCTTTGATTAACAGGAAGTGGAGCATTGATCAAAATACTTGATGTGTAATTGTTGTCTTTGACAAAATATAATGCTTATTACTTGTTGGATTACCAACCTGTCATGCTATATTTCACAATCTGATGCAAAGTTAAATGTGTCGGCTAAAGGACTCCTTAAATAGTAAAATAGTATCTCTAAGTGAACTTTTATTAAGCTCAGTTATGTTTCATTCACTGAAGTTTTAGATTTTATGAACTCTTCACTCTTCCCATGGTCTTTACAGAAACCTTCACTATGACTATAGGAAGCTTTTATAGCTGTTAAACAATGAACATCTGTAAACCTGGATGAGACAGAAGTTCTATTAATACATCAGAATCTGAGTCATCTTCCCTGTTAGTAACGGCTGTTATTTTAATGTCTGAACATGTTGCTGCAGTAAACATTTGTGGTTCCACCGATTCTCAGATATGAACTTCCGAAGGGAATAAATCATTTCCTCAGATCATCCAAATAGAGATAAATACTCACTTTTTCCGTACCATTATTTTTTAGAAATAAAAAAGGTTAACATTTGAATTAATGCAACTGAATGAATAAACTACATACCTAACAGTTGTTATTTATCTGGATCCACATAATCAGCACAAGTTCAGACAGGAATGGTGAAAGTACCCGAGGCAAGAGAGCAGAAACTGTTGGTTGTTTCAGGTCTAATCGGTTGTAATTAGGCCTGTCACAATAAACAATAAAGCAATCACATGATAAATTAAAGGTATTCTCATTTCTTTCCTTCTACCAAAAACTGACAATGAAAGTCTTGAGTTTGGTGTTTTGGTTTCAACTAGCCCTGAGTTTGAAGGACAAATTTGTTTACAAAGACTTTATCATTTATTTTAATATGTTTCATTGTTTTTTTTTTAGTTTGGATATTTAAAATGTCTTCCATTTCCAATGTTAAATTAGAATGTAAAGTTTTTGATCTTTAAGAATGCTTTCTTGCATTATTATGTTATTATTAGATTATTTGACGGGCCAAGTTGTAATCTAACCCACCGTCTGCTGCTGCTTCAGTTTTCTGAAACTGGTGAAAAGTGTTTTATGCAAGTTGCAAAATGGACCTTGCATAAATAGTTTCCCATAAGTAATGGGAATCTATTTCAAACTTCATCCAGCCTTCCATTTAAATCATTCATTTTGTTTTAGATTTTACTAGAGGACGAGTTCAGTTGTTCATCCGTCTTTGTCGACACGTTCATCCTTACAGGAGCGCTAACAGGATGATATCCTGGACCATTGGCAATCAATAACTGAACAGTTCACCTACCAATCATGTTTTGGATTGTTAGAAAAGGAACAATTGCCCAGAGAGAAAACTCACAAAGACTCCATGCAGAAAGACATTAGTTTGAGATTCATGAGTTTGCTGTAAAGCAACAGCACTAAAAATTGCACCAAAGTCCAACTCATGTTTAGTGGTGATCAGTCATAAGAATTGGTCCTAATTGGATGATGTCCAGCAGGAATTTTGTCTTGAAACATGAACCAGAAGAGCTGAGAGGTCTGGAAGGTTGCTATGACAACAGCAGATCTTTAATGTATTGTGGTGCTGACCCGTTCAGGATTTATAAACTAACAACAGTATTTTAAAGTCTATTCTCTGAGCTCCAGGGAGTCGGTGTAGTGACTTTAAAACTGGTGTGATGTGATCTAACTTCCTGGTTTAAGTGAGAACGTCAGCAGCAGCAACGTTTTGGATCAGCAGAAGCTGGAGGGTTGATTTGTTTTGTTTTTATTAAAGATAGACCTGTGAAGTCGCTGAGTTCCTCTAGATCTCACTGAGACATTAGTCCTGTATTCCTGGAGATGTTCTTCAGGAGATAGAAGGCTGACTTTGCAACTGTCTTTATGTGGCTCTGAAGGTTCAGAACTGAGTCCATCACTACTCCTAGATTTCAGCCTGATCTCTAGTTTCCAGCTGTAGTAACTCAATCTGTGTGCCGACTCTTATTCATTCCTCTTTAAGTCCAAGGAGAATAAAGTCTAAATAATTGGAAAACAGCAAAAATAAAAAATTAAAATTCACAATAAAATAATTCAAAATCTAAGAAGGAAAACTAACATTGCAATAAATCATTAACTGATTTTAAGGCCTTCTGCAGAATTATTAAATGTTTCCAACAGATAAAACAATCCAGCCACAGATTGTTGGACAATAGATTTTTTTTGGATTCAATCAGGTGTCTGCTCAAAAGTAAATGTTGTAACACTTAAATACATTTTGTTCATATATCTGATCACAACATAGAGCATTAAAATTTGATCAAAACTATAAAGTAATTTTCTGTTCTTTCTAATTCAATTCCACAATCACTTTGATCCAGAATCTGCTTTTTTTGTTCAACAGTATAAACATTATATTATTAATATTTACATCTAATTTCTAATCTTATTATTTCATTATTCTTTCTTTGTTTAATTTGTCTCACCTTTTCTCATTCTGTATTTATATTTTATTCATCGTCCTTTTTTAATCTAAACGGTGTTGGCCTTTTCCTTTTCACCAACAAATCTTGAGTTAACAAGCAATCTGAAATTTGTGCATGTTAAAAGCAACAGTCTCACACAGATTCAAAGTTAGCTTTGATATTCTTTATTTTTCTTTTATAAAAGTTCACCAGGATAAAAGATTAAACAATAAAATATTACAAATAAATTTATATTCAGATTTTTACAATGTTACAGCATCACACTGATATAATCATTAAAGCAGAAAATAAACACAGCAAGCTGGATGTTGTATAAAGTCTCCTATAAAGAAAACACAAAGCATCTTAATTAATGTAAACAATGTATTTTGCTTGATAACTCCATTCAGAACCTCAGTTCTTCTCAACAATCAGGAGAGAATTTGATTCTTTACTAAATCTCGAAATTCCAGCTCATAATAAGCACTATTTGAGATTTAAAATGTTGCATCGTCATAATCTGACCTTCGTCCAAAAAAATAATGACAAATTTCCTGATTGATGATGATCATTGCAATCAGTTTCAGAGACGCTGTAGAAACACAGGATACCTGCTATATGATCCAGGTACATTCCCACTCTGGAGGAAACTGGACCTGGTACTGGAGTTTGACTTTTGTTGTGGTAAAATGTTTTAATGTTGTTGTGGAAAAATACGTAACCTTTTGTGGTACAATATACGTAATGACCAAGATTTGTCATTGACTCCAAATGCTACTTTTCTGTTGATGTTCCTCTCATCGCCACCTCCCAGTAGCAATGTTCAGTCAGACTCTCTGCTCAGGACCTGACAACAACCAGTGAATTTGTCTGGATGATCAAGATAAGACTGTTGCTCTTCTACCCTCCTTACTTTTTTTGTTCTCCTCAGATAATAACAGAAATCTGTCCGCTGTGTTTGGATCCAGGGTGATTTCTTGTGTGTATTTTAGGAATTCAGCTCTAGGCTTTAGTTCTGCTTCCAGCACCTTGGCACCCTCTGTCGGTTGAGTGACATCTGGAAGATGTCACTTAAATTCCCCTCTAATTTGCTTAGAAGAGAAGTTAAGAATGAAATAAAAAAGGCAAAATTGAATTACAAGGACAAGCTGGAGAAAGACCTTGCCTACAACAGACTGGGTTGAGTTTGGAATGAACTGAAAACAATTGTTGGATCAGAGATCAAGTGCAACAGAAAGGTGGTTCTTCCTGGTTTTAATTCTGATAACCAATTGGCAAATGAGTTTAATATGTTTTGATATATTTAGGTGTGATTCTTCTGATTTTAGTAATGACATTTTAAATCTGAAATGGATTTAAAATGTCCATTTTAAATGGACATTTAAAAGATTCAGCCACAGATAGCTCTGTGGCTGAATCTTTTAAATGCTGTCAGGTTACTATGCTGCCCTCACTATGTGTAACTCTTAAAAAGCCAGGCAACTATCTAACCCTTCAAGATCGTTGAGTTGAAAATAATCCAGTCCTTGAGAGTTTTCTTGTTTTATTTTCTAAAAACTCTGATTTGTTTTTATTTTCCTTTTTTCTTTGTTTTGTAAAACTGCAACAAAGCACAAAAGCACACATCAACCACAGACAAGATACAGAAAACAACTAGACTACATCAAACAGCTGATTCCCAACTATCACAAATTAGCTGGCAACATAGCCTTAAATTTTGGTTGGGAAACATAAAACTTAAAATATGACACAATACTTAGATGATAATTAATAAAATGAACTGACAGACAAAAGTGTCTAAGAGCAGTCGATGACACCATGTGTACACCCGGATGAGTTCCGTTGACTGACCAAATTAACTACTTAAACAATGTCCACTAGGTGTCAGTAAACTAAAAATTTGCCATTGGGAAAAGAAAACATAACAATGGAGTCAGCACAGTTAGAAATAGGCCAGGACCAGATAATATAAGTGGTCGATTGCTCTCCTCTTGTGCAGAACAGTTGGCTCCTGTTTTTTATTACATCTTCCAGATGACACTTAACCAGAGAGTGCCAAGGTGCTGGAAGCAGTCCGTAGTGATTCCTGTGGCTAAGACAAGCCACCCAAAAGTTCTTAATAATTTTAGACCTGTTGCACTGACTTCCCTTTTCATGAAATATTTGGAAAAATTGATTAAGAGAAATCTTATTACCAAGACTGAACATTTATTGGACCCTTTACAGTTTGCCAACAGGGCCTTTCGGGGAGTTGAGGATGCCACTACCACTTTATTAAACATCTTGAAGGTAATAAAAATCCTGCTAAGTTGTTATTTGTAGATTTTTCTTCAGCTTTTAACATAATCCAGCCCCATATTGTGATAGATAAACTACTTAATAACTTTAATTTGGATTTTAATGCGATGGGTTGGATTCTTAATTTTTTAATATCCAGAACACAGAAAGTCAGAGTGAATGGATGCAGTCTAAAAAGATATCCCTGTCTACAGGGTCCCCTCAAGGCTGCATCCATTCCCCTGTTCTTTGCATTTTATACACGGACGACCGTCACAGCCGGCATGACAATAGGTTAATGTTAAAATTTGCAAATGGCTCAGGGATAGTTAGCCTTCTACATAATGATGAATATGCCCACAGCCCTGTGGTTAATGAATTTGTTCACTGGTGTGATAAAACTTTTCTTTTATTAAATTGTACAGAAAACAAAGGACATGTCCATTGATTTTAGACAGAAACCCCATTACACAAATCAAACAGTAATTAAAGGTCAGACAGTGGAGACAGTAGAAAACTACAAATATCTTGGGACTATTTTGGATAATAATTTAAAATTTACTTGTCATTGAGATAACCTACAAAAAAGGGCCATCAAAGATTATTTTGTTTAACCAGGCTCACAAAGTTTCAAGTTGATAAGTAAATGATCCTATTTTATAGATCACATAATGAATCTGAGTTGACATTTTCTCTCCTCTGTTGGTTTGGAAATCTTAGTATTAGGGCAAGAAATGCCCTTAGAGTAATACATACTAGTAATAAGATATTAGGGGTTGAACAATGCTCACTTTTACATTACTGTTAATCATAGAAATCATCAGAATCAGATCCAGAATATGAATCTGAACACATAGCCACAATCGGAGGGATTTTCGGTAAGGTCTTTGTCCCTGTGTCTCTCAGGATGTCCTCTAGTTTGTCTCTGAGCTCTGACACAGCTGCTGTCACGTCCTCAAAGTGTCTCAGAGGACGGATGTTGATGCTGGATGATCCTGTAGACTCACTGAGTGCTGGCAGTGAGGGGTAGTTGAGGAGAAACTGGGTGTGATCCTCTGTGTGCGAGAACTGCTGCAGCTCAGCGTCTTTCCTCTTCAGCTCAGTGATCTCCTGCTGCAGCTTCTCCTGAACATCTTTGGCTTTAATTACTTCAAATTGCTGCTGGGATCTGATCTGCTGCTTCAGCTCAGTGAAGATCTCCTCCTCACTGTCCTCCACTGCTTTATCAGCAGAGACATTGATGGCCTCCACCTCCTGCTGAAGCAGCTTCACATCTTTCTCTTGGTCCTGGATTCTCTGATGGATTTGTTGTCGACTCTCCTGGAGCTTCTTCTGCTTCTCAGCCATTTCTGCTGCAGCTGGGACTGTTTCATGGCCTTTATGTTCCTCCATTAAGCAGAGATAACAGATACACTGCTGATCAGTACAACAGAAAATCTTCATCACCTCATCATGACGAGAGCAGATGTTCTGCTGGAGGTTCTTTGATGGATTCACCAGTTTGTGCTTTTTTAATGGTGGAGCATCATGGTGAGGTTGGAGATGATCCTCACAGTAAGAAGCTGGACAGAATAAACAGGACTTGACAGCTTTCCTCTTCCTACCAGTGCAGACATCACAGGCCACATCTTCAGGTCCAACATAGCAGTGATCAGCTGGAGCAGCTTGGAGTACAGTTTCCGTCAGTTCCTCCGCTAAATCTGCTAACATGATATTTTTCTTCAAGAGAGGTCTTCGTTTAAATTTCTCTCTGCATTCAGGGCAGCTATATTTTCTCCTCTGATCTTCTCCATCCCAGTGGTCTTTAATACAGTTCATACAGTAGCTGTGTCCACAGGGAATAGTAACTGGATCCTCCAGTATCTCAAAGCAGATTGGACAGGCGAGTTTATCCATTTGAACTTGTCTATTCTCCATTTCAGCTCTCAGTTACGACTGTGTGTGTTTCTCTTTTGTAGAACAGAAACTGGCTTTAGCTCTTGTGTAAATATCAGGTAAATGAAGGGCGTGTCACTGGTTCCTCCCATCATGACGTTTGCAAACCACAGGGAGGAAACAACTGAACACTGTCTGCTCACCCTGAAATATATTTTCATGCCTGAGTAGTGATTAAAAACTTTACTCAGCTCAGGTTGAAGTGCTCTGTGAAGTACATAATTCAGAAACTGAGGTCCAGACAAAAGTCAGGGAGCAAAAACAATCTGTAATACATCTGTAGACGGAGAGCAAAAATACACTGCATTAGGCAAAAATCATTCTGCTCTAACAAACTCAGAGCTGCATAGTTGCTTTATTCACCTCTCTCTGCTAACAGAGGCGGAGACTCAATCTTCTAAGACCAAACAAAAGAAACAAGGAAACAGACAGAACACTTCAATCTTGTACGCTCATTCACTATCATGTCTACAGGAGGCAAAAACTAAACACTTTATCTCCATACAGGGAAGGCCACGGGAAAAACAACAAGTTCCCAAAGAACCCGTCTGGGAAACTTCAACAGACACATCTTGTTCAATTAGTTTGAACAAGATATGTCAAGATGTTTTTTCGTGCAGCTGCACGTAAAAACATCTTGACTATGATACACTGGATGATGCAAATAAAAGATTTTCTCTAAAGAAAAATCTACTTCACAGCTCCATATTTAATTCCTTGTTGGATCCAACTGGAGAACAGAAACTACAGCAACTTTGAAAACCATAAATACATGCTGTTTTTATCTGCTAAAGGGTAAATGGCCTGAAAAACCATTGGCTTGTTTTATCAAGTCTAGGGGATCCAAAAGTGCTTCATACAATATTCAGCTTGTAAATCAGAGGGGGAAGAGAACAAGAAAGATCTTCAAACTGTTGAGGTTGAAACATTATCATTCAAATTATCATTATCATTCAAAAGCTGAGCCCGGTACGAATACTTTTCTTAGTGCCAGTTTAAATGGGTTAACCTGTTATGTTAACCCTGTGGAAAGACAGGAGTTACTCTGGCTGGGAAAGCAAAGTTACAACTGATTCAAGTAATGGTAACGTGACTCTATGCAAAATTTGTTCCTTTAAAGAGACAGTTTTTATCTGCAAGCAGGTTCACCAGGTTGTATTTCTTTAGTCCAGAAACATTATAGTGAGGTTAGAGGTGAATCCTTAAATGGATCCAAACAGATGGAACAAGAAAGTTTCTCCAGCTGAGTTTCTCTGAATCATTTTAACTATCAGGAATAGCAATCGCCTAAGTTTCTCTTTCCTACAAGTTAGTTTAAACTTTAATCTGGACATGTGACTCATTCAATCAGACGTTGAACTCTTCCATTTTATTTCTGCCCACTGAGTGGAGAGCAATAAATGTCAGTGAACAAAGAGGAGTTTACGGTGTAATTTAGTAGCAATCACACTGTGATGACTTTACAGAAAAAGCTAGTTTCAAACAGAAACTAATTATCTCTGTTTACAGCAGCATCTTTAGTCCCAATGTTTGTGTTTAAAACATAGATTCACATTTAATCATCACTTTATCTGATTTTGACATCAGTTTTTCAGTTTTAGTAAGTTAAATAATCTTCAACCAAAAAGCTCATTCTTGTCACTAAAATGAAACAAACCGCTCCTCCAGATTTACCAGCAAACACATTGAGAAACTATTCAAACTAAGCAAACAGCTTGTAAAGCCACACCTGATCATGAAATGAAGCAACCTTTGAACCTACAGCTGATGCTTCACTGAAACCAAGGCCAGGAATCTCCTATTATCCATTTAGAAGTGAATCATGATAGACGATGTTTATCTCTGTGTGCAACAGCACTAAGCTGCAGTAGCAGGAAAGCTGCTTCATCAATATAATTCACAGCTCAACACTGAAATGTCACTGAGATTCAGGAAGTGAGGTTCCCCTTAACTGGATAAAAAAGCAGATGGTTCCTCTGGAGAAGAGGTGCGCCCCAAAGTCTTTATTGATTTGGATGTAGAGAGGAACTGAGTTAAAATGTTTCATCATTAGAATACAATGAATGTGGAGATCCAGTTTGGTGAGCAGTTGTCCTCATACATAGGCCTGTCACGATAACAGATTTTGCTGGGCGATAAATTGTCTCAAAAATTATTGCGATAAACGGTAATATTGTTTGAAGACCTTTTTACATTGATTTAATGGAAATTACGTAATAATACGTGCGATTTCCTGCCAAAGATAGATTCACTTTACTTTAAAAAGAACACTTAACACTGGGACTGATACACAAAATAAATAAAACAACCAAAACCAAAAAATAAAATAGATTCTTAGTCTCCATTAACAATAAATGTACTTGAATAAAAACAAAAACATAAAACCGAAGTGGAAATAAACACTGCATTCAACCAAAAGAGTGCAGATTATGAAGTCTGTATACTATATCGTCTCAGTAATCATTAGATTTAAAATTATCCGACTGCCTGATGCAATAGTTCAAACTGCAGGATTTTTTTACCCCGAACGACAATCTTAGAACGTTCTTCGTTCTGAGATTGTCACTAGTGTTGTGTGTTACGGTAGATCGTTGTGCCGCTCCGATCTAAATCAAGGATTTATCCAGACTGGGAGAGTGACGCAGCCTGTTGAATGTGACCGGTAGCCAATCAGAAAGCGCGGATTCTCCTCCTGCTTTCTGAGGGGAAACACGGAGGGAATCCCGAACAGCTGACACGGTGCAACCCGAAGTCCAGCAGACATCGGAAACAACATGAATGTTTATTCAACAGTTCGTGCAAAGAAAATATCAATAACTAGGGGAGGAGTTGGAGCGAAATTTCTACCAGAAAACCCGGTAACTTTTCAGCTGTTCTTTGTTAACGTGACATAAATAGTTATGATTTTCATTCAGTCAAGACTGACACTAGCTACATGCATTGCAGGTAGATTGTAGAAAGGAATTGATTAATGCCTGGTTTCAAAATTAGTGAACTGGACTTATTATTTTGTGTCTATTATTGGACACAACATGGTTTCGATCGAACCGTTATAGCGAGGATTTCTGTCGGCTAATGTGTCTCTCAGGTTTTGATAATGGGCAGTAGCTAAGGAAGTAAGAAAGGGTCAGTGGAGAGCACCGGAGTTGAGCCTTTTTTCATTCAGTGTCATCAACAGTAAGAGAAAAAGGCAGGAAGAAACGATATAGCCGATAATTAAAATGAGGTCGATAGTTTTAATTTATCGTGCGATTATTTGACTTATCGTTTATCGCGACAGGCCTACTCATACAGCCTGCTCTTGGCAGGGCAGTCCAGAGTATACTGGTACTGTAGCCTTAAGAAATTTGGGGAAAAGATCCTGAGGACAAATTTTATATAAAGCTCCACAGAATCCCTCCTTTCCAAGTGTAGACAACTAAGGTAATGAAAATATGTATAAAATAAAGTGAAAGAAAAATTAAATGTTTCTCTTTTAGTAAACTGTAAAGCCATTACTGGCCAGCTGCACATCAAGTGTTGTTTAACCAATTTATAAAAGGTTTTGTGCATCACCCAAAATGGGCAACCCTTTTGGGTCATCCAGGTCAAGACCCTTGTAATGTTTCAGGATCGTTAATAATGCAGATCACCATTGGCTTGGTTAATGATAGAAAACATCTGGCCTGCTGTGGATGCCAGGCCTCCTTATTCTAGGAAACTTTCAATCAAATCGGGTTAAAGAACTGGGCCACTCTCCCTGTTTATTTAAAATATGTTCTGTGTGGATAATATCTTATCCAGTGACAAAGTCTTATCCACAGAAGTGGTAGGTATTTATTATCACAATAACCTTTTAATACTTTAAATCATCAAATATTTATTCAAAGTTAAACTTTTGGATCAGAGGTTATCCTAAATCCAAAGAAATGAGTTTTTGAGTTGGTTCATGGATTTTCACATCAAACCACTACTGACCATAATGTTTAATTTCATGACTAAATATTTATTGTCCAGATATGAAAAAGAAAATTATGGTACAGCAAAAATAGGAAAATAATTAAGATTATAGGCTGCTGAAAATTGATAATAAAAGAAAATTACTGATCCCCCCATAGAAACTTTGCAATCAGATGGAAAATTTGATGAAAATATCCACATTTACATGCAGAGAAATTACATTGATATTTTAATCTAAACACTGTTATCATGTAAATAATCACCATTGACCAGTTAATTAAACACTAATTAGAACAGCATCGTAGATCCTAAATGTAATGGTATTACAAATTCTCAATGAAACAAAACCAATATTGTTCAATATACATGCATAACATTCACATGGTTCAAATTAAACTGACATCAAATGACTTTATCATGTATGGAAAAACATAATCCAAAAACCAGAAATATAACTAGTGAGGGATTCACATTTAAGCAAGTATTGTAAAATTCCTGCACATCATATTTCTTGGGTCAAATTACCACAGTCTCTTGGAGCTGCTGGGTCTCATCATCAGTCTGAGTGTTCATTAGTTCAGGACTACTTGTTGATCGTTTCCTGTGACATCTGCATACATGAGTCTCCACCAGCTTCCAGTTTTTTCTGAGCATGTGGCTGAAGAACTTCTTGCATGCAGTTGCACCAAACTACCAGTAGGTGGCTCCACAGAACTAAAAATGTCTGAACATCAGTTTATCTGAATGATCTTGCTCCTCCATACAGCTCTGATTTACTCCAGCTTCATCTTCCATTTTGTTAGATCAGGCAAAAAAGCTCCATTCAGTGTCCTAAAAACTAAAAGTCACTTTAAAAGAGATTCAACTTTTTCTGTAGTGGTTCATAAACTTTTGAATATTTGGCCCCTCTAGTCAAATATCTTCACTTCCTGCTTACAAGCCACTTTGTTAAATCTTTTATTAGTGCCTCTGCCTCCATGTTGTTAAGACACCAGGCTCAAGGTGAAGATGAGGAGGGTGGAACTGCATCCCCTATTATATTATGGGCAAGAATCTATACTATTTTTTTCAACATACAGTTGTTTGTGAATAAAAAGTAAGTTTGATGTTGAAGTTAGAGAACGTTTCTATTTTTTGTTGTAATTCTTGTCGTAATACGATAAAACCCTCCTCACCCCCAAACACACAAATGGTTCGGCCACAGAGAACCTTAACTTTATCATTCTTCCCCTGTGCTGCACTAAATGCCCGGTTCACTACAGACAGCCTGAGTTGGTCTCACCGCTGTGGGTCAGAACCAGATATCCTGATATAAAGAATCGGTACCAACTCTCTCAGAAACAACGACTGTGAGTTTCTCTTTTTCAGAACAGAAACTGGCTTCAGCTCTCATGTAAATATCAGGCAACTGAAGGACGTGTCACTGATTCCTCCCATCATGACCTTTGTAAACCAGAGGGAGAGGGAACAATGAAGCACCTGGACCTGAACAATGGCTGCTAACCCTGAAATATGTTTTAATGCCTGAGCAGAGACAAAAACGTCACTCAGCTCAGGTTGAAGTGCTCCATGATTTATTCCCACTTGGATCCAACTAGAGAACAGTAACTACAGCTCCTATTAAAACTAGGAAAACATGCTATTTTTATCTGTTTTAGGGGGCGCTATAGAGTCACTTTGCCACGCCCATTTGTAATTTCATTAACATACAAAAATTTCAGTTGGGGGACAATTTGGGATAGAATTTGGTGAGTTTTCATATGTCTAATCCTCCAAACTGGCTCTTCTTTTGTGTCAAGAAAAATAAGAAGAAATATTTGAATTACACAGCGTTTCCACTGCTTGGGCCTGATTACAATTGATTATCTTGATGAAAATGACAACAAAAGGTCCAAAACAGACGTGGGCCACCCAAGTATCATAGAAGAGTGTAGGGTTCTCTTACTCATGCATGTACGGGATAAATTAACCAACATGTCACAAAGAAAGGAGAAAGAGATGGATGAGGCGGAAAAACTTGGGAGGTAAAAAAGTTAGTGCAGGATGAAGAGAATAGGATCAAATTTAAAGATATTTTCCATGGTGGCCAAGGTTTGTGAAAGCGCAACAACAATCAGTACCACTACAGAAGGTAAGCACTACGATCTCTTCCCATCTTGAGAATATTGTGTGTTTGTGTTTTTGGATATGTTCAGGGCACAATGATAATTAAAAACAGCCCACTGGTAATGTTGCACCAAGTGCATATAAATAAATAATCTGCTCAGTCAATTAAAATCAACCCATACTGCCCAGAAAAAGGTTCACATTTATTTATTGCAAAAGAAAATATTTCACAAGAAAGTCTACATTCAAAATAAAAAGGATAATATCTAAATTTACATATTACATATCTAATTGTCCTGTTCTTTTTCATAAATTTTTTACCATCTCAAGAAAAATACAGTTAGTGAATCACTTCCTATGTGTTTAATGCTTCTCTTAAGTTGATTTTTATACTTTATTTGTGAATTATTTACAAAAGTGCGACAAAGTTTATCAATGTTGCTGCTTCATAGTAGACAAGCAGTCATCAGAAAATTAGGGATAAGGTATTAAGACGGAAACATCTATTGTCAGGCAGTTGTAAGTCATGAGAGTTTGCTGTTGTGGGTATTTTTTATGATGTAATTTGTCTTCTTTGGAGGTGGTTTTGTTTTTCCTAATACACATGTGGACACAATGGTTGGTACTCCTCTGTTAATGACTGAAAAATACACAATGGTACTGAAATAACTTGAAACTGAAAAAAGTAATAAGTAATAAAAAAGGACTGTAAATGAACCAATGAAAATCAGACATTGCTTTTGAAATGTGGTTCAATAAAATCATGTTAACAAGCAAATTAATGAAACAGGCCTGGACAAAAAGGTTAAACGGCCTTTTTTGTCCATTTAACTTTGACTTTATCAAATCTGGAAAACATCACATTACATTCAGTATCTCACAAACAGATGGTGTCAAATGACTGGATTGTAGCCACAATTGCCCTGGGGCAGTTTCTACAAATGAATGGATGTCAACATGACAAAGTAGCTCCATAACGACAGCTGATGTCTGAGAAGTGAAGAAATGACAACAATGACGGCGACTGAAAAACTGAAACTAAAACACACATTTGAACTAACTGGCCATCATATCACTGCTGACTATTAAGGTTTAACAAACTCAGCAGAGGATCCTTCAGAAAGTCTAAGCCCAGCATAGAGAGGCTGAGTAAATCTGGTCTGGACTCTGTGGAGGAGAGTAATGGATTCAGAGATGCTGTAGAAACACAGAATACCTGCTCTGTGGTCCAGATACACTCCCACTCTGGAGGAAACTGGACCTGGTACTGGAGTTTGACGTTTGTTGTGGCAAAATGTACAACTATTTCTGTCACAGCGCAGTGACCAAGATTTGTCATTGAATCCAAATGAACATTCATCTGAGCTTCCTGATCTGCTGATGTTCTTGTATGAAACTGCGATATTAACTCTTCCTCCCTTCCACTCCACCTCCCAGTAACAACGTCCAGGCAGATTCTCTCTACTCAGGATCTGAGGCCAAACAGTGAATCTGTGTGGATGATCAGGATAAAACTGATATCGGTTCATTCTTGTTACTTTTCTATTATCCTCAGATAATAACAGTAATCTACTCGCTGTATTTCTATCCAGAGTGATTTTTTGTGAACACCTTAAGAACTCAGCTCTCGTCTTTGGTTCTGGCAATACAACATCCATCGTTGTGATTCTCGGTGAAATTCTTCTCCATGAGTTTCTCAGGACGTCCTGTAGTTTGTCTCTGAACTCTGACACAGCTGCTGTCACGTCCTCAAAGTGTCTCAGAGGACGGATGTTGATGCTGGATGAGCCTGTAGACTCACTGAGTGCTGGCAGTGAGGGGTAGTTGAGGAGAAACTGGGTGTGATCCTCTGTGTGTGAGAGCTGCTGCAGCTCAGCGTCTTTCCTCTTCAGCTCAGTGATCTCCTGCTGCAGCTTCTCCTGAACATCTTTGACTCACTCACTTCAGTTTCCTGCTGGGATCTGATCTGCTGCTTCACCTCAGAGCTTCTTTCCTGGAGGAGACGGATCATCTCAGTGAAGATCTTCTCACTGTCCTCCACTGCTTTATCAGCAGAGACATTGATGGCCTCCACCTCCTGCTGAAGCAGCTTCACATCTTTCTCTTGGTCCTGGATTCTCTGATGGATTTGTTGTCGACTCTCCTGGAGCTTCTCCTGCTTCTCATCTCTTTCTGCTGCAGCTGGGACTGTTTCATGGCCTTTATGTTCATCCATAGTGCAGAGATAACAGATACACTGCTGATCAGTGCGGCAGAAGATCTTCATCATCTCATCATGACGAGAGCAGACTTTCTCCTGAAGGTTCTTAGACGGACTCACCAGCTTGTGTTTCTTTAATGGTGGAGCATCATGGTGAGGTTGGAGATGATCCTCACAGTAGGAAGCTGGACATGATAAACAGGACTTGACAGCTTTCCTCTTCCTCCCAGTGCAGACATCACAGGCCACATCTTCAGTTTCAGCATAGCAGTCAACAGGTGGAGCAGCTTTACGTTCAGTCTTCTTTAGATCCACCACAAACTTTGCTAATGTGATGTTTTTCACCAGGGCAGGTCTTGGTATGAACTCTCTCCTGCACTCAGGGCAGCTATATTTTCTCCTCTGATCTTCTCTATCCCAGTGGTCTTTAATACAGTTCCTACAGTAACTGTGCCCACAGGGAATAGTCACCGGATCCTTCAGTATCTCCAAGCAAATGGAACAAGAGATATTCTCCTGCTGTAATCCTCTGTTCTCCATTTCTGCTCTCAGTAATGACTTTGAGTTTCTCTTCCTTAGAATAGGAACTAGTTTCAGTTCACAGGTATATATCAGGTTACTGCTGTGTCGATGGTCCCACCCACCATGACGTCTGCAAAGCAGAGGGGGAGGGAACAAAGAAGCTAACAAAGGTTGCTAACCAAGAAAGATGCCACATGCAAATTCTGCAGATGGAGACGACAAATTATGGATCAGAATTTTTTTCCAGGTTTATTGTGTTTCATTTCTCATTACTTATTGAAATCCAAAGCTAAAGTGTGAAAAACTTTGAAATATGTGTATTCTATATCAGGCAATAATCTCACAGAGACATTTTGAAGAATTTACCCTTTAACCTTTTAAAGTTCAGTTGACCTCTTATGGGTCTTTGTCTTTGGTTCACTTCTGTAAGTTACGTAAAATAGTCTCATAACTTGCTAAAATGTCTTGAAACTATTGGCTGGGAAAGCTTGGTGCAACTTAGAGCTACATATAGCTTTGAGATGGCACAGCGATTTAGTATTTTTTTAATAATCTAATTATTATTTAATTACTACTATATTTTAGTAGTTTTATTGTAATATTTTTATAGCCAACGATAAACCTACTGAAGTACTTCATTTTTGTTTGCCAGAATTCCAACAAAAAAAATTTTTGGCGCCCGATGTGACAGGCCGTTTAAACAAAAGAAATGAGATGCTGCACAGCTTTTCTGAAGACACATTGAAGAGTCAATTAAGAGCAGGTTTGTATTACAATGTCACAGTGGGAGCCGAAGACTCTATTAAGAGATTTCACAACGGAGGAAGTAAACAAAGCCATTTAGTCTGTGTTGGCCACACTTCTAAATACTGAGCAAATAAAGAGCAAGGGGGATGTGCAAGACATTTTATTGCTGGTAAACATCTTGTTCAGCTCAACCCCTCTCTCTTTGCAGAGGGAGATGTTTTGTTTTTTTATAGTGCATGCAATTTCAGGTAAGCTTAACAGCATCACCGGATCCCTCAGTCAATCCAAACAGATGGAACAAGAGATTTTATCCATCTGAACTCCCCTCTCCGTTTCATCTCTTAGTAACAATAACTGTTTCGGTTGTCATTCCCCACAATAGAAACCTGACAGAGATGTAAATATCCAGTTACTGAAGGGAGTGTCTGGTTCCACCCATCATGACGATAGAAAACCAGAGGGGCAGAGATCAAGGCAGCACTTTGAGCTAAACTCTGATATGTTTTTACCACTGAGTGAATTTAAAAGGTTGCTAAGCTCAGGTTGAAATGCTCCAGGTTTTATCCTGGCTGAATAGAAATAGAAAACAAAAATTGAAGTTTTGTCAAAAACTGGAAAAATCCTGTTTTAATCTTAGTGATATTATTAACTACAATGAAACAGATATAGGAAGTATGTAAACGTTTCATGCAAATTCTGATTATGGATCAGATCATATCTCACATCAACTCTAAATCATGATTACTAAGCAACAAATCAAGTCGCCTTTGATTAACAGGAAGTGGAGCATTGATCAAAATACTTGATGTGTAATTGTTGTCTTTGACAAAATATAATGCTTATTACTTGTTGGATTACCAATCTGTCATGCTATATTTCACAATCTGATGCAAAGTTAAATGTGTCGGCTAAAGGACTCCTTAAATAGTAAAATAGTATTTCTAAGTGAACTTTTATTAAGCTCAGTTATGATTCATTCATTGAAGTTTTAGATTTTATGAACTCTTCACTCTTCCCATGGTCTTTACAGAAACCTTCACTATGACTACAGGAAGCTTTTATAGCTGTTAAACAATGAACATCTGTAAACCTGGATGAGACAGAAGTTCTATTAATACATCAGAATCTGAGTCATCTTCCCTGTTAGTAACGGCTGTTATTTTAATATCTGAACATGTTGCTGCAGTAAACATTTGTGGTTCCACCGATTCTCAGATATGAACTTCCGAAGGGAATAAATTATTTCCTCAGATCATCCAAATAGAGATAAATACTCACTTTTTCCGTACCATTATTTTTTTAGAAATAAAAAAGGTTAACATTTGAATTAATGCAACTGAATGAATAAACTACATACATAACAGTTGTTATTTGTCTGGATCCACATAATCAGCACAAGTTCAGACAGGAATGGTGAAAGTACCCGAGGCAAGAGAGCAGAAACTGTTGGTTGTTTCAGGTCTAATCGGTTGTAATTAGGCCTGTCACAATAAACAATAAAGCAATCACATGATAAATTAAAGGTATTCTCATTTCTTTCCTTCTACCAAAAACTGACAATGAAAGTCTTGAGTTTGGTGTTTTGGTTTCAACTAGCCCTGAGTTTGAAGGATAAATTTGTTTACAAAGACGTTATCATTTATTTTAATATGTTTCATTGTTTTTTTTTATTTTGGATATTTAAAATGTCTTCCATTTCCAATGTTAAATTAGAGTGTAAAGTTTTTGATCTTTAAGAATGCTTTCTTGCATTATTATGCTATTATTAAATTATTTGACGGGCCAAGTTGTAATCTAACCCACCGTCTGCTGCTGCTTCAGTTTTCTGAAACTGGTGAAAAGTGTTTTATGCAAGTTGCAAAATGGACCTTGCATAAATAGATTCCCATAAGTAATGGGAATCTATTTAAAACTTCATCCAGCCTTCCATTTAAATCATTCATTCTGTTTTAGATTTTACTAGAGGACGAGTTCAGTTGTTCATCCGTCTTTGTCAACACGTTCATCCTTACAGGAGCGCTAACAGGATGATATCCTGGACCATTGGCAATCAATAACTGAACAGTTCACCTACCAATCATGTTTTGGATTGTTAGAAAAGGAACAATTGCCCAGAGAGAAAACTCACAAAGACTCCATGCAGAAAGACATTAGTTTGAGATTCATGAGTTTGCTGTAAAGCAACAGCACTAAAAATTTCACCAAAGTCCAACTCATGTTTAGTGGTGATCAGTCATAAGAATTGGTCCTAATTGGATGATGTCCAGCAGGAATTTTGTCTTGAAACATGAACCAGAAGAGCTGAGAGGCCTGGAAGGTTGCTATGTCGACTCTCCTGGAGCTTCTTCTGCTTCTCAGCTCTTTCTGCTGCAGCTGGGACTGTTTCATGATCTTTATGTTCATTCACAGTGCAGAGATAACAGATACACCGCTGATCAGTACGACAGAAAATCTTCATCACCTCATGATGTCTAGAGCAGATGTTTTGTTGGAGCTTACTGGAGGGGTTCACCAGCTTGTGCTTTGCCAAAGCTGGTGATTCATAATGAAGTCACTGGCTCCTTCAGTATCTCCAAGCAGATGGAACAAGAGATATTCTCCTGCTGAAATCCTCTCTTCTCCATTTCTGCTCTCAGTAATAATAAAAACTAAGTGTTCCTGTTGTCGCTCGTAGTTCAGAAAGCTACATTCTGTGTTTTCATTTGGCATTTAATTGTTAATTAGGTCTGGTGTTATAGTTCCCTCTATGGGAGTTTCAGTGGTACTGCAGATCAATTTCCATACTGGATCCATGTGGCTGTAGTTTACCTGTTTACCTGGTTATTAAATGCTCCGCTGTCTTTCCTGAGCTGGCACCAGAGTTAATTTAAACTTTTTACAAGGAGTTATCATGGATTCCTCATCCAACCCAGCCAGCAAACCCAGGTGGGAGCCATGTGGGATAAATGATGGTAAACAATATGTATCCCAGAAGGTTTTGTCCACTGTTTCCAAGGTAACCCTACATGTGTAGAATCAGTAATTTGCGTGTGAAATTACAAAACAAACAGTTGCATCATGGGTAACACAGAGCTAAATGAGTGCATTGACTTTTAAGATAATTGTTTAATTTTATATTTTATTTATCATTTTTGTTATTTATGAAGGAAAATGCAGGACGTGTTCAATATTTATTAACTACTAGATTAAAAGGAAGGGTTGTCAATGTTTTCTACTAGTATATGGCAAGATCTACGGTTAATTTCACAAACAGTATTTATTCTTGAGTCGTTTTAAATGTTTTATCTTTAGACATTGTATTATTTGGGAGAAGAAAAGTTACATACTGGGCTGCAACATGTAATTTCTATGAAGAATGTTTTTTATTTTACATCCATCCATCGTCTGCCGCTTTTCCAGGATCGGGTCGCGGGGATAGGCCCCGACTTCCCTCTCCCCAGCCACTTCCTCCAGCTCCTCCGGGGGAATCCCGAGGCGTTCCCAAGCCAGCCGGGAGACATAGTCCCTCCTGCGTGTCCTGGGTCTTCCCCGGGGCCTCCTCCCGGTGGGACGTGCCCGAAACACCTCACCAGAGAGGCGTCCAGGAGGCATCCTGACCAGATGCCCGAGCCTCAACTGGCTCCTCTCGATGTGGAGGAGCAGCAGCTCTACTCCGAGTCCCTCCCGGATGACCGAGCTTCTCACCCTATCTGAAAGGGAGATTTATTTTACATATTTATAAAAATATATAAACATATATATGGAGTACAGGACTATCTTGTATCCTTGGCCTCTTCTTGAAATGAAGCAGCTGCATGAAATGGTCTGAAGCACACTTTCAGATTCCAGGCTGGAAAGTCTTTTCATTTACAACAAAGAGCTGACCTCTGAACCTTTGGATTGTTTCTGCAGCATACGCTGGTAAATTTCCACAGTTGGGAGTCATAACCTGACGCTGAGGTGGTAAAACCCACATTCCCACCACAATAATTAACCCATAAGATCCCAGACCCATTTTTACATCCAGAAAAATGATGGGAGTTGTACATCATAAGCAACATATATTTCAAGGTTTTTATTTTTATATCTTCATTTTCTGGCAAACATCTGTAATATCATACATTTATCTAACAAAGTAAATTAAACATTTTAACCAATACACATTTTAATCAGATAATCCTAAATATTTCAGATTAATGAACTCAGCAGACGATCTATCAGAAAGTCTAACCTGACAATGGTCACTGAAATAACTTGAAACTGAAAAAAGTAATAAGTAATAAAAAAGGACTGTAAATTAACCAATGAAAATCAGACATTGCTTTTGAAATGTGGTTCAATAAAATCATGTTAACAAGCAAATTAATGAAACAGGCCTGGACAAAAAGGTTAAACGGCCTTTTTTGTCCATTTAACTTTGACTTTATCAAATCTGGAAAACATCACATTACATTCAGTATCTCACAAACAGATGGTGTCAAATGACTGGATTGTAGCCACAATTGCCCTGGGGCAGTTTCTACAAATGAATGGATGTCAACATGACAAAGTAGCTCCATAACGACAGCTGATGTCTGAGAAGTGAAGAAATGACAACAATGACGGCGACTGAAAAACTGAAACTAAAACACACATTTGAACTAACTGGCCATCATATCACTGCTGACTATTAAGGTTTAACAAACTCAGCAGAGGATCCTTCAGAAAGTCTAAGCCCAGCATATAGAGGCTGAGTAAATCTGGTCTGGACTCTGTGGAGGAGAGTAATGGATTCAGAGACGCTGTAGAAACACAGAATACCTGCTCTGTGGTCCAGATACACTCCCACTCTGGAGGAAACTGGACCTGGTACTGGAGTTTGACGTTTGTTGTGCCAAAATGTACAACTATTTCTGTCACAGCGCAGTGACCAAGATTTGTCATTCAATCCAAATGAACATTCATCTGAGCTTCCTGATCTGCTGATGTTCTTGTATGAAACTGCGATATTAACTCTTCCTCCGCTCCACTCCACCTCCCAGTAACAACGTCCAGGCAGATTCTCTCTACTCAGGATCTGAGGCCAAACAGTGAATCTGTGTGGATGATCAGGATAAAACTGATATTGGTCCATTCTTGTTACTTTTCTATTACCCTCAGATGGTAACAATAATCTACTCGCTGTATTTCTATCCAGAGTGATTTTTTGTGAACACCTTAAGAACTCAGCTATGGTCTTTGGTTCTGGCAATGCAAAGTTCATCTTTGTTACTCTCGGTGAAATTCTTCTCCATGTGTCTTTCAAAATTTTCTGTAGTTTGTCTCTGAACTCTGACACAGCTGCTGTCACGTCCTCAAAGTGTCTCAGAGGACGGATGTTGATGCTGGATGATCCTGTAGACTCACTAAGTGCTGGCAGTGAGGGGTAGTTGAGGAGAAACTGGTTGTGATCCTCTGTGTGTGAGAGCTGCTGCAGCTCAGCGTCTTTCCTCTTCAGCTCAGTGATCTCCTGCTGCAGCTTCTCCTGAACATCTTTGACTCGACTCACTTCAGTTTCCTGCTGGGATCTGATCTGCTGCTTCATATCAGAGCTTCTTTCCTGGAGGAGATGGATCAGCTCAGTGAAGCTCTTCTCACTGTCCTCCACTGCTTTATCAGCAGAGACATTGATGGCCTCCACCTCCTGCTGAAGCAGCTTCACATCTTTCTCTTGGTCCTGGATTCTCTGATGGATTTGATGTCGACTCCCCTGGAGCTTCTTCTGCTTCTCAGCCATTTCTGCTGCAGCTGAGACTGTTTCATGGCCTTTATGTTCATCCATAGTGCAGAGATAACAGATACACTGCTGATCAGTGCGGCAGAAGATCTTCATCATCTCATCATGACGAGAGCAGACTTTCTCCTGAAGGTTCTTAAACGGACTCACCAGCTTGTGTTTCTTCAATGGTGGAGCATCATGGTGAGGTTGGAGGTGATTCCTACAGTAGGAAGCTGGACATGATAAACAGGACTTCACAGCTTTTCTCTTCCTCCCAGTGCAGACATCACAGGCCACATATTCAGTTTCAGCATAGCAGTCAACAGGTGGAGCAGCTTCACATTCAGTCTTCTTTAGCTCCACCACCAACTTTGCTAATGTGATGTTTTTCACCAGGGCAGGTCTTGGTATGAACTCTCTCCTGCACTCAGGGCAGCTATATTTTCTCCTCTGATCTTCTCTATCCCAGTGGTAGTTAATACAGTTCCTACAGTAACTGTGCCCACAGGGAATAGTCACCGGCTCCTTCAGTATCTCCAAGCAAATGGAACAAGAGATATTCTCCTGCTGAAATCCTCTGTTCTCCATTTCTGCTCTCAGTAACGACTTTGAGGTTTTTTTTTTCTTGGAATAAGAACGAGTTTCAGTTCGCATGTAAATATTTGGTGACTGCTGTGTCGATGGTCCCACCCATTATGCCATCTGCAAAGAAGAGGGGAAGGGAACAAAGAAGCTGTTTGAGCTGAACACAGGCTGCTAACCAAGAAACATGCCACATGCAAATTCTGCAGATGGAGACGACAAATTATGGATCAGAATTTTTTTTCCAGGTTTATTGTGTTTTATTTCTCATATAGGACCCTCATTACTTATTGAAATTCTATATCAATAAGTAATTGATATACTTTGTCAATGTCTCTATCTGACATAGAGACATTTTGAAGAATTTACCCTTTGACCTTTTAAAGTTTAGCTGATCTCTTATGGGTCTTTGTCTTTGGTTCACTTCCAGAAGTGCCATAAAATAGTCTCATGACTTGCTAAAATGTTTAGGAAGTCCCAGCCAATCGTTTGGCTTTCTCAGCCAAATGATTGGCTGAGAAAGCCAGACGTGGTTTAGAGCTACATAGAGCTTTCCCAGTCAACTGAACTCTTTGGCCATCCTATGTGTGTTTCTTTATAATGAGATGGCACAGCAATTTACTATTTTTTTTACAATCTAAATTTGTAATAAATAAATATTAATTGTAATATTTTCATAGCCAAAGTTAAACCTACTGAAATACATCATTTTTGGTTGCCAGAATTCCAACACAATATATTTTTGGTGCCCAGTGTGACAGGCCGTTTAAACTAAATAATTAACTGCATGAATTGAATTAATAAATAATTACAATGATTAATAAATACTTGAGAACAAAGAGAATTCTGCTTCCCCAGGTAAGCCTTCACAGATTTTCTGTAAACCATCAAGAAAACCTTCAAAACTCATTACAATAAAAACAAAAAACACAATAGCAGTACAGAAAACAACAAAATGTTCAGTAGTGAAAACGAGCTGTGACAAGTTCTAGGAATCAAATGTTTAAGTGGTTACAGAAAAGAAACGTATTTGTTGTCAACTCTCCTGGAGCTCCTGGATTTTTGAGTGGCCCTGCATCAGGCTCAGTTGGACTTTATAGAGCTTTGGAGCTGACGTCACTGCGTGTGATATTTAAGTCGTTCGGCGCCATGTTGTTTGGCCACAGACCAAAACAAACTTTCTCCGGGGTTTTTACTGCTGTATCCTCCTCTTCCACAATGCTGAAAAGCTGTTTGAAAGAAAGAGGGTTATATCGCAAATTCTCCCAGAAGCCAAAAAGCGCTACATGGAAAAAATTGCTAAAATTGGAACATATCGACCCATTTGGAATAAAAGTTGGAGCAGAGACCCTGAACATTTGCCTCGTCTGACATTCCCAGATAATGTTTCATACCTGGTCTGTGATGCCAGTGCTTAAATGGCAAAACAATTCAAGAATTATAAGTCAATGGAGGCACATATCCAGTTTGCGAATGGCTGGGTACATGATTTGGGTATTTTTACTATGTTGTGGTTCGAACAAAGGTAAGTGATCAGCTTCTGGAAGCCATAATCAGAACTCAACTTCAGCTTTGTAACTGATAACCTCTTTGAAATTACAATGTCATGGTTATTCTTCTATAATAATTGACAATTGGAATAATTGACAGTTCAACTACCTGTTGAGTCACATGTATACATTTAGAAAATGTTTCTGTCTTTTCAATCACCATTTTAATTGTGTATTTGCAGGTTATGCACTCTCGGACTCTGAGCCTCCGTTCACACTGTGGGTCATGCTAAGCAACACTGGCACTGTTGAGTGTGCACATTGTACCTGTTACACTAATATGTGCACTTATTTTTGCATAGCAACTTTTCTATCAAATGTATTACCTCAGATGGTCGCCACATTTGTTACCTGTAATGTTCACTGACATAAAATTCTAGGATTTCCCTTGAGAAAATCTATGTCTAGCTGTTTTTTATTCAGCTCTGACCCGAGCTCCCTGTTCTAATGTAACAGGCAGTTTATTTAATCTCTTCTCTGTTCACACAAGTGACAGTCTATTTGTTGCCTTTTTGCCGCTGGTTCATGTTGATCTTCAGAGTTTGCTGCCTTGCAGAGCTCTGCCACTGGGGTTTTCTCCTCATCCTCTTGAACTCGCTCCTCTTCTATTGCCTCCTCTTCTGTGTTTTCATCATTTACATCTTCTGGTGTTTCTGTAACTTGCTCCCTTACTTGGCGATCTATCATGGTCTTCTGTATTGCCTCTTTAATTGACGCATGTCGGTCTGATGTTGTGCCGTTCACCTCGCAGTGACCCAGATTCAGCACTTGAACCCAGTCTGGATTGAGCTCATCCATTTCATAGGACAGGTTGCCTGGAAGAGGGGATATCAGAACACATATCAGCATTAATCCTTTAAATTATAACACTAGAAAACTTAAATAGTTTACTTCGCAATAATTGAATAACCTCATTGTCCACTGACAAAACTCGGATTATGCAACATAAAAAATATAAGCCCGACCTAAAGAAGATTGACTTAAATGAACTCAACATAACTGAACATGAGTAACCCGGACAAATCATAGCAAAACATGATGACACAACACCAACAAAGCGAATTTAGACACTTACCAGAATGTAGGTATCTTGAGATGTTGGAGGAGGTTATATTACGACGTCTCACCGCTGATATTGTTGAGAATATAAGTCTAGTTAGCATAACTGTAGAGACAGTCAACCTTTAGGCATATGAAATATTAGATGTAGCATGAATATTTACCTTAATGTAAAGGAGAGAAACAAACCTTTACATTAAGGTAAACTTAGATAAAGATCCAAACTAAAACAACTGGTGACTCTGAACTTACATAAATTTCTAAGGAGGGTTTTCAGACAGGCAGTGTTGTACTCCCGTAAGTGGTCTGGAGACAGGGAGTGTATCTGTATCAAGATCAATAAATTCTTTAGTGTTGGTTCAAGAGTTCAGTGAAACATTAAATGTATAAGAAAAGTCTTCTCCAAAGTATAATTAAATGTATTAAGATATTTCCTTAAGCATTAAACAGCATGTTTTGAATTAGTTAAGTTTTTAACCATACTATTTGCATGCAATTTATATTACTGAAATACAATAGGATTGGTAAACTATTTTTACTCTAAAAAATATTTCAGGTATTTGAAAGAGCTTTTTTAAATTGGACAACCCTGCAGTTTTAAATTGAAACTAATAGTTACCATTTAGCATTAGATTTTGTTCCAGTTTGTTTAAGATAGAAACCACTTTCTTGTTGAATCACTGAGGCAGAAAACCAAACAGGCCTAGGTCATAAATTCTAGTTTGGAATGTAAGAGGAGGCGGCTGGTATGGCAAGACCCAGTGTGAGAATCACCCTTGTTCTCTCCATATATTTGCTTTTGGGTTTTTTAGCAGGTCTCAGAGGAGGTAATGGATAATATCTTGTTCAGTGACAAAGTCTTATTCACAAAAGTCGCAGCTATTTATTATCACAATAACCTTTTAATACTTTAAATCGGCAGTTTTCAAAGTGTGAGGCGCGCCTTCCCTAGGGGGCGCCAGAGCACTTTAGGGGAGGTGCGGTGCAAGGGGGAAAAAAAACCTATCTGCTTGCTGTCTACTTGATGTGAGAGAAAAAAATTGACAAATTTTTAGTAAACGTGCTCATCCTCTTCACTTCAACCTATCTCTGCGAATGTGGTAGTTTTTCCGCACTCGCAACGATAAAAAGCAAATACTGGTCAAGGCTGCTGGTTGAAGATGGTGTGTGTGTGTGTGTGTGTGTGTGTGTGTGTGTGTGTGTGTGTGTGTGTGTGTGTGTGTGTGTGTGTGGGAGGGGGGGCAGGCATTGTGCTCCTTGGAGGGGGGCTCACCCTTTCATACTTTGAAAACCCCTGCTTTAAATCATCAAATCTTTATTCAAAGTTAAACTTTTGGATCAGACGTTATCTTAAATCTGAAGTGTGTTTTTGAGTCGATTCATGGATTTTCACATCAAACAACTACTGACCACAATGTTTAACAGAATTCTTTGTTTCGACTGTTCTGCAGTTTTCTAGAAGTTAGATCCAGGATAGAGGAGCATAAAAACTAAATGTTGTTTGGTTCTGGTCATGCAGAACCAGAAGACCTGAGTGTTCTTGGAGGTTGATACAACAATGTTTGATGTATTTTGGTATGAGTTGTGTACTAGGAGAGAAACAAAACTATTTTTAAAGATGCAAGCAACATTTGCCGCTTTGGCCTCAGGATGACTGCGTACTGCCTCTCTGTCGTTGTCATCAATACTTTCATGCCTTTCACACACTATTCCTCAAGGCGGGGCATTTGGTGAATCTTATGAATTATCTTCAGTCTGACTAGTTTGGTAAAAACCAGTCCCTTGTTCCATGATATTTGCTTCATGTAGCTCTCAGCTATTGAGAAACATCCTGACAATTTTAGATGCGTCTCTGCTTCAACACAGCTAATTCAAATAGTGCAGCTACCAACTAGCATGTCAAACTTCTACAGAAGCCTGCAAATGAACCATTATTTAATTTAGGTGTTAAGAACCAAGAGATAACTAAAACATGCAGGACACCTGGACTGACTTTAAACCGCAACACAACCGCTAATTGCACAGGTAATCTTTTTTGGCCAAGAAATTTAGCGTTCCTTATTTAGAATCATGTGAGACCAGGCCCTTAGCGATTTAATAAGCTTGAATTTTAATCTGAATTTGCGATTCTTTCTGAGAGACAATAAACAGTGTGTATAGCACAAAGTAAATAGACTCAGATGACTTTAATTACAACAAGAAGAGCAGTTTGAAGCAAAAATTGAAGGTTTAACTGGTCTGACAGCAACTTCTGTCCAAAGGTTGGCGTTTAAATCTACATCCAGATTTAATCGTCTGTTTCTCAAACTAGAACATATCCAGAAGGTCATTCTTGAAAAATAAGCAAACTGCACAGTCCCATCGACAACTGCACATAAGAATTTTTCAAACTAAGCAAAGAGCAGCTTGTAAACTCATCCCTGCAACTAAACACTTAACATTAGTCAAGGTGACCTTTCAACCTGCAACATCACTTCTGACTAAACTCAAGCTCAGGCGCCCATTATTATTTCATTTACAAGTAAATGATCCTGTTTACAGAGCTACAGTATCCATGTGTGCAACAAGTCATTACAGAAAGCAGCATCCCTTACACTCGTCCCACTGCCAAGGCTAAAAAGGATGGGACTTTGTGGATTAGTTGTAAAACTATGACAGGTATTTTTCATCGTTTATAGAGTGGGTATAAGCAGATGCCAGTCCCAAAGGTCGAATCAAATCCCCTTTAGGTTTTGTAATAGAGCCAGCACCTTCCAATGGTTAATGCAGCAACCGTTTGGTGATCATCAGTGTATGTATTCTGTTGTAATTGGATGTTTGTTTTCTTCCACAGTCAAGTAACATCTGCAAAGGATGAAGAGGGTATCGAGTTGGCTTCAAGGGGAAGGTCTGAAAGAAAAACTAAGCATTTTATGACCATAGGGCCACGTCCAGCCTAAGTTTAAATTATTTTACTTTGTGATAGGTGCATACAGTACAGTTACATGGCTTTTATTTTGAAGGAAACTATTGTTTTTCTTTTGTAAGGTCATCAGTGAATTTATGTTCGTCAGCTTCCAAATAAATTGTCCTTCAGCTATTGAATATGTCAACTAATGTTTAAAAGAATTGATGTAGGATTAAAGTTTTTATGAAGGAGAAAAGATGGTGGATGTATTTCATGGCTTTTAGTTTAGTTTTTTTATGAAAAACATTAAAATATTGAGAATAAAGTCAAAATGCTGTTGCGTAATGGAAGTTAAAACACTGAAAAAATGGAAATAATTAGTTGAAGAAAAGACTGTTGGATGCTTTCTAGGCAGTGCACATACACAGGATGCATCTTTAATAAAGAAAGACTTACCTTAGTATTAAGTTTTAATCTAAAGTAAACATTTTCAAGCTCATTTAAATATCAAAGCTTTTACAGTCTGTATCACTGGTCAAATTTTATTGCTCTCTCAAAGAGAAAACTTTTCCACACCGTCATTACCCGCCTGTTAGCTATTAAGTGAAAACATTATCATTTCAGATGTAAGCTTTATCAGTGCAGCTTAATTGTATTATGTGGTAACGTGCTAGCAGAAGAGGAATTCATTTTCAACATCACATCTGTGATCTAAAAACAGCTTCCAAAGACAATTAAAGTTGACTAAAGCCCTTTTTGCACGGCGTAAGCATTACATGGTAACACATAAATTACTTCCCAACGTTTAATTTTCATGTTTCGCATTCACAAAGGATAACCAAGCGCTACCTAGCTGTATAACCGAAGGCTACAAACAGAAGAAAATTATTCTTACCTCACAGTGAAATGCATTATGTGAGCCACCACTTGCGTCTGATTTTGCTCCTCGTCTTCAGGCTTTTCTTTTGACGATTTACATTACCAATCCACAGGATTTTGCTGGTTCGGGACCGAAAAGGTTTTCAATACAGTCTCCATTCTTCAGCAAAAGTAAATAAAAATGCTCCCAGGGAAGCAAAATACGCGCAGTTATTTTTCAGATCCGGTCCATTTCTGTTCAAATTAAAGAGATACCTATTTACTCTGGATTAGTTTAATTCGTCGGAGTTCAGCAAAGACATACTACATATTTTAACAGAAAAGTTTATAAATTACTGACATGGCCAATTCACACAGGATTAAAAACACAGACAGTCTTTGCTATTATTACAAATAACATGTAAGTTGTAATAATCAAACATGTAATTTGTAATATTTGCATGGGTGATATTAATCCCATGTAAATTAAGGTTTATGACTAGAGTTTAAAATTCTAGTTAAAAATTTAACAATTTGTGCTCCAGTAACCCTCTCTGCTAACACAGCACTTATAGAGCAAGGAAATCAAGTACCTTGAGAATTTAGCAGGAAAAAACGTCCCAGCATTTCAATAATAAAGTGTTTTGTGCTGTGAAAATCATTTTAAACGCCTTTATTAGCAAGTAGTCACACTAAACGAGATGTATACATATTTGTATGATCTCCTATGTAAGTGGAGCGCAGTTATAAAACCTCTCTGGTCAAACTGTGCCAACATGGCGGCGCTAATGTTGGCACATCAGCTCCGCCATGTTGAACAGCTAGCTATAGTCACAGGTTAGCTGTTCTCAGCTCTCTGTGCTACGACGGGACGTTTTCCAAACAGCAACATTTATTAACTTTAAGTTTCAGGTGTTAGAACGATGTCATATTTTCCTTGATTAAACTGTTAAAATTAAAATAAAATATCACTTACCCTCAGTGGATCGCTCGCTCTCGATGTCAAGTACGTCTCCGGTCTTCTTTAAACTTTCCTTTTGTGTCTTCTTCTTCCGTTTTTTGGCCTGTTTGCAAATAACTTTAAGGACCATTAGCGCCATCTCCTGGATTGGTTCAGAAACAAGAAATGAACAGAGAAAAACCAGATTGATTTTGTTTTTCAATCATACTACTTTCATCAAATATTTAAATTGTATTTACTCCAAACATTTTTTTTAATTTTAACTGTGTAATTAATTTGATTTATTCAGTGTTTTTTTTTTTTTTTTTTACTGTTTACTTCTGGCTCATTTCGGTTGCACTCCACTCCATCATAACAAGTTGCATAGATTCAGTTACAATAACCACAATAAAGGGATTTTTTTAAAGACTTGAATGACCTATTCAATACCTTATTAAATGCCTTGCAAATATTATTGGTAATTATTGTAATTCCCAATAATACAGAAGTGCTAACATTATTATTATTGTTGTTGTTGTTCATGGATCACATATACTTATGAATGTATTTGAATTTCTTTGATAAAAGTGCATGCTAATCAAGATGAATACAATAAACAGGCATGTAAATATGCCAAATATTTTCCAGTTTTATATCAGTGGTAATTTTTATTTTATTATGTAAAAATAATGATTATTTGTACAAAATGTAATGATTTGTAATTTTCCTTATTACTGCTAGGTGGCAGCATTATCTTAATTTAAACTACATGAAGGGAAAGGGTTTTATAGGCTGTCAAAGTAGCATACAGATTTCCGTGTTTTCTCTTAACAAAACATGAAAACGTTGAAAACACAACGTAATTTTAAATATATTTATTTTAAAAAGCATTATTTCAACATAGATGTTCAAGTCTTACTCGAAAATTTTGAGTTTGCGGTTGAAGTACAAAGAGGCTTTTGTTTTTAAAAGTAACTTCCGGAAGTTCGTCGCCTCGCTTCCTGTAGCTTCACAGTGGCCCAGTCAAAACAATGCAGTGTAGCAGCTGCGAGTAGTGTCAGCTTTAAAGAGCAAAAATCTAATTTCTCCACGGTCACGGTGCTCCGTCTCTGCCCGCTGGCTGCATCACCCCGACGGGCGCCGGTCGGATCGGGCCGGGGTTTATTTCACTCCGAGCCGCCATTGTTCGTGATTTAACCGTTTTTGTTTGGCTGGAAATGGAGCCCGCTAACGGCTGGTTGACAGCAGCAGAGGGGAGCGGCTGAACGGCGAAGCAAACCCGGAGTTTGCGTCCATAAACGGTGAAATAAACTCTCGGTAGGCCGGTGGGCGACATGGTGGAGTAATAGTGGTCGTCGGCGCTTAAGTTCTCGGTGTCCTCCGAGCTCTCTCCCCGGGGAGGACCGCCATGGCGCCGGGCTCGCTGGTGGCGGCCTGCCGCAGTCTGGCCCTCTCTACGTGGCTGCTCTCCTTCTGCTTCGTCCACCTGCTGTGTCTGGACTTCACCGTGGCCGAGCGGGAGGAGTGGTACACCGCCTTCGTCAACATCACCTATATGGACCCGGCCACCTCCGAGGTGCGCACCGAGAAGACGGAGTGCGGCCGCTACGGGGAGCACTCCCCGAAACGGGACGCCAAGGGGGTGGTGGTGCTGCCCGCCGCCCCGCTGGACCGGCAGGCCTGTGACCCCCACACCCGGTTCGTGGTGCCCTCGCAGGCCGCGGCCGGCTGGATAGCGCTGATAGCCCATGGGAACTGCACGACCAAGGACAAAATCCGCCATGCTGCCGCCCACAACGCCTCGGCGGTGGTCATCTTCAACGTGGGCTCCACCAACCCCAACGACACCATCACCATGCGCCACCAAGGTACGAAACAGACAGGATGGAGAGGTTATTTCTCTCCATCCAACTCAAACTAACAGGGGTTCCACTACGGCGGCGTGTTAGGGCAACTGTAGATGGAAAAGAGGAGTACATTTCTGGCAAAAAAAAACTTTCCAGAAAAACAAGGACATTTCTCAGTTTGAAAAGTCAAAAAAATTGCTATTTAAAAAAATCTAAATTTTTCTGAAAAAACTTTGAAATTTCATAGTTTGAAAAAGTAACAAAAATGCCAGTAATAAATTAATACATTTTCACATTAAGCTCAGAAACTTTCAAGAAAAAAAATCATGGACATTTTGCTGGAGAAAATTAAAAAACGTTCTAGAAAAACAAGGACACTTTTGAGTTTATAAAGTTAAAAGTTTGCCACAGAAAACTCAGATGTTAAAATTAGTATCAGAAGTTTTCGAGAAAAAAACCCAGAAGGCAACAGTTTCAAAAGTTTAGAAGTAGGAAGATAAAATGAACCTTTTTTGGAGCCAGAGGAAATATTTTCTGCTGTTCTGCAGATTAAAAAGTTTCTGTTTCATATCTGGGCTTTAGACGAACATGAATCCAGCTTCAGTTTGCTTGTTTGCCTGCAGATTCAGTCTGATCTCAGCTTTTTAAACAGTGCATCTTCTGCTGAGGCCTGAGAACTATAACAGATTTGAATGGATTATAAATTGTCCCAGAAGTTATTGCAATAAATAATAATACTATTAGTTATGCACTTATATAAAAATTAGGGCCGATATCAATATCTGATTTTAATGCTGCTACTGTGGCCGATACCTGTTATTTACCAATCAAGTATCTTTATTTTTTTTATATATCCAGAAACAAATGGCAACAAGATGAAAACAAATGTTGGTTGTTAATATTGACTGGGTTTTATTCACCAATATGTTAAAAAATGGCTGATATCAGCCTATGCCAATGTTAGTGCTGATGTATAATATATCAATAAATGTTATTTTGAGACCATTTTCTAGTAATAAAATGGTAGACATTCTCAAAGATCAATAAACTTTAAATTCTCATGAGTATTTAACACTGGAACTGGAAAACACTTTTAATATCCAAAATAAATAATGAAAACAGACACAACGAATAGAGTTAATTATAAAATCGCTGTAAACAAATCAAAGTTTCAGACTGAGAACTTTTAGCAAACAGATTTTGGTCGAGTAAATCATGCAAATGGAAATCACTGAGTTCATTTTAATTGATCATTTGATTAATTGATTTATTGCAATAAACTTCAGACATATTTGAACGGCGCCTGTGGAGCAGCAGGGTCTCCTCCGATGTTTTGGCCTCTTCTGGTTAGATTACATGCGGAGCAGCTTGACGTGTTGTTGTCAGTCACGATGCTGCGCCGCGTTACATAACGGCAGCAGCGAACCGACAGCTGGGATCTCCTTCAGCTCCTCCTGCAGGCCTCCTGCTCTGACTGCCGAGTCCAGGAAGTGAATGGAAAATACTCTCCATTTGTTGACTTTAAATCTAGTTTCTCATGACGTTTTTAGTTTCTTGGAATCCGTGTTTGGAAACTCGGTGAATGTTCCAGTAGAAACATCTGCAGGTCGTTTAGACGCTGTTGAGTCTTCAGGTTGCCGTGTTTATCTGCCAGTCGTTTGGTCTGGTTTTCATTAAAATCTTCATTACACAGCTTCTTTTGTCTTTTTTTTTTTTTTTGGTATTTATTCAAATCACGATGCTGTCAAATCACCAGTAATTAACCTGCTTGTGTTGATTTTAGATCAATTTATTAGAGTTTTGATTTAATTAAGAAACTAAAATCTGCAAACATAAGGGATAACCTGGAAATATACATCCAATAAATAAAGTTACTTCAGGTCTGGAGTCAAATTTTAATTAAGAAATGCTCAGTCTTTAAGTTTGCATGTTCACAGAATGACGAGAACAGGAAAACACAGAGAAGGGACAGATTAATTTGGATTTAATTTAGCCCACAAACGAGCAAAGTCAAATGTAAAATGTTGTTTGTGTTTTAATCTCGAAAAATTATTAAAACACAAAAAAAAAACTGATCTTGAATTTGATCAGTTTTAGATTTTATCGTCTTAAAAACATTCTTTCACTGACTAAAAATTTTAAATATGTACATTTATTGTTTTCTACACTGACTTTTTAAAAAATTGAATTCATTTTGTTTTGCTATCTGCTTTTTGTTATCATTTGGCCAGTGTCTTATAATCTGAGCTCAGGTATTAAGTTATTTTGTTTGTAGCAGAGCGTTCCTTTAAACTCAGGAAATAAAAATGTTGTGAAACTGGTTAGTCAGCATTCCTGAGTCATTACTCCACCAGCTCCTTTTCCACAACATATTTAGTTCAATGGGAAACATGGATTTCAATATGTAGCTAAAACCTGTCGTCAATACCAGCTATAATGTCTACTGGGTTGGTTGCTAAGCAACAAGTGCAAAAGTTGCTAACTTGCGAACCAGAGTTATAAGTAAATGAGATGAATTGATGTTATATTTAGAACAGAAAGTAAAACAGAGCAACCGATTCATGCCAGATTAGAGACTAAACGAGGATCTGTGTAAAGCAGCAGACTGCAGGCTAGTTAATTAACGACTGCTATAGAAATCATTGAATAGCATAATTAGAATTACAGTTTTACTTTATAAGATCAAAAGAAACTGGAAGTGTTAATATTGTGCACAATAAGCAGAAACTTTTCTCCATTTTCTGCTTTTGGTTTCCACTGCTGTGTTTGAAGTTCAGTGTTTTTATAACGAGATGCAGTTTCAGCATAACAAAATAAAACAAACTCAATGATTTCCACTTGAATAATTTATTGTATTTTTCTTCTCATTCTAACAAAAACTGGATGAAAAAAGTCTTCAGTCTGGTGTTTTGGTCTCAACCAGCTCTTATTTTGAAGGATCATTTTGTTTACAGAAATTTCTTAATGCATTTTATTTGTTGTTTCTGTCGTTTTGTTTGTTTAGTTTGGGTATTTAAAATAGCTTCCAGTTTCAGTGTTAAATGTTCGTTATTATTTAAAGTTTATTGGTCTTTGAGAATATGTTCTTGCATTATTATGCCAGTGTATGTTTAGATTTAAAGAGAAAATTCACAACTAACTCAAACTTGCCCGCATTGAAAAAATAATAAATCATTGTTTGCTCCTTTTTATTTGTTTTGTTAGATACATGTGTTTCTTTGAGTCACTTCCTGTCGGTTAAATCCGGTGATTACATTTATAGCAGCAAAATGTTGCATAATACGGTTTTATTTATTGCTCTGCCTCCCACTCAGTGACATAAATACACTTATTTTAACTATATTTTGAGTAGATCCTGTTTTCAGTTTCCCAAAAGCACAAAAATGCTGAATAATTCAGATATTTCCTTCTGGATTTAAATATCGACGAATGTGATTCTTTCTCAGTGGTGAATCTTTGACCTCCAGGTCAGAGAGGGTGGGTGTGTGGATTCCCCGTCTGGTCAGGCCTGCTGGCTGTTAATCCACCTGAAAGCAGACAGTGAGGAATCAGCTGCTTCATCACTTTATCCCTCAGATCAGAGCTGCTCATCGCTTCGCATGAAGCTCAGACTGGAACATCAGATCCAGAAACCTCTGTGATAAATTAGTTCAGGTTTGATTTCTGTTTGGGTTTTTTATGTTTTTTCTGGTTTGGATTGACTCTGTTTAGGAAAAAAATATTCTTACAAAATCTAGAATTTGAAAGAAAAAATAAATCAACATTTAAAGCTTGAAGAAATTGTAAAAATGGCCATACTTCCATTAAAGTCTTAGTTTTTAAAATTTTATTAATTCCAGAAAAGCGTTGGATGTAGAAAGAAAGATGACATGATGTCAGAAAAAAGCTGCATTTCCATTTCAAACGCTCACAAATGTTTGTCAATATTCCCACAAGTTTTCAGCAGATTTTACTCGACATTTACAGAAACAAATTTAAATGTTAGAAATACTGATTTGCACTAAAACCAAAGTAAACTTTCTTATCTTTTTAATAAAATATTTAAAGAAAAATAAGTTCTGATTCAGCAACAAACGTTCCAGAGGGTTTTATAATATTTCAGAGAAAAGTTCTGCACTTTTTATGTTTCATCTTTTCTGTTGTAAAGTAATATCAAATAAATAAAACTAGAAAAAAAATCATTTTCTGTAAAAATGCAGTGTGAATGTTGGAAGCTAACTTCTTCATTTTTACAGAAATTTGTTGAAGTATTTGGAAAAAATAGAGAAAAGCAAAATTGTGTTGAAAAAAACCATATTTTCATAATCGCGTTATTTCTGATCTAATGTAAATGCATTTGTTCAGGCGATGAGACAAAAACATTCCACACTGTGTTCCTCCGACTATTTCCTGTTGTCTTCTTTGTGGTTTTTGCCAGTAGTAGCATCCGCTTGTTGATCATGTGATGTGAAAAATGTTTTTCTACTGCAGTTTTGCAAAAAAAACAAAAAAAACAAAACAAAAAAAAAATATATATATATATATATATATATATATATATATATATATATATATATATCTCACTTTAGTATCACAACTTTTAATACAAAAACAAGAGTTTTTACAAATTCGGTGTTTCCATCAAGCAAATGCATTTTCAGTATTTAAAGTTGTGCAATTACAAGATCAATGAAAATGTAGTTATTGGGTCTTGCTGTCTCCTTTCTGGCTAAGTTTGCTACCTGTGATATTTGGTTCTTAAGCTTAAGAATTGGCCCAGTTTGCAGCCATGTTTGAAACCGTCTGCAGCGAAGCGCTCAGAGTAACAGATGTCACATCAGTCTGCGTTTCCTCCCTACAGTCACACACATGCAATTAAAAACAAGGGACATCGAGCTTACATTTTTTTCACAATAGTCTTAAGAAGTGTTAAATTTGAGTTGAAACCTGCAGGACTCCTGAAAATGTCTGTTTTAGATCATCTTCCTGAAAGTAGCTCAGTCCTGTTTTAATCTGTGATGTTTACTGCTAAGAGATTTTATCTGACTTCAGTAAATAAGGCCACACTTCCTGCTCAGCGTCGTGCTGTCGGTTTAAAACCAAACCATTCAGGCTGCAAAGGCTTTATGAAAAGCACTCAATCAATTCTCAGCAGTTGCAAAACATCCAAGAATCCCAAACTTTAGTTTGTTTACAGCTGTTGGAAACATTTTTTGAAAATCTTATTTTATCAGTTGAAATTGGTAGATAAAAGAAATCTGGTAAATTATTGCCACCCCAGTCAGTCAAACAGACGTACGATTTGATTAATGTTCCCTTGATGTGCAGAAATGTAAGTAAAACCAGTCAGTAAAGGCATCAACAAAGCCTCTGCTTCATGCTGCACTTTGAGATTAGCAGAAATCAGATAAAGATTAGAGACTCACTTTAAGGATGCTGTCGCAGTTTGTTGTACGTTAATCTTCCATATAACATGTTGAACTTTTTCCCTCTTTTCAAATACCTCAGCAAATTTCTGTAAAAAAACAAAAATTATCTTCCAACATTCACTGCATTTTTTCTAGTTTTATCTGATATTACTTTACAACAAGATGAAACATTAAAAATGCAAAACTTGTTTGAATAATTATGAAACCTGAAACTTCTGTTCCTGAATTAAAACTTATTTTTGAAAAAGATATTAAAAAACTTGGCGTTAATGCAAATCAGCTCTTCTAAAATAGAGACATATTTAAAGTTTTCTTCTGAAAATGTTGAGTGAAAAACTCAGCTGGAAAACTTGTGACTGGATTTTTGTGGCGACAACATGAGCGCCTCAGTCGGGTTTAAATTAGTTTGGGGATTATGTAACTTCTGGAAGGACCTCACAGTTACACAGGAGCGATATTGACCCCAGGGCAATATTATTAGGTCAACACCAATCAATGTTTTTGTTATTTTGCTCAGTCGATACGAGTTCAGCTTTGGCCTCCAGGGATTTAATCCAACTTGTGCTTTTCCAGTCTCCGCTGAGAGCAAATGCAGTCTCTGCTGAGCAAACAATCAGGAGCTGCATCTCAGCTTTCTCAGTATTTACTTTTCCTGCAGGCGAGAATCAGAGATGGTAACATAAACCTCAGTAAAAAACCACCAAACTGTCACATCAAGCAGGATACGACAGCTAAATACCGACTCGGTTCGATATTTCGTCAGTTTGAAGTCAAATTAAAAGAAAAACATGTTTAAACAATGGCATTTTGCTGCTTGTTTAAAGACTAATGTTTTACAGAAAACAAATCAACCAATGAAAATCATTGTGTGCAGTCTCTAGGCAGAGTTTGTCGTACAGTTTTCCGATTTTAAATTGTAGCCATTTTGTTTTTTCAGTCATGTTTTATAGGACATTTGTGGCATTTGTCTTTATTGAATTTGGCCAAACGCTTTAGAAAGCGTGGCATTGATGTTGACTTTCTGACTTCCAGTGAGCCTGCTGTCTTCATGTGGAACAATAAAAAACTGAACTGATTATTCTTTGTTACCCTTTCCTAAATTTAGGTCCATTTAAAGGTGACTAAAAGTGGCAGGTGTGACTTTAACAATACAAGTATTGCTGAAGTCCTCACTGTAGTAAAATACTGCCTTAAAAATGGCTGCTAGAATAAAGTGTTGAGGTCTGAGGTGCTCCTTAACTTTCAGGTGAAAGAATCTGAAATTGTTCTCACACAATTTACTGAATACAAATAAAGTTTGCATTACAGTTCCTGTCCGTTTGCCTACCAAGATGGCCGTTCAGCGGCGTCGATCATTTCTGGTTCAGACTTGTGGGAACTATGTGTTCTTTAAATATTGTGATAAAGTGTCAACTCATAACAATCACAGGTGGGCAGAGTACCTGAAGATTGTACTCGAGTAAGACCAGCAATACAAGTAAAAAGTATTCATCCACCCTTTACTTTCCTGAGTCTACCTTGTTTTTAAAACGTCCTCCATCTCATTTGGTTTGAATTATTTCAGCGAGAGCATTCCTTCATTTCTCTGTTTCTAATTAAAGTTTTCCCTTCTAGTCTCGTCCTCATGTTGCCTGTGTGCTTCACACTTGTTAGGACTCGGTGGCTCGTTGTGCAAGTTTCTGGACCAGCTCACATAGACCTGTTCTTACGTGTCTAATGCTGAACTTCTGCTTTAGCAGCTGCAGACTGTTTGTCTGTGGAAGCCAATGTCCCTCTGGGATATTTTCCGCCTCTCTTTGGTGTTACGTCAGGATGCACGGAGTCAGGCCCCAGTCACAAGGTAAACCCCAGATTTAAATCAGAATCGGCTGAGATGTGGTCGACAGATTGAATTTTCTCCTCAGACATTTGGGACTGAAAGGCTGCAGAGTTTTAAAGTCTGATTCAGAGCGAGCAGCTGCAGGAGATGTTAATCTCAGAATCATTGCCACCCTGACCTTTGTGCCAAATGATTTGTCTGCAATTGTATTTTAAAACTTCCTCTTTTACTTTAACTTCCTCTTTTGCTATTTATCATCTTTTCTATTAAAGGATCACTTTGTACAGTCCAACTCCTGGAGGGTCACCTCGTAAAATGCAGCTTGTAAAATGAATTAAATCGGCCTTAAAATGCTCCAGGAATGCATGAAGATTTTCAACACCAGCCTCAGTGATTTGCTGTGAAATGAAAGGAGTTTGGCTGTAATTACAGCATCTAAAATGGTCAAATCAGCTCTGGTTAGTCTTAGTTACTAACAAAGAATCCAGTTTCTTGATAAATCAGTTAATTCCTGTGGAAAACATTGGATCCATTCAAGCCTGTTGCTTCTGGTCATTTGCAGACTTTGGTCTGGACACATCATTACTGCTCTGGAGATCAGGTCAGAGTTCAGCCATTGTTCCATCTTTCTGCAAGCCTGGATGTTTCTAAATTAAAACTGGAACAACAGGAGACAGAATAAAGAGTAACTCAACTAGGAAGTCCCCCGTCGCTCACAAAAAGCAGTGAAGTAATAATAACAACATGTGTAGCGGATATTATTTACCTATGTTGTTTTTTTTATGTCAAACCGGTGTTCCATACATGTATTTATATACTAAATTGTTATTCCATACATGTATTTATATACTAAATTGTTATTCCATACATGTATTTATATACTAAATTGCTATTCCATACATGTATTTATATACTAAATTGCTATTCCATACATGTATTTGTATGTTAAGCTAGTTTTCCTTATCTATATTTTTGTGTTAAATGGTGTTCCATACATGTATTTTTGGATTAAACTAGTTTTCCGTGCCTATATTTCTCAGTGAAGCTGGTTGTCCGTGTGTGGAGCAGAGTTGCGGCAGAGTTGCGGCAGAGTTGCGGCAGAGTTGCGGCAGAGCTGCGGCGGTCTGAGGCGGCGCGCTGTAATACCTGCTGCAGGATTACAGAAATCCTGTGAATCGTCCCCAGAGCGGTTTTACATAATCTCATGTTGAGGCTGAATCCTGAAGCCGATCGGTCCGCTGGAGTGAAACCAGGCCACTCAGCGCGTCGCCCACCGTGTTGGCTCATAAAGTGTATTTTTAGAGCGGTGGTCGCCATGGCGATGTGGGGATGCGTCAGCCTCAAGCTGCTATTGGATCAATAAGCGAGGTGATGAATGTAATCTGTCAGATTGATTCCGAGGTGAAGAGGAGAAACATTTCCCAGAGCTTCATGTGCTCAGCAGGATATCCCAGTAGCGACACTATAAACCTGAGATAAAAACGTTTACACTGTAAAACAAACTGAAAGTTCATGGAAATGAATCGGTTTAATATGAGCAACATAAACAACTCAGCATGACTGTTTTTCAAATCTGTTTAATAGAAACTGGGATTAAGATTTTAAAATGAAATTAAAAACACCCGCTGATCTCAAACAAATATTAAAGTTTAGACTTTTGTTGTTGATTTATCTTATTTTTTTAGGAATATTTTCACTTTAAATGTGAATATCTTGAAGTTTTGCTGCAGCGCCTGAAGAAACGCCTTTTCTGATCAGTTTCTGCAGACAGAAGTCCAGATGTGTTTGGACTGGTGCTGCTGCGTGTCGGCTGGTAAACGTTAACATTTAACAATCACAAGCTGATGATATAAGAACATTTATGTGTCGCTGTGGAACGGTCAGATTAGGTTATGTTCATAAACAGACCAGTGAGATTACAGCTGCTGAAAGGCTCTGGATTCAATTCCCTGTGAAGTTTTTAAGTTGCATTAAAGGCTTAAAAGTCTGATTCCTCCATTCGGTTTGGAGTTCATCTTTACTGAACTCTGTTCTGCTTTCATAATCAATCATTTAATCCGCCAACAAAGAACTGATAGTTATTACCCAGAATTTGAGCTCAACCTGAGTTGGGTAAAAACAAAAACTTTGAATATTCTCCTCCTCACTCGTTTGCTCCTTCAGAATCTGAATAAACTTGTTTTGAGTTTAATCTGTTAACTGGCAGCACTAAAAACCACCTAAACAATCAAACCAGCTGCTGTTCTTCAACGTTTTGGATTACAAGGAAAAGTTTGGTCTCTTTAAAAGAATATTTTTAGTTTTCATATTTGCAGCCAAACATGTTTTATCTGTAATTAATATGGAGTTATTATATTTGCATCGCAATTTATTATTATTATTATTTTGTTGCCTTGTTTGGAGTTTCATTGTTTATTTTTATGAAACTAGACATGAAGTGTTGAAGGTACAGATAGAAAGATACGTGAATCCTTTAATGTTTCAAGCTATTAAAATAAATGTATGAAAGAAAACAACAATTTAGTTCCTTTTGTAAGTAAGAAAACATTTTATTGCTTAAAGTAACGATTCAAACATCACTTCAGTCTCAAGTTTAAAAAAAGAAATATATATATATATATATATATATATATATATATTTTTTTTTTTAAGATATCATTAAATACTTCAATATTATACTTCATTTTTCTCAAATTTAAATTGTGAAAAAGTTTTTATAAAATTTCTTCCGCGACCTTTCAGAATAAAACCAACAGGAAGTGACCGAGCGTTTCCTTCTCCCAGGTACAGGTGAGGTCGTCGTCATCATGATCCCGGAGCCAAAAGGTCGGGAGGTCGTGTCGCTGCTGGAGCGCAACATCACGGTTACCATGACGATCACCATCGGCACCAGGAACCTGCAGAAGTACGTGAGCAGGACGTCGGTGGTGTTCGTCTCCATCTCCTTCATCGTGCTGATGATCATCTCCCTCGCCTGGCTCGTCTTCTACTACATCCAGAGGTTCAGATACGCCAACGCGCGCGACAGGAACCAGGTAACGGCTTCATAATGAACCACAACCCACAACACGACCAAAACAGAACCTCAGGAAACGTCTCAAATACATAACTACTGTCAATAATGGGGGGAAACTATAACAAACTGGAACCATTTTATGAAGTATACTGAAATTAGAGATATAATGACAATAGTTTTTCTGTTTATCGCCTTTTCAAACTGATGTGAAATAAATATTTTTTTAGTTATTTTTCCCCACGGCAGCAATTCTCGTCAACTATAAGCAAATATGGCACTCTGTGCTGTAGAGCACCAGACATTTAATTATTCATAATCGCAATAAAATATTTCAAAAAGAGCAAGAAAACTAAAACTAACTGATTAAAACTGAACTGGAACTAAATATCCGACTAATATCAAACACCCTCCAAGAACTAATTAAAACTGAATCAAACAAAAAATCACAATGAAATAAAACTAAACTGTAATGAAAAACTGGTTTTTCATTACAGAACCAGAAAACGGGTCGACAGAACCTCAGAGTTCCCACAACATGGCCGACGAAGTGTTAAACAGTTTCATCCTGTAACCATGGGAAACAGTTAATCTTTAACATCGTTCTCTCTCTTCCTGTCTGCAGCGTCGCCTTGGCGACGCGGCGAAGAAGGCCATCAGCAAACTTCAGGTTCGCACCATCAGGAAGGGCGACCAGGAGACGGAGGCCGACTTCGACAACTGCGCCGTCTGCATCGAAGGCTACAGGCCCAACGACGTGGTCCGCATCCTGCCCTGCAGGTAGAAACGCAACCTTCCTTCCTTCACGTACGAAGGAGCATCACGGTTACCATGACAATACGGTTACCAGGACAATTACTGTTTTAGACTTTTGGAAATTTTCTGAGTTTAGTTTCTGAAAAATGTTTTCTGTGAGATTCTCAAAAGTTCAGGATTTTTTTCTCACAGATTTTTCATTTTTAAATCTCAAATATTTTTCCAGGAAATCCTTGAGAATTTTTCTTTGGCTGGAATTTTTAAATCTATTTTGGCTCTAATGCATCGTCTTAGTCAGAATGTATAGAAGTGAGTTTGAGAGAAACGTTTCAAAACAATTTTGTTTTATCTTCTCCTGCAGTAGAATAGAATCACCAGAGTTTAATACAGTAATTAATATCTTCAGTAATGGCGAATTTAGTTCATTTGTTTTCTTTCCAAAGTGCGGATGTTTTCTTGAATTTCCTGTTTTTTTCAGGCTTTCCTTTTTTTGGATCTGTTCCATAAAAGCTGCGTGGATCCGTGGCTGCTGGACCATCGTACGTGTCCGATGTGTAAGATGAACATCCTGAAGGCCCTGGGCATCGCTGTGAGTCCGGCTCCGCTCCGCTCCGGTTCTGGATCTGCTCTCATTTCAACGTTTGACCGTTTCCGTTTTCCTCCCAGCTGAACGCCGACTGCCTGGACGACCTCCCTCTGGACTACGACCTGGCGCTGGGCATCGTCGGTGGCGTGGGGATGGGCGGAGTCGGCGGACTGGCGCTGGAGGCCGTGGCGTCCGGGGCGTCCAGCGACGGGACGCTGAGCGAGGGCAGGTCCTCGGTGGTTCTGGACCCCGGAGTCAGGCGGGTCGGGCTCCCGCAGGACTACCAGGACCCCGACCCGCTCAGAGACAGCCCCGTGACGGCCACCACCGACACCCACACAGGTTGGACTCGCTCTGCTGGGCGGCAGTCAGAGTTACGCTGACACCCGGTGGCGGTTCTGAGGCATTACAGAATCAGAACCCATTTCATTGTCGTTGTACAAGAGAGAAAATGTGGAGAAAAACATTGTCAAAGTAAAGTCAAATAAATGACATAAAAAATTAGCATTACTACTAAAAAATTAGCAGTAAATATAAAACAATACAGTAGGAACACAAAGAACTGGGATGTTACAAAAATAAATAAATGTTGATCAGGTTTTAGATTAATTGGCTTCTAGATGGAAACAGTTTTACAACAGGTAGCAACACAAGCTACTTCTGTTAATGTAGCGCTTTAGCACTAGCTTCAGTTGAAAAGCTAATGTTGTAGCACTTTAGCATTAGCTTCAGCTACACAATGTTTGTTTAGCGTCAGCAGGACTGATGTTGATGGTTAGCGCAGCTAGCTTTTTGGCTAGCGGTGCTGCTGCTGGTTCTGGTACTGACTTCATCTTCATCTCCTCGTCTTCTTCGTCTTCCAGGTGAACTGCAGCCGATGGCGAGCAGCGCCTCTGTGGCGTCACTGGTCATCGCCGTGGAAACCGGCCTGTCGGACGAGGAGGGGTCCATGGATCGACCTCACATGGGTGCCAAGTCCTGAGAACAGTCCAGCAGAACCGAGCCAGAACCAGGCCAAAATAAACAAGAACTCATTGAACCAGAAGGTCCAGAGAGACTAGAACCATCAGACGTAAACGTGCTCACAGCCTGGTTCTGGATTAGATCTGTCTGGTCCAGAACCAGCACCACGATGCTCGACTACGTTTGGATTCTTTGAGCGGACCCGCTCAAAAAACGGACATGTTTCAGTTTTCACCTTCGATCGTTCTTGGTTCTTCATCCCGACTCCGCCTGGTTCCATCCACAGAAGATCCAGTTGGTTCTGATAGCAGAACCGAGTCATTCCTGACGGAACCCGTCTGGTTTCTCCAGAGTCCAGGAAGTTGTTCTCCGGTTCTCTTTCCTTGCTCTGGCTCCAGATTCGGACCGCCTCTCTCTGACGTTTTGCATCGTCTGACTGATAAACTTTGATCTCAATCGGACTCTGATTGACCCGGCAGTATTACTCCTGCAGTATTGAAGACCCGCCTGCCTCGTTCGGGTCGGTTTGTTTCTTGACCTCTGAACTTTCCTGCGTTTTGGTTTCAGTTCTTCCTCTGTCGTTTCTGGAGCGATGCAGAAATCCATAAAGTTCATTTAAAACGTGAAGCACAGATGAAACCGAAGAAGAAGATGCTGCCTGGATCTCTGAATCGGAACCAGAACAAACGTTGAGATTCTTCATCTCCTTTAAACTTCGGTTTCCATCACAGGAACTCTTGGTGCTTTTGGACCACAGCAGGTTTCCTTTGGAGTCTAAATCCCGTCGGGTTTAGGCCCCATCTCAGTTCTTATTGATCCATAATCTTAAATTCTTTGTGACGTCCTGTTGGGCCGCCGTGGGTTTCCTGTAGATTCTGGAGCAAACTAGTTCTTTACTATTTGAATATTCAAGTAATTGATCAAATATTTATTGAGCCGTGATGCAGAACTCTGGTTCCTCCATCAGATCCTCTGATGCTTCATTAAATAGCAAAACATTAAATCTGCAGAAATGTTGGTAAATGTAACTGAAAACGACGAGGCAAGATAAAAATCTAAAACCTGCCAGTTTCCTAAAGAGTTTATTTCTTTAAAAACAGTTTAACTTGTAACATGTTTCAGGCGAGCAGCACCAACAGGTAACGAGCTTAAAGAGCCTAAATGCCAAATACTTGATATTTATGATGGGTTTCTGATGTTATCCAGGCTTCTTGTTGATAAAATCCTTCTAAAATATAACTCCACATTTGATCAGAATTAATTAGTAAAAAGTAAAAGACGCTCAGATTGTTAGGAAATAAAATTTGTTCATAAAATTATTATAATAATAATACTGTTGTTTTTTAGGAACAAAGGAACCCGACAGCAACCAGTTAAATGTAGTTTCTTGATTTAAAGGTTCCAGTTCTCAGATGAATTAAATCAGTTTTGCAATAAATTAGTTTTTGAATGTTTTCATGTTTTTATCATCGAACTTGTTGCAGCTTGGAGGATGAAACAAAACAGCAGTGAGAACTTTAATAAATTATTCAACACTTTAATCCCTTTGGGGTTTTCAGCGTAACGCTGAAGAAACGACGGGATCTTCCTCGGTAATTTAGCGGTACTTCTCCAGAACCGTGTGGTCCGAAAGCACCTTCAGCGTTGCCTTGCTCTTCTTCCTCATCGCGCTGCGCCGTCATCCTGCTGCCTTTTTCTACCTTTCACCTCTGACCTTCTGCTGGTCTGACCGCCACCGCGTTATCTCCCCCCAGAAACACGGACTGCGAGTGAAAGGCTCCCGGTTCTGCCTCGACCCGTTCCTCAACCTGTAAATATGAAACGGGTTCACGCCGCTGTTTGCTCACTCCGGACGTTTTTGACGAGAAAGAAAAAGATTGTCGTCTATTTTGATACCAGAGGAGACTTTTATTTTTGTAACGAAGCAGCAGAGACTGATTTATCGGCGCCGTCCGACCCGCCAGCAGCCCGGATGGTTCTGATCGGGCTGGTTTAGATGTTCAGTAAATGTGTAATTGCACATAAAAGCTTGTCGTTTTTATTTCCAGAGCTTGTTTGGTTGAAGCCTGAGAGAACTGAGCTCGCCTTGTGGATGGAAACGAAGAAGCGACTTCAGCGGAAATAAAGTTTCCTTTGGTATTTGTCTGTTTTCCAGCCTCAGTGCTTCTGTTTCCAGTGGGTTCAGTTCCTCTCAGACTTTCTTTCTTTGCTTCAGCAGGTTCCCGTTGTAAACACTAAGTAATTTATACTCTGTGAAATCGGAGCGCTCGTAAGAAATGACAAATTTGTATGGATTGTCTTCAGTGAAAAATGTTTTAATTAAAGTCACCTGCTTCGTGTTGTGAGTTTCCTCCTCTAGAGTTTTTATTTCGTTTCCTCATCATTTTTATTTTCTTTCATTTTTAGGGAAAATTAAGGAAAATAGATTTTTAAAATGCCAACTAGAATAGAAATAATGTTGGGAAATTGAGTTATGTAGACAAAAGATTGAAAAGTCCTAAAATATAACAATAAGGATATTAATAACATCCATCCATCCATTTTCCGGTCACCCTTCTCCCTAACGGGGTCGGGAGTTGCTGGTTTCTATCTCCAGCTGCGTTCCGGGCGAGAGGCGGGGTCACCTGGACGGGTCACCTGGACAGGTCACCAGTCTGTCGCAGATATTAATAACATTATCACTGAAAATTCTGTCATCAAAAATACCAGAATCCGAAGTTTAAGAAGTTTAAAAGTTGCTGAAAAAAAAACAAAAGTCAAATTTTTAGATTTTCAAATGTCAAAAATTTACTACAAAAAACTTCAAACTTTGTAGAAAGCTGCAAAATTTCTGAAAATTTCCAAAAGTAGATTTTTTCTTGAGACACAATTTAAAATGTCAACTAGCGTTTTAAACTGCTAATAGTTGGTGTTAGCAGTTTGAAATGCTGCTAATGCCAACAAGCTAATGCTAGTATTGTTTTTTTTTTTTTTTTAGCTTGTATAAATTTAGTAGAAAACGCTGTTGGTGGAACGTCAGCCTGATTTTCTAAACATAAAGGTCTGAACCAACCAGAGCTGCTTTACAACAAGGTTCTGATTTACTTTTCCTTTACAAACCTTTAATTTATCTAATATTTTTGTGTCAGAGACCAAAGATTTAAAAGCATTTGTGTGATTGAAGCTCTGATGTTGTCTCGTTTTGGCTTGTTGTACTGCTCAGCCTGTCCACATGGGGGCGGTAGATACTCCACTAACTTCAGTCACTTTATGATTAGAAGTTAAATCAGGAAACTTATTTTTTCACTTCATTCAAACAAATTAACCAATATCTGTCTCTGATTTTCTTTCACAGTACTGACATAATAAATTTCTGGATCTAATAGAAATGACAAATAAAATTTTAAGTTATTTTTTTGTGATTCATAAAATGTCAAAAAAGAATTACATTTTTTTTTTCAGATATTTTTTGTGACTAGGTTGGAAACTGTATTTTTTTATTATTTTTTTTAAACAAGTTTTCACAAATGTCAACATTTTGTTGACATTTGTGAAAATGAAGAAAATTCATCCAGTTTAACTTTGATTTTCTTTAAAACCTCAAAATAGAAATGAAATAATTTCTTTTTGTTTCTTTCAAGAAAACAGAAACACGCAGCATCTTGTGGACATTTTGGCCTGTTGGGGCCCAGCGCCGGGGGCCCAAAGCGTCACTGGGCCCCATGAGCTGCACCAGTAAAATGTCATGGAAACAAACCCATGCTGATACCCAAGTGTTTAGAGCTGAACTCCATCAACTGGATGTTGAAGGTTTCACATCATTTCTTATCAGTTTTTAAGGAGAAAAAAAACCAAGAAAAGACGCTCGAGAGGTCAGGAATCATCAGCATCACAAAGCTTAATATTAAGAGGTTTAAGAAGATGAATAATGGAGAAAAGAAAGGCAGAAGATGAGAAAAAGGAGGAGGAGCGAAAGCAGCTTTCTGCTCCTTCGCTGGTATTAGTTTATTCAGCGCTGCTTCCTCTGGAGCAGAGAGAAGGAACGAACCGGAGCAGCTGAGCGTTGGCTTCCTGATGCCTATGGAGCCTGAACAGGTACGAAAACATCCAATATGTTTCTGAACAGACATTTTGCTTCTAGACTTGTAGATTTGATTGTTGAGGGACCATCATGGAGTCACATTTCTTGAGTCTTGCCTTGATTTCAAACCTGACAGAAACTCTGTTCGATTTGGGACCAAAGTTGCAACATTTGTTACATTTTCAGCTGCTCTGGTTCTTTTTCACTCTGCACTCAGTTAAATGATTCAAACTCTTTGAAAAACCTGTTCCCCTCCTGGCCTTTGGGGGCGCTGCACCAAGAACTACTGAAGGAAACGACATGAAAACCTCTGAAGAAGATGCTAGCTGTAGCTATTATCAATTGTCATGCAAATTGCAAGTAAAGCAGGCTAATTTAATCCGATGTTGACATTACATATAGTTGTAATAACCAGTTTCGTGGCTCTGGTAAGGCACAGGCCCACCAGTGAAAAGGAAAGTTTGCTACATTAGAAGATATTTGGCAAATATGTTTCCAAATCTAATTTGTTGTTTCTATTAACCGTTTCTAAGGCGATACTTCAGTTTGCGCATAGAAAAATGTTGATGGAAACATGATTAGCAACTTCCTCCTTTAAATTTAAACGACCATAAGCCATTTCTCCTGCTAGCTCTGGACTCACATGTTTGTTTAACCTGGGCTTCAGTCCAATTCATGCTTTTGGAGTGATTGCCGTTCACATACGCATTGGAACCGCACCAGAATTCACTTCAATCAAACCGAGGCCAAAGTTTATAGACGGATCAAAGTTTGAGTTTTTGGGCCAAATGAGAGTTTGACTCCACATTCACACCTCCACAAAAAGAACTGGATTTTCTAGACAAATAAACTGAAGTTTGACTAAAGTGGACTAAACAGGGCTGGTGTGAATGAACCCTGATACAATAGTTCCCAACTGCAAAAATATTATTGAATTGAATTATCATTAGGTGAAGATTATCTATTTGCAGTTTGTGATATTTCACTGTTTCTGTCTCCGTCTGATCAGATCCTCGTTGGGGTTCTGCCTGATTTTCAGCTGAACAAGCAGGAATCGTCACAATGTCAACGCCGCCGAATGCCACTAAACAAAGAACAGATATTCTCCAGTTGGAACGTGACGTTCCAGAAGATGTGGAGCCTTCAAGCACAGCTGTGAACACGGATCCCACCGACAACTGGAGTACAGAACCAAACTTCAACCTCAACTTCAATCTGGGCTCTACGACTATCCCTCGTCCCGCCAAAGAGCCCTCAAAGATGCAGTCTGGGGCTAAAAGGGAAGATAAAAATAAAGCAGGAGCAGCAGCTGCAGATTTTAACACCGTTTCAGTACCAAATGAAAAACTTAGGAGCAAAATCCCAACAGCAACAGCTCAGATGGCTGCGATAAACAAAGGCGGCCAAAAGCCGAAATCTCCAAACATTAAGCATTCATCTTCACCCAAGACACAAAGTCATGGACACTTAGCACTGAGTCCCAAACCAACCAGCGTGGAGCTGAGGAGCAGCCAGAGATCTGCAGAAAAATCCAGAACTGAATCACCTAAAGCAGAATCTGTACAGCCAGTGACTGCAATGGCGCCTGAGCCGACAACTAAACCTGCAAACAGCATCACACCAACCCAAAAGACGCAATCAGACAGCAAAGATGTAAACCAACCACCAAAAACCCTGCAGCTGCCTAAAAACCCAAAGGTCCAGAACCAAAACCCAGATAAGAGCAGAGTAAGCCCAAAACTGACAAATCGAACTCCAACATTGGTGGCCAAAATAAGAAGAACAGATCCAGAAAACTCGACAGCAGAACAAAAACCTGAAGCCGACTCTGGAGCTCAAGGTGTTTTCACAACCTCAGGAACCTCACAGAAAGACAAAACAGCATCTCCATTTCTCAGGACCAAACCCAGGACCAAACCCTCTCTGAGTCCGGAACCATCCACACAAAGAAAACCCACCGGGACCAGAACCATTAACGAGTCACGCTCTGAGGGGAATCTTCACAGTAAAGACTTAAAGGCCGCGCCTGCAACCAAAGTCAGAGTCAAATCCAGTTCAACCCCCAAATCTACAAAACGATCCAAAGACAGTCTGGATTCACAACTGGGCTCCCGGTCCAGAGACGGGTCCAGAGACGGGTCCAGAGACGGGTCCAGAGACGGGTCCAGAGACGGGTCCAGAGACGCACTGGATTCCAGAAGCAGCAGCGCCTCCAAAAGCAGTTTGGACTCTCGGGACGGTTTGGATTGTAAGAAGCTCCAGAGTTCAAAGGTTATCCGAAATCCACACGACCCGAAAACCTCAGCAGGAACCAGGATGAAGAAAAGCCACCAACGTTTGGAGAAAGTTACTGATTCCAAAATGGTCCCAAAGAACAATCACGAGTCTAAACTTCTTCAAAGCTCCAAAGCAAGTTTTGATCCCAAATTCAAAACCAACTCCGGTTCTGATTCTAAACCAGGCCTGACCCAGTCAGGATCTCCAGCTGCCCTGCAGGCCTCTGCTTTCAATATGGACCTTCTTGGATGTGGTTCCCTTTCTCCCATCTCCAGCGGAACCATCAAGACTTCAGGTTCTGCTGTTGAGCTCAGTTTTAATCGTAAGAGTCAATCAGATTCATCAAGATCTGGACAAGTTCTGCCGGGTTCTAAGTCAACACTGGCTGATTTGTCCTCTCCAAGTCCAGGATCCAGAACTGGAAAAAGTTTTACTTCTGCTCTAACTGGATCAAACAAGGAGAACCAGAAGAGTCCAAGTTCCACTCCAGGTAACAGCAACCAAAGTGTGAAAATACCACAGAGACACAGGCAATGAGGCCGTGGACCGGTCCAGAGACACTCAGGACCGGTCCAGAGACACTCAGGGCCGGTCCAGAGACACTCAGGGCCGGTCCAGAGACACTCAGGGCCGGTCCAGAGACACTCAGGACCGGTCCAGAGACACTCAGGACCCAAACATTCAGCAACGGGGCAATTCAACGTGGAAAACACAATATTTCAGGGGCAGACCTCTGACGACGCGATTACAATAATTAGTGTGACTAAACATAAATGCATGGATGAGTTTCTCTAGATCTTGCTGAGACATAACTCAGAAATGTTCTTCAGGTGGTAGAAGGCCGACTTTATTACTGTCTTTATGTGGCTCTGAAGGTTCAGGTCAGAGTTCATCATCAGTCCTGGTCTCTGGTTTCCAGATGGAATAACTGAAGCTGTGCACTGACTTTAGATCTAGATCTGTCCAGTAGTTTTATAACGACTGTTTTTGAAGTTTGGTAGTAAATGTCTCTCAGTTTTACCTTCAATTTAGCTGCAGAACATTTTAGCTTGGCAGCCATGTTGCTACGCCATCATGTGCCAAAGCAAAGCAGCTCATCTACAGTTTAGTCAGGCTTTAAACTTCATCAAACATGAGTTACTGTTTCCTTGACAAGGATGAAGCAAAGTCTCTGTCAACAGATGAAGTACCTCTTTGTTTTTGTTTTGTTATTTCAGGTATCCTGGCCCCTTTGGCTTCTTCCAGTCCTAAAACCAGGCCTGTGGTGACCTTGGAAATCCTGGAAGGAGCCACAGAAACCTCAGAAGATCCTGCAATTACGAAAAAAGATCCTAATAGTTCATCCCGCAATACTGGTCTGACTCGAGGTCTGACCTTTGACTCAATCACAAAACCAGGTGGTGATACTGACAGTAAGCGTCTAAAAGCCGCTGAGGGTGAGTTTACTACTCAAGGAAAGGTGGAGGTTTCCCAAGAGGCCAAGAATGACGGGGATGGATGTCCATCAGGAGATTCGGAGGGGAAATCGATGCTCCCTCTGAGTAAAGCTGGTCACCCAGGAGACACAAACATCATCTCATCACCGCGGGCAACCAGAGCAAGAGAACCGAAGCAAAAAGGACAAGTCCATGGAAAAAGGAATGAAGGGAATCCTTCATCTCCCCTTCGTCCCACCTCTTCTTCTTCCACTCATACACCGACCAAGAAGAACGTCAAAGGAACTTCTCCTAAACCTGAACTTCCTCAAAGACTCCAGAAACCTGCAGGGGAGCAGAAAGAGGTGGGCATTCAGGTGGAGGTGGAAGTGGTCGAGCGTTCTGCCTCTACAAGCCCCAGCCTCCACTGCGGACCCCCCAGCTCCTCCATGATTGGCTCCTCCAGCTGCCAATCATCGCTGAGCGGCGTGCCGCCTCTCAAGCATGTCTGCCAGATTGAGATTGAGCTGTGCAGCCAAACGCTGCTTCCCTGCGTTGTTCCTGACAAGGCCAGTTCCCTCCCTGCATGTTTGCGCTTCCAGCAGAACCCCGCTCTGATGTCGGGGTTTGGACCAAACCGCAACCCAGATGTCAGCACTGAGAGCATCTGGCAAGACGAAACTAATGAAGAGGAGCAATGGCAGCCCAACCAAAACCAGGAGGAAGGTTTTAAAGGGCAGACGGAAAAGCCCCCGGAGGTGATGTGGGACAAACAAGGGATGACGTGGGAGGTTTACGGCGCCTCTGTAGACCTGGAGTCTCTGGGCTCGGCCATCCAGTCCCACCTGGAGATGAAGGTTCGAGAGCAGGAGAGGCACATCCGGATACTGCGGAGGTCCATCTGCTCCAGCAGCAGCTTTGCAAAGTACAAGAGGAAGAAGAGACGGAGGAGGTTTCTGGGTTGCTGCATCAAGGCGTCGGCCGTGGCCGACTGAGGTCAAAGTTCAGAGACGTCAGACATCTGACTTTCACTAATCCAAGCTGGATTAAGATCCAGCAAACTGTAAAATGTCCCTCACATTAAAATGTTTGTAACGTAACATAACAGCTGCAGAACAAAATGACCTTCCACAACCTGAACGGGTCAGAACCTTTAGCTTAATGTTACAAAATATTATTTTTCTGGGAGATTGGATTGAAGGTAAATGTTTTTCCTCGTGACTTTAAGGATAAAGTTATTTAAAAAGGATTTTAGTTACTGGGTGTCCATGCATCCGTAGGAAGTTGTAAATTCATATATCTAAAATGTGCAAATTTATCGCCAGTTCGCTTGATGAAATCGGTACGTTTGTGTGGAGAACCAGGTCTTAAATTGAACTCATAATGACCTTAGAAGGTTCTTAAAAAGTCTTAAGTTTGAATTGGCGAAACTGATTTAACAAAAACGATCAAACTGTGAAAGTTTGACAGAAAAAACTCTGATAGAAGCTCGTCTTAAATGCCACGTATTAAACTGGAATCCCTTGTTCTGTCCTGCTGTGTGGGTCTGTGTCAGACCCGGTTTAGCCGTGTTGGGTTCTGTCTGACAGCAGAACGGGTCGGTACCTCAGTACAGCTGCAGTGGTTGTTGACGTGGAGCTGAGAGGACAGCAGCTCCATTCCTGGTAAATATTTCATCCCGTTTCTTTTTTCTGAAACTCGGCACAAAGCACTCAGGCAGAGCAGAGCAGAGATCCAGCTGCAGGGTGAAGGATAAGAAAGTCTCTTCTGTTTTCTTCTCCTTTCCTCTTGGCTTTCTCTTTGTCTCCTTTAAGTTTTGCTTTTTCCTTATTTCCTTGGTTTTTCTATTTTCTTTTTTCTCCTTCAGTTTTTCTTTCAATCTCTTTCTTGTCCAAATCTTCTCATTTACTTCTTGTTTATTTTCTTTCTTTATCTTCCCCTAACTTTGATGTTTTCCACTATTTACAAATTTTACTCCGTTATCCACACAACTTTCTGTCTTTTCTTCCATTTGTACTTTTTCCTGTTAATTTTCACTGTTTCTTTTTGTTCCTTCTCTTGTTTTAGTCCATGATATTTCAGACCTGAGTGATGAACTTGTCGTTCTTCCCTCCCTCTCTCTCTCTTCTCCTCCTCCTGAACCTCCACCGCTGATGGAGTTGCATCATTTATCTGAATTATTCAGAAACATTAAAGCTGCGCTCGTGTTAACAACGGAAACTCCACCATATTTTATTCATATGTACATAAGAACACAGCGACTGTAAGGATTCTGATGTTTAATTAAAGCTTCTTTACAAACTCGTTCATGATTTTGCATTTCATTGCATGTCCTGTGTAAATTGTTTGTAGTTTCTGAGCCTTTATGTGTGATGTTTAAACCATGCATGGGTTTTAACCACTTATTATTGTAGCGTTGCACATCCAGCAGCCACTGGGTGAAAACAGCCAGTTACAGGAAACCCTTCCACCTATTGACTCTCTACTAAAGGTGTTTTAGAAAGAAAAGTCAACATAACACACAAACATTTGGACACAAGAAAAACATACAAACTCCTTGGAGAAAGACTCTAATGTGGGATTTGAGTTTGTATTTTGAGTCTTGTTTTTGTAGCCTACACGAAAAACTTGCCTTTAAAATTGATTTATTAAATAATTATTCCACTTAAGGAGAAATGGGTTCAACTACATCAATAAAAGCCTAAAATGAATGTAACATGCATGCGAATAATGAGAGGAAATAAACTTCTGACTAGTGTGAAAAATTTTAATTTTTATTGTACTTTTTGAAAAAAAAAAAAAACATTTATCATTTTATATTTGTCTCCAAATAATTAACTACCTTAATCTCTATTGGAGTTTTTGCACAGAGTCTTTATTTTCTGGGTCAGATCAGAAACTTGGACCTGATTAAACAAGAGAAACCAAAAGAAGCGTCCCGTCTGTTTTTGGTGCTGACGTCAGAACATGCTGTGCTCTGATTGGACGCCTGGGGATCAGTTTAAAACTCAGCGTGAGCTGAAGAGTCACAGCGCGAGCGCCACTCTGGGCTGACCGGACACCTGTTGCCAAGGAAACCGGAACCAGTGGGAAAATGACCAATTAATGACGTGAAAAAGGTAAAATTATTATTATTATTATTATTATTATTATTATTATTATTATTATTAGTTATTATTATTATTATGATAACTTACCGCCATTTTGATTTGAATGTTTTCAACAAGTTTGTAAATTGCTTGTAGGAAAGAATTTATATCCTATATTTTACTTTTTAAAAACACTTTTAGTTTCTTGAGTTTTTTTCTTGTAAATATAACAATCTTACCTTATATCTATTATTAAAAAATAAGCGTCAATTTTATAAATAAAAACAGTGTTTTAGAAGAAATATATGCCACTATCGTCTTAAAACGTTTATTTTCTCATCATATGCTACTTTCTGAAGATGCTTAAATTAATATTTTTTCATTCATAAATTTAATTCTGACATATTCAGTCTCAAACATGCATGTGCTGCGTTTGGTTTTGTCATCAGCAGGTCACGTGTTTTGTTGTGTACTCTGCTCTGAAGGTCATGCTCACCGTGAAGAACAGGCTCCTCTGGTGTTTGTTGCAAAGACAGTTTTAGTCCAAACATGTCAGCAGCAGCAGGTGATCTCTATGAATTACCATCAGAGTTTTGATCTGGCCTGGTAAAATATAGGGCACATCACCAGAAAATGGGAGAAATTTGACACTTTCATTTGTGAAGTTAGTTTTATGTAGAGATTTTAAACTCTAAAGTGAACTGTTTCATTTGGATATTAGTAATTTTTCCTTGGGTATTACAGGTTAAGCTGAGTATTTATAGAACGAGCCTGTTGTGGGTGACGGATAGAGATAGGAAAGCAACCGCGGCTATTTGCGGACCACACACATTCACAGAAGGATTAATGGTCACTGGAATGTAATCCATGTTAATGCCAATAATTTGGAAGATTTATATTACCAATCTGAGGCCAACAGCTAAAGCCCTCTTTCATCTTTCCCCAAGTATGCAAAGGTTGGAGTCAGAGATACGGTTACAGTAATGATAGTGCTGGAGTGTGTATGTTTTTCAGGACTCTGCATGTTGCCCAGGTTTCATTTCTACATGTAAAATCTCTGCAGCTGTTAAGGACAGTCAGTCATGTCGTCTCCTGTGCTGCTTACCCTGCTGCGCTGCGGCCGCTTCGCCATGTGCAGACAAGCCCTCTTCGCTCTGGAAGCCTCCTCACAGTCTGGGCAGGTGAATCCGACTACGCAGGTCCAACGTGTAAAATTTAACTTTACTAAAATAGCATGACAGGAAACATTGGCCTATTTCAACAAAGAATGTGGATCTTATTCTTCCTTGCCTCTATGTGGCCCATAAAGGAAAATATGAACACTCACTTTAGAGGAAACATTCGGTTGCGGTTGCAATAGCTTTTCCTAGAGAAGATAGGATGCAGACTTTGACTTCATCCATTACATGTCAGAAAGTACTGTTTGATCCTTGGTATTTCTGTTTACTGTGGTATTTCAACCAAACTACACTCTGGTGCTTAAAGGGATCTTTACCTTCAGTGAACATAGATGTGCTAAACGGCTAGCTACTGGTTGGTAATCAGAGGATATCAATGGTTCTTCAATGGTACCTAAAGATACAATTGAGTACCTTCTGGTTACCTACATGGCACTTCTTTAGCACCTATATGTGGCATTTACAGGCTATGCACTTGGATGGGTACAAAAGTGGTACTTAAAGGTGTAAGGATTCTTGATTATTTATTGGGTATCGACAGGATACTTAGTGTATCTGAAATCTTCTGGATCATTACAGGCTACGTTCCCTTGGTTGCTGCCCAGTACTTGCATACTACTGTGGTAAACACTGAGTTAAGGATGTCTTATGGGTACATCTGAGGTATCTATGAAATAAAAAGACAAAAACCTGCAAGGTCCTTTTGAGAGACCTGTAGGGTAACGCATGGAACTATCAGATTTTACATCTTACCCTCCTAATGCCAGTACTTCCATGTTGCTACTATTAATTTTGTACTGTATCTAAAGTTTATTTGTACTGGTTCCTTTGGACCAGGTTGGTGGACCGTTGTTGGGGCTGGTGGGTGTGCGGCAGGCCAGCGGGTCGATCAGGTTCGACAGTGATGGCAGTGGCCAGCCAGTGACCTGGGACTCGTTTGGTATTTGGGACAATCGGATAGAAGAACCAATATTACTGCCTTCCAGTATCCGCTATGGAAAACCCATTCCACAGGTAAATAAACCATTGGATTAATGGAGAAATGGTTGAAGTTCTAGTTAGAGTTGATAAAACAATGTTTAAAACGACTGATGTACAAAACAAAGTCAAAGTAAGAATAGCTTTGTTGGTGTATTCAAATAGATAAAAGTCAATATTTGCCTTCCTCTCAGATCAGCCTGTCTCGGGTCGGCAGTGCGTCTGTTTTGGGTCTCCGGAAACAGAATGAGGACCGACTCCGTATCGCCCGTATCCATGACAACCTGCTGTACTTCGCTGTGTTTGACGGTCATGGCGGCCCACATGCTGCCGACTACTGCTGCACCTTCATGGAGAAATTCATCAGGTTGAATGAATTTTCTTCTGTTAACTTCAAAGGCCGACATCTTAACCAGCAAGTATCATAAACTCTCGGGTTTCTTGTTTTAGAGACACTTTGGAAGAAGAAGATGATCTTGAGAAAGTTTTAAAGAAAGCTTTCTTAGAAGCCGATAATGCTTTACACACACACCTGAGGTACTTCAACAACGGTAAAGCTCTGGACTAAAGTACTTACTAAATGAGTCATTTTTTTAAATGAACCTTTATATTAGGCATTTGAATCTAATTTTACACTGAACTTTGAATTGCTAGGCAGTAATGTTTCATTCTTTGCCTCTCTTCCACCCCAGACTCAGTTCTGAGGTCAGGTACAACAGCAACAGTTGCTCTGCTGCATGACGGCATTGAGCTGGTGGTTGCCAGCGTTGGTGACAGTCGGGCGATGCTGTGCAGGAAGGGTCATGCCAAAAAGGTCACCAAAGACCACACACCAGACTGCAAAGAGGAGAGGAAACGGTACCTGAGTCCTTTCAGTCCTACTGTGGTTCCCAGCTTCAAGAACTTTCAATGCAATCTTTTTGTAGTCCTTATTTGAGGACTTACTATGTGTCTGTGGGGTACTTACATCATATCAACAAGGTACTTATAGAGTACTCACAAGGTATTAATGGCAAACCGCCAGGCCATTTATGAAGTACCATATAGTTTTTATTGAGTTCCTTGAGAAACCTACAGGGTACTTACAAAGTATAGATTGGTACGGTTTGGTGTGTAGTTTTGTGTGCGGTTTTGTGGCGTATCCAGGAGATTGTTTTCAACACCAGTTGGACTCTCACTAACCAGGCGAAGTTAAACGAGGCACATATTGTTTCTCTGTGTAACAACAAATGTGACGGACTAGTGTGTCGTATTTGTCGCAAGAAGTAACCAGGTAACCAGGGAGTATCTCTGAATAGTGATAGGATACCCAGTGGGTAAATAACAAAGACTCTTGTTTAGTCACAAGTTTCAGTTGAGCCTTTATGGTTTCAGTTCAATTAAATCCCTCTGCTACACTTTTCTTGTTCACTAGTTTTTGGGGTTCATTGTAAGGCGCTGCAGCCTTAAAGCAGCAGCGCGGTTCAGGTTCCCAAACAGTGGATGATCAGTTCGTTTGGTATAAATAGTTTGGAAGTCCACATTCAGATACTGAAACTGGAGCAGAGCTGCAGGTCGACAGGTTTGGGATTCCCTGCAGCTAAAAGCAGCTGGTGTTACCTAACAGCAGGGCGAGCCTTCGTCTGGCTGTGGGCATCAATCAACGGGTTAGTGCAGGTTAAAACTCAAACACTGTCAGAGACACGAAATAAAATTTAATTTCAATTAATTCATTTCATCCAACTTGAATTGGTGTAAAACTATTTACATTTTATCTGTGGGAAATAAAAGCTGCAGAGCGTCTGACTCGCTGAGGAACTTGCCTTCTGCAGGATTATGTAACATTTGATGAGTTGATGGAAATCAGTGTGTAAAATTTCCAGTGCAGCCGTCTTTGACCCGGTCCAAGTCCTGCAGTATCCTTAACAAGACGCCGGCTGGTCGGCTTCAAGTGGGCTTTTACTCTTTAAGGGTGGGTTCAGGGAACTCCCATCTGTTCACGGTTCACTATTTAAAGACTCACTGATTCTCAGATATGTTGGTGGAATATAACTCCAAAATATTTGCTAAAAATTCACTTATATAATGTAAAATTAAACTCTGGAAGTTGAAAACCCTAAAATCATTGCTACTTGGAAAAGCAGCAAATCCTGGAGTTCTGTTCATTTCCCTGGTAATTACTGAGATGTGCGATACACATAAACTTGATTGATTGAACCTGATTGATGTCTTACTGGTTGAAGACCCAAGAACAAACCCAGGATGTGCTTGATCCAGTTTATTAAAGACCCTGTAGAGAGGGGTGTCTTGGTTTCCCCATTGGACCCCAACCTCAGATGAGAGGAACCAGAGAGTTAAATATGGTTCAGCACCTGGTTCAGCCTCGCCTGGTTTTACACAGAAAATAACTGATCCTGCTATTTTCTGTTCAGGATCCAGAAATCTGGTGGTTTCGTGTCGTGGAACAGCGTCGGCCAGGCAAACGTTAACGGACGGCTCGCCATGACGCGCAGCATCGGAGACTTCCACCTGAAATCCAGTGGCGTCATCTCAGAGCCGGAAACGCATCGTCTCTCGGTGAGTCCTGGACCAGCTTCGGCTGATGTCTTAGTTTCACATCGGTTTGGGTCTGTTGAGTTTTGGAAGTTGGTTGGAGCGTTTTTACAGAGCTTTGTTGTAGTTCGGTACATTATTCCACTGGACAATCAGCTTATATATCCATGATCTGTTTCTGCAGGTCCAACATGCCGTGGACTCCTTCCTGGCTTTGACCACAGACGGCATTAACTTCCTGTTGAGTGACCAGGAGATCTGTGATGTCATCAATCAGTGCCAAGACCCGACGGAAGCAGCAGAGATCATCTCTCAGCAGGTAAACGACTCACTGAACGTAAACCAGGCAAACTCAATGAACTGTAGAGAAAACAGGATCATCTCTGAGATAAAGAAACTCTAGAGTGAGAAAAACTAAGATCCAACTTTAACTAGTAACCCAGAAACCACACTTCTTTAATTAAAGTTACAATAAATTTACAGTAATTGTACACAGAAGCATCCTTAACACCATTTCACTTTATGAACTAAAAACTGGTTTAAATGTCTTTTGATTAGGAAGTAGGAACAGTAACAGTGGGCCGAGTTATGCTCCCTGTGGAACACCATTACGTTTGTAGACTGAAACAATTGTTTGATATACAGATAGTTGATATATGTGTTAATATTTTGTAATTGTACATTTTGATAGAAATCTAACAGTTAGAATCTGTGAATCTGATGTTAAGTCTTTGATAAAGAAACGGTAGAGGAAAGATGATTAAATTAAACAATAAATGTCTTGGTCAAAATTCATAAATGTCATATATACGACCATATGAAAGGCATTTCAGTGAGCAATAAATGTAAATACTGCCTGAATGAGTGGATGAAATGTGTTTCAGGCGCTGCAGTACGGCTCAGAGGACAACGCCACCATCGTCATCATCCCGTTTGGAGCCTGGGGGAAATACAAAAGCTCCTCCAAGACCTACAGCATGAGCAGGAACTTCGCTTCGAGCGGCCGATGGGCGTAGACGAAAACATACATGAAACACGACAGAGCTCAGCCGATTTCCTTAATTTAACTTTAAGTAACCCAGAGGATTTAAATGATTTATGACGTAACGCATCCAAGCAAACCCACCAGCAGCATCGTCATGCTTGGTCCCAGCTGAGCAGTCGACACTGTAAATAGTGTAAAATAATGAAGGTTGTACATATAAAGAGACTTTCTGCAGGGTTTGTTGTCTGTCAACTATGTCAGTGTTTTGCATTTAGAGAGAACATTTTAGTATATTTCCAATCACTGCTTTTGTTCTGTAAATGTTTAATGAAAGTCCAAAATATCAGCGTTTTATCAGATAAGAAACTCAGATTTAAATTCATCAAAAAGAGGGAAAACATTTGAACTCCAGGAAAAAACATTCGAGAAAACTGTTTCTGTTTTGTTACCAACAAACCTTTTAAATTTTGAAATATTTACCAGAAGTTTGACTTGATAAATCGATGTTCACCTGGACTCCATTGGTCCTTTAGACTGATAAAGTTCAACCAGTTAAATATAAATTTCACTGTTTGTTTTCTCAAGTTGTATTAAACCAAGTCTGTGTTTAATCAGTCAGGCTCTGGTGTTTCATTTAACAACTAAATGTTGTTTTGTTCCTTGTCTTTCTTTACATTTCATTTCAATATTCTCTAATATTCTCTGTTGGAAACAGTAACTTTAGTTTATTCCTCCTTCATGTCTTTGGCACTTTGTGAAAGTGCATTGAAAAGATGGGATATTGAAGCCATTGTATGTTTTCTAGTGTCTCCAGTGAACTTTTCTGCATTAATGGTTCAGTGGAAATGAGCTTTGAAACTCTATAAATCACTCCAAAAACAAACTAAATTGTGACGAGGCTTTTATTGCCTGGTCAGGGTTGCAGACAAGCAGATGAGAGGAATCAGAAAGAGTTAAGAGTCACTGTTCAATGCTGTCCATTTACCGTCACCTTTTGAAGCCAAGTCACATTCAAACCTTCAAAACAGATTCCTTCAGAAGATGTTGGCAATGAACCGATCATGTCCTGCATAACTTTTACCTCTCAGACCAGCTGTGACCTGGAACAGCTGGTCTCAGCCAGCTGGCCGAGGGGACAGAGGAGCCTGAGATACACTTGAAACAAACGAGATATTGCAGGATATCTGGACATCAGCAGCTCTGATCATCACACCGCCGGGCTTTGGGACTCTTCTCTGACTGCAGAGTGACTTCCAAACATTTCTCTTTCCTTATGATCTATTTTGTGGGGAATAACAAGCATTATTAGGCTAAACTGCTACTTTTTATTGGCCATCAAGGCCAATAAAAAGTAGCAGTTTAATGGTTAAACACTTGGCCCTAGAGTGCTTCACAAACTGCAGTTTTGAATTTTTGAATTGGGCCATTTGGGTCGTGTTCACCTGCTGGATGAGCGAAAACTGAGGCAGTTCGTTTTGATGTTTGAGTCAACTGTCTGTTTGAGCCTTATAGATCCGCAGATGTTCCTCCATTTATCTCTAATGTCGTAAATTTACCAATAACAATCAGCACTGAAGCTTACAGAGTCATGACATCATTATCTGTGTTTTCAAAGCTTTTAAAGGCCTCAGCAGTTTAGTTTCAGCAAACTTCCAGCTAAAAGAAACTTTTTAGCATTTATCAACAGAAATGCTTGTGTTTGTTCTGCCCAACCTGAAACAGGATCATCCACTTGAATTTGGGTGAGATTCAAACATTCCTCTCTGACATTCAGATGGTCTCACTGTAAATGTTTGGCTCAGATTTAATGGTTGTCATGATTTTTGGTTCCTGGTTGACTAACCGCTGACCCTCCTCCTCGGTCGTCCAATCACTGTGCAGGATTCTCCGCCCAGCGAGGGGTTCGGATGCTGGGAGGTAAATTTAGAAACCGTCCAGCTGAACTGGATTCATGTGACCAGGAGGTGACGTTGGCCAGAGCAACAACACACACCCTCCTCACCGTCCGCGTGAGTCTGCTGACCTTCACCAAATGCTGCCCTGTAATCTGCTGCTGGTCATGCTGGTGAAGACCAGGTTACGTTTCAGGGCTTTAAAGGGGAAACATTTTACCTGTAGATTAGCAGCGTGGAGCATCAGGAGCAGGATAAATAACACAGTTGCTGACTGTTTTTCTTTAGTTAGAAATTCTTCTGTTTCTTTTTGTTTTTTCCTGTTAAAGGGAGTTTTTCCTCTCCACTGTCGCTCCATACATGCTCGCTCTCTAGTGATTGTTTGCTGTCGCTATATGTTTGTCCAGAAACATAGTTTAGATAGAAACTTTTTCACTAATTGAAATAATAATAATAAAAAAATCAGGCAAAATAAAATGTTTCCAACTCTGTTTCTTTCAGTAAAAAACTTATGAAGCTTTAACAAAAACTGCAGGTGTGTCTGAGGCTGGCGAATGTTTGGTTAAATTATGTTTGTTTTTTATTCAGTGGGTAGAAAATCCAGACAATAGTTCATCATAAAATTATTGATGTAAAAGTAAAGTACAGTAAAAATACTCCTAAAAGTACATTTAAAAAGTCAGTAAAGTAAATATAATTGAGCAAATGTAAATAGTTACTAGCTCAGGATATGATGAGTAAAATTAGTAAAATACCAACTTTTACCACTTTACTGCTCAAATATTTAATGTTTTCTATAAGCTACGGTTTGGTAGCAATATCCGATAAGAGCTATCATATTCTGTGACCGTAATATTCATAACATTAAATGCAACAGCGCCTCCTGCGGTCACACGGTGGTAACACAACATGCTGTAACACCGGACTGTAATTCCACCTGTGGACCAGCAGGGGAGCCAAAGCAGCGCCTGACAGCAGTTACATCACCTCAATTTCAACTCTTATTATTAATACTAACATCATTTAAAACATAAGATTTCATCTCAGCTGGTTATTTATTCTCATTTCTAAAGTTTTTTAGTTACATTTTTATTCAGGTGCATCCGGATACAGAGAGGATCACTGAGGGATCAGAACAAACATGCCCATGTGTGTGTGTGTGTGTGTGTGTGTGTGTGTGTGTGTGTGCGTGTGTGTGTGTGTGTGTGTGTGTGTGTGTGTGTGTGTGTGTGTGTGTGTGTGTGTGTGTGTGTGTGTGTGTGTGTGTGTGTGTGTGTGTGTGTGTGTGTTGGTGTAATGACATGTGCCAACAGGATGTGTGTTTGTTCTGACTTCCTGGAGCTGCGGGGCGCTGCGGGTCCCTGCAGTCCCGCCTCCTCTGCTGCTTTCCGGGTTAAACAGTTCAACACCGGCGCGTCGCTGCCTCCATCCCGCGCCGCTTCATTTCATCCAAACATCAACGCAGGTTCAGAAAACTGTTTCTTCCGGTGGTTCAGGGTTTTTTGCGTGTTGTTTTCATTTTGTGAACCGAGCGGGATGTGCGCCAGGCTGCAGGGATGATGATGATGTTCCCTGGAAATCATCTAATTATCCTGAGGAAGGAGCTGCAGGCACGACGTCACGCAGGGGGCGGGGCTTCACAGCGGACAAGATGGTGAGGCTTAATTCACCAAAATGACTTTCAACCCTCAGAAACTTCCCTTGTTTTCATAAACCTTTAAAACAAAACAAAGCTGAACCACGGATTAACTGTTTAGATGCTGTTTTTGGGGGAATTTTAATACTTTAATTAAACTTTCCACATAAGCCAGAGGTTCAGACAGAATAAATTGCTTAAGTTGAAGCAACATGAAGTTGCTAAAATGCTTCAGCAACAAGGCAATTCAGAGAGCTTTAAGCCATAAACACAGTAGAGTAAACAATTATGAAACAAAAAATATTCTTACATCTGCTGCAATATATTAATTAATTTTCCACCAAAAACTGTTTGATAAAAGTTTTCTGTTTAGTGTTTTGGTCTAGTTTTGTTTGCAGAGTCTTCATAATTTATTTTATTTGTTGTTTTGTTTATTTAGCCTATTTATTGCAGATATTTAAAATATTTTCCAGTTTCAGTGTTAAATATTCAGTAGGATTTAAAGTTTATTGATCTGTGAGAATCAATAAAGTCATAATTATAATACTGGAAAATGATCTCAAAACATCAATATTATCATTTATCACAATAATTTCTTTGAGAATATATTGACCAGCCTGTTATTGTGACAGACAAAAACAACCTTGGAGTTCTTTGTTTCCTTTTTCTTTGTTTCCTTTTTCTTTGTTTCCTTTTTCTTTGTTTCCTTTATTTGTTTCTTCTGTTTCAGACCTTCTGCCATGACAGCAGCAGATCTTTAAGCCTTCAGTGGTTTATAAACTGACATTCAGAAGGCTGATTTTGTAACCGTCTTTATGTGGCTCTGAAGGCTCAGACCAGATTCCAATGAGAAGTTACTTATTGACACAAAGAAATCCCTGTTCTTTAGAGATCTCTACCAATTTTACATCAAATAAAGCATCACTTTGTGTCCAATCTCAATAAATAAAAAAGTAAAAATAAAGAGAATTAAAGTCTATTAGTCTGGAAATGTCATAAAGTCATTTCTAAAGCTCCATAAATTCACTTTACCATTTTACTGAAGTAAGAGCAGCAACACTCTGAAATACAGTCACTCAAGTGAATGTAAGTCATTACTGCCAGCTCTGTTATTGGGTTACATGATGGTAAAATTAACTTTAGGATCATGTGTTTCATGTTACGCAAAAAAAAAAAAAAAGGTTAAAATTTCTTTTATTTGTCTGTTTAATTCTAGAAAAACAAACAAAATTCCTGATTTATTTCTTTAAAAATGGGTGTAAAGTAACAAACCTGATGTAAAATTTAAAACTGAACTTTGACATGAAGGTACAAACCTTCATGTCTCTTTCTCTGTATTTTATAACTGTAGGTAGGAGTCATCCTCAGTTTTTCCCTTTTCCCTACTTATCACGCCTCAGTCATAAAACTAGACTTAGCAAACTTCCTCGCATGCGCAGCCTGAACTCAAACAACTGGCCTCTTCTGTGTGGAGCACACATCGATCAGTCGGCTCCCTGCCGGTCAGCGTCTGTTTGCTCTGCGACGTCCAGCAGGTAAAAATATCTGTGCTCTCTTCTCTCACTCCTAAACGCTGATCATTTTTATACAAGTCAGCGTCACGTTTAATTCAGTTTGGCTCATTTCTTGCGTTAATAAAGAAGATTTGTGCTGCTGGAAAGAGGAATGAACAAAATTAGCTGCTTCTGAGTTTGACAGATTTGGGTTTCTTTGGACCAAATCAGCAGAACCTCAGGAAATTTATCAGAGAAACTGCAAACTGATGATGCAAATAACACAATGACTGCAAACGATAAGTATTTTCACTAAAGTTGAGCTACGTTTGTCTGTCAGTGCTTAAAGTTACGTAACTGAGTTTCTGGAAAATAGTTTTTATGCAAAGTAAATAAATATAAACAGAGAATTAAAAAGGTAGAAATACTGATCTGCCATTACAACAGAGTTGGTAATTTGTTACCTGAGGAGCTTTTCAAAGAATTATGACGTATTTTTACTCTTACCTGAGGAATATTTCTGGATTTTCTTCCCACTGAATGAAGAACAACCAGGTTTTAATCAATATTCATTAACAGTTATTGTTAAAGTTTCATAAGTTTTATATTGAAAGAAACTGATTTGGAATTTTTTTTTTTTTTTACCCGATTGAATGTTTTTGTAACTCTTATTTATACAATTAGTTTTTTGTTTTGGTCCTTAAAATCCAAACATTTCCATTTAACTTTATATTTTGGTCCATCTGATGACTTTTAAATATTAAATTATTGATCATTTGATCACTTATTCACTACTTTAGGAGATTTTTTAACCAAATACTTTTTTACTCTTACTTGAGTAATTTCTTGCTTTTAGATTTTACTTTAGTAAAATCAGTTGAATCAGTGTAAAATCAGTGTTACTCTAACTTGAATACAATTGTTAGGTACTTTGCTCAGTAAATTATACCAAAATGATTAACTAATGTCCACATTTTAACTATATTCTTTTATATTTTATCAATTAATAGTTTATTTTTTCACTAAATATCTGTTGTAAAAGGTAAGATGAGTTTTGTGTTTAGGCAGAAGGCTGTTGTTGTTCTTTGCAGCAATTTTTCTTTTATTTTCTACAGTTGTTCAGAATAAGTCTAATCATTTCGGTTTGGTTTTTCAACCTAAAATAATTACCAAAAACATCAGAAATAGAATTTAAAGACTATTTTCACACCAGCATGATCCTGCTGAAAATGCTCTACCGTAGTAAATAATAAGATATGTTGATAGATAAATGCAAACATCTGTAATATGATTTATCTTGTGCTTCTGTAAACTGCCAAGTTAAAGTACGATATTATTTTAAGTTTGGTAAATGTAGCAGTGAACACTGACATTAACAAAATGTTTTTGGAGGTGAAAACAAACACGGTAAACCATTGGCACTTTCTTAAACCTATTAAAGTTTTGGCCAACATTATTTCTGACATAACAAAACTTTTCCAATCAGCTAAGATTTAAATAGCATCGTATGTAGCAAGACAAAGCTGTTAGCTTTAGCTTGTAAAGTTATAGCTAACAAATCTACCGGAGCAAAGCTGTGTTCAAATGAACATTTTGGAAACGTGTAGTGTGTTAAAACAAAGAGTGTAACATTGTATCTAATGGAACGAAACAAAACTTTTATGGTTAGCTTGTAAATAACTGTTATGTAATATATCTTACCCAACAAAGCTGTAACTGTTAATTTAGATAACATTGTGATAAAGCAATGTCTCTATTAGCGTCTAAAGGTCTGGCATGTGACTGAATCAAACTGTTAGCATTAGCTTCCATAGTTAGTATATTAAAAAAACAAAGTTCTTAGTTTTAATCTCTAGCTTGTGAAGTTCTGGCTAATGCTGAGCCGTTTCCATTAGCTTACTCCAGCTAACATGTTAGCCAAGCTGTTTCCATTAGTTTTTTAAAGTTCGGGCTAACACTGTGCCTGACTGTTTTTGTTATTTTACAATGTTTTGGCTAACATTGTGTGCCACAAAGAATATGCTGTTACATTTAGCTACAGTTAGCTACAGCGAATGCACCTCATAAAGTAAAGTTGCTATTAGCTAGTGAAGCTGTGGCTAACAGCAGTTAGCAAGTGACATCATTTTAACATTATAAATGATAAAGTTTTGCAACTGATGTTTCACCAACATTACATGCTCTAAGTTAATGTTTCTCCAAATTTTGAATTTTTAGTTGGTTTCTGAAATTCACTGGATTCAGTGATTCTATGGAGTTGATGGGTTTTACAGAGTTTTATTCTTTTGTTGATTCATATTGATGTAAAAATATTTACTCGTTATTCCAAATGTACTTTTCAGGATTCTGAATACAGGAGGTGTAGCACGGCTAATGACCGAGACGCTATGGAGCTTGGGCGAAACGGAGCCTCCAAGCACCAGGTAACCACCAGTCGTCATGCTAGCAATATCCCTGTTCACTTAGAAGAGACTCGTTTTTTGTTAAGTAATATTTTTTTCAGTCTGCAGGTGCAAACAAACAAGGTTCGACCGTTAGCTTCCACAATATTCACTACAAAGTGAAGCAGGGAGGAGGATGTTTCTGCATGAAGAAGGCCACAACCAAAGACATCCTCATTGACTTGAAGTGAGTACAGGCGTGTGTCCAAAAGACTGTCATTTTGTCTTAAATAGAGACTTACCTTAGATTTAAAAGTAGGAGAGCTGAAATAAAAGGTTATGTTTCTGAGATTTTTCTAATTTCAAGTTGTTTCATGAGATTTGAGCTCTATCTACACTCACTATGCAAAATCCTGAACACAGCAACATTACAGCCACCAGGTGAAGTATGCAAACTGTCCAAGAAACAAAACACCCTGAACTTGTTGGTCTACGTGCCATCGGCTGGGAGGCAAACGTGACATGATCAGACCTGTTCTTTGGTTCCAGATCAAATACCACATGTTGGGAGGCAAAGGAAGGAAGCTTTGCTTTGTGAAGCGACTCCGGTTTCAGTTTTGCCTCTAGCACACACATGGTCCTTTCTGCAGGCTGTTATAGCACAATACCTCTGAGCTTAAACCAACAAACAGACACAGTAGCAGGATGCTGATCTTTTTAAATAGCCTGACACAATGAGAAAGTTCAGGGTGTTAAAGTCACAGGATCAAGTTGGCTTAAAGGATTTCACTGTTGTGTAACAAGGGCAATTATAAAGAAAATTAGCAGTGAGGTGTAAAGCTGGTGACACACTGACTCAATCATAATCATAATAGGAAATATGGCTCTTTGCATGTTATTGTTTACATAAGTTTTGTGCATGCAGACAAGCCTGCAGGGCAGAAAGATTATTCTTCTACACATGCTGCATCGGCGCGCTGCCGCCGTAGAATAACTCCGTTAACTCAATCAAACTTGATCATGCGGATATTATTAATTTCATGCTCCACAACAAAGGAAAAAAACATTAAAGTACAACTCAAAACCACTTCTTTCCTTTAGTTACTCTGTAAATTTAGCCCAACAGACACAAAAATGTTGTTTTTTACTTAATTTGAAGATGTACCAGGCTGTGGATCGAACCGGCATCATTAATATCGTATAATTGATGACTGCAGTAGTTATCCAATCACTGCTCTTCCACAATGAACCCCAAACAGGAATATGAAGTAGAGGGATGGATCCTGAGTTATTTGGTCTCTGGTGCATCTGATGCTGTTCTCACAAACAATACTTAATTGTGTGGATGTTATGGAAAGTATATTGGGTCAGAGTTCAGGGTGTGTGTTTCTATGCATGCAGGATATTGTATACAATGCCTGGTATTGTCGTTATATTCCTGTTGGTTTAATCATTGACAGAGTTGAAGGAGGGTTGAAACTTTATTTAAACTCACAGGAGTTTGACGCGTACATCCAGCAGATTTTACTCCGCTAACTTTCACCTCACTGCTGTTCATATGAAGAGTTTACTGGTGGCTCTGGTTCTCAAAGTGATGGATTTTTCTAGAAAATTATGTTTTTTTTCTACCAATGGACATTAAGATCTATTGAATCAGCAACAAAATCCCATATTTTAGCTGAAAGCATAAGCTAAAATGAAAACGTTTTAACTGGTGACTATGTCCAAAACCAGCAAGACAACTTGCAGCATCATGGTATCGATGAATGAATGACTTAACATTTTTCACGTTGACATAAAATGCTGAGTCAGCATTCCTGACATGGCACTCCGTAGTTTTGCTGATAGAAAAACTGAAGCAGTTTTAGTTCCTTGTTGCATGCAGTCACACAGGTTACACCCCTCGGGATGCAGAACTGAAACTGGAGCTTCACTGTCGTCTAAACATTGGAAAATGTCCTGAATAAACCACACAGCTGGCAAATTTAGAGAAAAAAAATGAGTCATTCATCTGTCTTATTTTTTTGCTTACTAATTTTTCTATAAATTTTATCCAAATCAGATCTGTTTAAATTATTTCTTCCACTATGTATTATCTTAGATATTTTAATTTATTTTAGGAATCTTAAATATACAGTCAGCATGAAAGAAGTTGGTTTTCAGAAAGTTTTTTCCAACTCAAGTCAGTTTATTGTATTAATCTGAGAAAGCAGCTTGGTGGGGCCCATAAATGTTTATATTTTAACACCGACCATAGATCTATAATTTTAACATTTATTTTTTAAGAATGAGAATTTTATTAAATTTGAATTCAACAGTTTCAGCATAGATAAATTAAAATATGTTAAATAGTTTCAAATGTAAGATTTGCAAGTTCACTTTGTAAAACTGCAAATAATCTTTATATTGTTGTGTCACCATAGCAACAATCTAATGCCACGTGTTTAATCTTTGTGTTTGAGCTTGGTTTGTTCACAAATAAATCTCAGCAAATATTAATTATCAGTGGTAATCAGTATTGAAATGCTGTTACTGATGGTGATTTTAACTGGAAGAGGGGCCCCTAAATCACATTCTGCTAAAGGCCCCATAACTCTTTTGGCCGGCCCTGCAGCAGTTTTAAATCTAGTCTGTTTTGTGCTGTAATCCTGCAGAAAATCCTCCTTTTCCAACTTAATCCATTAAATTGAATCACATCCGGATACCTTGAAAACACCTGACTGTTCACCTCTCACCTTCAGTATGATGGATAATCTGATAATCTTCCAGGATTAAATGTTTATCTTTATTGAGATCAGAACTATTCTGCAAAAGGTTAAAGAGTTTTCTGTTTGATAACGCTCTGGTTATGAAAACTTTGGGCAAAGAGCGTCTTGTTGTCATGTTGGGTTCTGACGGTTCGGAGTCGTTCAGCTGCTGTTTTATTGTTTATTTTGTCTAAACATTGACGGAGTTAAAGGCTGGGTCAGTCTGTGCTGCACGTGAAGCTGAGCTCTCATGCAAACCCGGGTTTTTACCACTTTACTGCTGTCTGGTGGTACAAATTGTCTCATTTGACTGAATAAGGCAGATTTTCCACCTTGAGACTTTTGCTTTTATATTTAATCATCGTCATTATTCTCGTTTTAAACTGTAAATTCATTTTATGTTTAATCTCAGCTGTATGGATGTTACAAAATGTTTCTGTGGTCAAAGGGCAGAGAGTTTTTATTGGATTATGAGGTAACGTAAGCTGACCGTTTTGTGCAGAGTTGCACTGAAGCAACAATAAAACCTTCCTCTTTATGTATTTAACTCCCATCATGATAGTTTTAGCATGTTGTTAGAAAACTCTAAAACACACAAAGTATTTGTACTTTCACATAAATTCACCATAAACAAATAATGGAGTTGCTTTTAGTTGTAATACTTTTTAAAATGTCGCCAAAATGGAAATAAATTTTAATTTCAAGTGAATAAATTTGCAATGTTAGGTCAGAAATGGCTGTAAGGAACAGGAAGTAGAGGTCGAGTCTTTCAAGGCTCCATCTTTACAGGTTTCTGATCCTCCTTTTAAAACATGTTAATTGTTTGAATGGTGGTCTAATTAAAGTAACGGTGAAGTGTGTCGCTCTGTAATCAGCAGCTGGGTTCTGTTTTATGACCGGTTCCTTTCATGTTTGGTTCTCCTCAGCGGGCTCATGAAGCCGGGCCTGAACGCCATCATGGGAGCAACAGGAAGCGGGAAGTCATCGTAAGTCGACTGCATCTGTTTGTTATGAAACTCTGAACTTTCCTGCATGATTTTTACTTAAACTGAGACACAATGAGCTCGTTTTCTTCCCTCAGTCGTCTTTTTAGACCAGGATAAGGATGAGGTCAAATCCAGAATTATTTCTACAATTAATCAGTTTTTTGTGTTTATTGTTGGGAAAAATGTCATGTTGGTGAAAACAAAACCATTTTCTGGACCATTTTTAATTTTAGTGCTCATTAACTGCATGAGAAACAAAATGGCTCCCAAATTTTCCACGTGTTCCTTCCTGTTTCCTGAACACCAGATGGAAATAAAAACATCTCATCCATTAACCGGTTCACATGTTTGGTATTCTTGCAAATTCCTGGACTGATTTCACACCAGCCATAATAATTATTATTATTATTATAATAATTGTAATAAATAATCCAACTAAAAGTCCGGTGCGCTCAGGTTCTTCTTCAGAGGTTTTTGCAGCAGCTGGAAATCAAACAAATGTTTGATTAAGAACCAAACTTTTTCAGCTGCTGTGGTTCTCTTTCACACTGCATTGCCAAACCAATGCAGTGTGTTCTGCTTCTCTCCTGTGGGGGGCGCTGCAGCAAGAACCGCTGGAGGCAGAAACACAAAAACCAATGAAGAAAACCCAAAAGGTTTTTTCCTTCTTCACAAAATGTTAACAAAAATGGAGCAGCATCAGATTTCAGTGGTTGTAGAATTTCTCTTATGTCACAAACCGTTGCTCCTGCTAACGCTAGGCTAACGTGTTTGCTTTGGTTGTATTTACCCAGAATGCCCTGTGCTTGTGGGCCCATGCTGCTCCTGCCTTGTGGAACAGTCTCTGATTCACTAGGTGTTAAATGCATTCGATCTGCACCAGAGTTCACTTCAGCCACACACTGACAGGTTTATAGGCGACATCAGAGCTCGATTGAACATTCGCTCCTCCCCTGATGAACGAGAGTTTAATTAAAGTGGACTAAACAGTGCAGGTCTGAATGCACCTTTAGAATCAAACCCAGCCTTATTTGCTGCTGCTGGTTTTTCTCCAGGTTCCTGGATGTTTTGGCAGCCAGAAAAGACCCTGCAGGTCTTTCAGGAGAAGTCCTGATCGACGGCGCTCCGCAGCCTCCCAACTTCAAATGTCTGTCTGGATATGTGGTGCAAGTAGGTGAAAGCAGTCAGGAAGCCAGACCCACAGAAACCAGCTTGAAATGTTTTTCTGCTCTGGAATGTTCCCTGGAAGGGAAGGAAGAGTCCGCCTGCAACAATACGACCGGCTTCTTCGGCCAAATCTCATTAAATAAACTGTTTTGAAACTCAAAGTCGCAGCAGAGGAAGTTTGATTCAAGGATAGAAATAAAGGTGCATCCAGCTGCAGCTGAGGTTGGAGCTTCTAAGCGGCAGCTTCCTGTCTGCAGGACGACGTGGTGATGGGAACCCTGACGGTCAGACAGAACTTCGCCTTCTCTGCCGCGCTGCGTCTGCCGTCCTCCATCAGCCAGAAGGAGAAGGAGCAGAAGGTGGAGAAACTGATCCAGGAGCTGGGACTGGGACGAGTCGCTGACTCCAAGGTGAGCTGAAAAATGTTCTAACAAAATACGACGCCATGAAAAATGAATAAACATCTTGGTACGTTTCACATTTCCCACACAAAGAACAGAACCTGTGATGTTTAATGGGTTGGTTGTGGTGAACGTCGGCCGTATTTCCCCGCTGCGTTTCAGGTGGGAACTCAGCTGATTCGCGGGGTCTCAGGCGGGGAGAGGAAGAGGACGAACATCGGCATGGAGCTGATCATCGACCCGCCCGTCCTCTTCCTGGATGAACCCACCACCGGGCTCGACGCCAGCACCGCCAACTCTGTGCTGCTGCTGCTGAAGAGGTGAGCAGCACCAGTGGTCTGACTGGTTTCCTCCCAGTTATATTTACTTATAATGGTCCCATTCAGCTGCAGAAGATCCAACAAAATTATATTAACATAAAAGATTAAAATCTATACATTTACCTCCTTTAGTAGGTAAAGTTTCCTACTTGTGCTTCCCAGTATTTATAACTCCCTTCACTAAAAGAGAAGTTTCTAAATAAAATACAGGTTTACAAGTATTATACACACTTTGTACACCAGAGCCTTCAATTTATTTCCAAAATTCGTAGGATGGCAAAACACGGTCGCACCATCATCCTGTCCATCCATCAGCCGCGGTTCAGCATCTACCGCCTGTTCGACAGCCTCACGCTGCTCGTCAACGGGAAACAGGTCAGCATCACCAAAACTCCAACATCTACTGACCAAACAGGAGGCCTGAATGTGAATAACAATAATAATAATAATAATAACTTTGTTTTATGGTGAAATTGAAACGTCCAGGTTTACCACGGCCCGGCACAGGAAGCGCTGGAGTATTTCTCTGAAATTGGTAAGAAAATGGATCAAATGTTCAACTTGTTTTGATTCAGCAGGGATGTTTTCCAGCTCAGTTTGGGTTTTTTCTTCCAGGATATCACTGCGAGGCTCATAACAACCCTGCTGATTTCTTCCTGGACGTCATCAACGGCGACTCGACCGCAGTGACACTCAGCAGCCTGGAAGGAGACGGTAGGAGCTTTGGCTCTAATCCAGTGAATACCTGTGATTGTTCACTGCTTTTATTGAAAAAATTATTAACCCACTAATTTATGGTGCCAAATACAGTTAGAGACATTAATGAGGGGGGATTCGTCATGGTCTGTGACATCTAAACAAACACAGTGGTGGGTGATTGGGATTATCAGAACCTCTTTCTGGTCCAGGAGATGGACATGTGCCACTTGGGGTGAGTCTTCAACAGAGAGTAAGGACTTGATGAATAGGACATAGGACAATGGTTCAGTTCAGTTTGGTTCAGTTCGGTTCGGTTCGGTTTGGTTCGGTTCAGTTAAAGTGGAGCTACTGGTGCCGAGGGCAGAAAAATATTAAAGCTTGAGACAAAAACGACGTATTAGTCATCACGTCTGTTGTTGCACTAATATGACGCCATGTTAGACATTTGGGTCTAATCTGTCCAACTGGTGGTTGAACTAGTCTTCTGGACCCAGAGGACCATAACGTAGCGAGCTAACCCGACCCGTGTCTTACCACTCAATGGAAACAAGACAACAGATCTGGTAAAAATGAACAGGTTTGTTGTAAACAGGCAGAGCATCTCATCCCAGGTTCTTGCTTCTCAGTGCAGGAAAATGGTGCCCAGCTGTTGATCTCAGTCTGAGTTCATTTGACTGAAAGTTGTTTTTCTTGTTGCAGACTCTCAACAGGATGCAGAATCAATGTCCAAGTCCAGAAAAGGAATCGAGGACAAACTGGTGGAGGAGTACAGAAACTGCCAGTACTACAAACAGACTAAAGACGAGCTGGGTAAGTTCAGGAGAAATGAGATTTACCCCAAAACCCTGTGGAGAGACAAAGACCCTGCAAAGGCAGAGTATTGATTAACTAATGATGGTCTTTATTGGTCTTTATTGGTAGAAACATTGACAGAGGCCACTTTGTCTTGAGAAATGTTAGTTTTCACGTCATTTTCTTACCTTGTATCTTCTAGAAAGGATTTCTCAGGGAAAGCCAACAACCAAGAGTTCTCGGTTCAGAACCATCACCTACAACACCGGCTTCCTGACCCAGTTCAGATGGGTTCTGAAGAGAACGTTCCGCAACCTGGCGCTGAACCCGCAGACCTCCATCGCCCAGGTAATAACCTCTTCGCTCAACTAACAGTAAAGTTCTGTAGCACCATCTGCTGGACAAGAAGGGAACTGCACTTTCAAACACCTGAAGTCTCTGAGTTTCAGAAGCCATTTTTAACGCAGCTCTGAGTCACACAGTTGTTCTGAATTTGTTCAGAGTTTGTTTTGTGCGTTTCAGGTCGCGGTGACGCTCTTCCTCGCTCTGGTGGTCGGAGCGCTTTTCTTCGATGTCCAGCTGAATGACAGCGGGATCCAGAACCGGTATGTTACTCCGTTATTATCCAGAGCCGGGTTTCTGGGTTTCATGTTGTTCTGCTTCCTGACTTGGTCTCGTCTCTGTGTTGTTGTGTTTCCAGGACCGGCGCTCTCTTCTTCATCGTGGTGAATCAGTGTTTCAGCTCGCTGTCGGCCGCTGAACTCTTCATCACAGAGAGGAAACTCTTCATGTGGGTCTGACTCACAAAATCACATATTTTGACCCTAAATGACATTTAGATTAAGAACCAAAGATAATTCATCTTTACGGAGGAGGCTTGCTGATGAAAGCTATCATATTTCTGTCTCTGCAGCCACGAATACATCAGCGGTTACTACAGACTCTCTGTCTACTTCCTGTCTAAGATCCTGTCTGACATCATCACTCTGAGGACCATCCCCGCCATCGTCTTCACCTGCGTCGCCTACTTCATGATTGGTAGGTCAAACACTGTGATGGTGAGAGAAATTATTTTATTGTAATTATGAAGTCGTAGCATGTCAAATGTAAAGGATAAAGTTAAACCTTGTGGCGTCTTCATGGGAAACGAAAAACTGGAACTGAAAACATTTAAAATGTTAGAAGTAAAACATGAAGAACTGCCTGAGCTGCTGCTCTGTTGTTGCACGTTTGTATCTAAATGAGATAAATGGGGAATTAATCTCATATTTTCACCATGTTATTTATGTCATTTATAAATTTTACAGTTTGATTAGTGAATCTTATACTTAGTTTGCTAACTATTTAAATTGCTAACTAAAAATGTACTTTGTAAGCTAAATATTTTACTTGTAACTATATTTAGCTTTTCCACTAAATATTAATTAGCAAACAGATTTTAGTTTGGGAAATGTTTAGTTTGCTTGATAAAAATGTTTTGCATGGTAACTAATATTTAGTTAGCGAGCAAGATATGTACGTAACTAATTTAGTTAGATAACTATTTAGCTTGCTAACTAAATATTTAACAAGCTATGTTTATCTTGTTAGCGAGTTTGGTAGCTAAATCTAATTAACTATATTTAAATTTAAATATCTAGGCTACTAACTAAATATAGTTAGCTGTGTTTAACTACATCTAAATACATAGTTATACCAAATTTCTATATTTAGTTCTCAGGTTAAATATTTTTTGCCAGATATTTGTGCAGACATGTAGCTGGTGGTTTGGTCCAGACTGAGGTTCTGTTCTGTTCTGTTCTGTTCTGTTCTGGTCGGTCGGTGTGTTTCAGGCCTGCAGCCGGCGGTCGGGGCTTTCTTCACCTTCATGTTCAGCGTGGCTCTGGTTTCGTACACCGCCACCTCCATGGCCATGGCCATCTCAGCCGACCAGACGGTGGTGGCCATCGCCAACATCTTCATGACCATCACCTGCGTCTTCATGATGGTGAATAAACACCAACGCTCAAAACGCTCTGAATGTTCTTGCAGAGGGAAGATTTAAAACGGTTGCTCAATATTGTCGCTAATAATGTATTAAAATGTTTGAAGGAAACTCAACTCTTCTCACTTTTATTATTTCTTTGAACAAAATAAAGAGAAGGTTCATTTGCATTTTAATTATGCAGCGTTGGTCCAAAAATCCACCTTTTAAAGTGTAAAATGTCAGTTAACACAGTTTAATGTTAGTTTGGTTGTTTCAATCTGAAATTAATCATCTGTTAAAAAACAGCTTTTCTTCTTGTATTTTAAAGATCTGATGTATAATTTTCTCTATTTCCATTAGTATTAGTTTATTTCCTACTCTCTATTAGCTCTGGCCCACTGTGATGTGATTCTGTCAGCATGTTTTTATTTACTAGCTTTTGTTAACAGAGTTTTTGATGTTTCATATTACTTTACATTTATAAAGCCTCAGTATTTTATCTCTTTTATCATTTAACTGGCTGTGTTGTAATATTTTATCATCAGTAATGCGGGTGAAAAACATGTGAAATGTGATATTTGTGCAGATCTTTGCAGGTCTGTTGGTGAACGTGACGTCCATCGTCAGCTGGCTCGCCTGGCTGAAGTACCTCAGCATTCCCAGATATGGGCTCAGTGTACGAACACAAACCACAAATCATCCTCACAAGCTCAAGCTTTAATTGTGAATTGAACACTTTTAACACGTATGCAGTACTTTTGGTTTATTTTTATTATTCATTTTTGGTTTTCAGGCTCTGCAAGCAAACGAGTTCCCCGGCCTGCAGTTCACCTGGAAAGGAAACATTTCCATGTAAGACAGAGAAAAACAAAAACTGACTTTCAGAGCGACATGAACGTCTCTGCAGCCATGTTCACTTTTTTAAATTATGTTAGTTATTGATTTATTCTATTGATTATTCTGACAATTGATTCATCAGATTAAAAAAATTGTATGTTCTGCATATTTTTCCTTTTTATATCATGTTAGAAATAATAAAAGACACAAATAATACATAACTTTTAGTAAAATGCAATGACATCAATTATTTGATCATCTGCAGCTAAAAAAATACTTCCATGTTTTTTTTTAAATAATCAACTAATTAATTAATAATTGGAGAGTAAAAGGTTTTTTTAAAACCGAATTTGAACCATGTGAGGCTAAAACAATGAGAACAAAGTTTATTTTCATCTTAATTGTGATATACTCATATTTTTATAGCAATATAATAATATAAATATATTTAGTGTGACTAAATAATCTTTCCATAAAATGAGTTTACTGAGTTTACCAAATTAGTTGGTAATTACTTTCTAAACTGACTGATCACGACTAAGACGATCTTTTACAGTTAATTGTTTCTTCTTTACTCGTTTGTCAATTTTAAAAATATTTTTATTATTAGTTTTATATAACGTGTCCTTGTATCTTTTGCACTGTAATGATGTTCTTGGGGCCTTTCTAAAAATGCCCACAGCATTATAGAGCCACCACCGTACCTACAGTAACAATGACTTTGAACATATTTACCTTTTAATGTTGAATCAGCCTGGAATGTTTCATGCTGAAAAGCCGAGTCTCATGATTGTAATGGCTGCTGTGTGTTGAGCAGGTCAGGTGAGAATTACCTGGAGGAGCAGGGAGTGGATTACTCCACCTGGGGTCTCTGGCAGAACCACCTGGCTCTGAGCATCATGACCTTCTGCTTCCTCGTCATCGCTTACCTCAAACTGCGCTTCATCAAGAAGTTCACATAAAGCCTTCTGGAAACAACAGTTTAGATGCAGTTTGTTGTTTTCCACCCATTTTATTTCATTGTTATATTTACGGTTGTTTAACCAGCCAGATAACCTGTTTGTTGTAAAATGTTTAATTTTAAGGCAAATCTTGTATTCACTCCATATTATCACTGCATTGTGCTCTATTAGTGTAGCTTTATTTTGATTTTTGCACTTTAATGCTCAAAGTCATGTAAATTTATCATTTTATATTTGTAATTTTTTTTCTACAGAAATAAAGCAGTTCCTTTAAAGCAAACAAACACGGAAAGAGTTTGTTTTAAAGTAAATATGATTATATTCCAAGTTCAGATCAGGCTTGTTGTTCCCGGTGAACATGGTGACATTTAACACCAAAAACAGCAAATTCTAACATCAGTTGGTTTTTCTTTTACCCTTTTAAGCTTTTATTCAAACAAAAGCAAATTCTTTACTTAATAGTAACAGAAAAAATAATTTAATTTTATAATTTACTTTATATTTTGGTTTAAAAGAAGCCAAAAGGAGAGGCATATTGGCTGAATCCTGATGTAAACAGACATTTCTTTGGGGAAATCCACTTTAATAATGGGAGAGCTGCTTCTGTAAATGTGTGGGAGGAAAAACCTCAGTGTGATCTGGATGAGTAACTGTTCCCTAAATGTATTGTCAAACAAATCAAAACCTGAAAATGACTCATTCCCACAAATTACCCCAAATAACGAGGCTCAGCTCTGATCTGCCAGGTGGGGCTGAGAGGCGGCGACTTTGTGCAACCAATTTTATTCATGGCGTAAAGATTTTTCTCAGGTTTATGAACAATGTGCTCAGGCCACAGCAACAAACAACGGCCACTGGAAAGACAAAAAATTAATAGAAAAAATCAAACATTTCTATCAAAAAATTAGATTTTTTGATAGAAAAGTCCAATTTTTGAATTTAATTTAAATTCAAAACTTTGCTAGAAAAACCTCAGCCATTTCAGATGTTGGAAAGTTAAACATTTGCTAGAAAAGCCTTGTGAACTTTGACATTGACCTCATTAACTGTGTAGGAGAGTTATGGGAATTCCTGAGCTTGAAAAGTCAGGTTTGTAAGCAAAAAAATCTGAAATTTTGAGATTAATCTTTTTTTCTGATTTTCCAAAGTAGGTAAATTTATTATTTTTGGAAATTTTGAGTTTCAAAATTTCAATGTTTTCAATTTTTCTAGAAAATTTGTGAGATTAATCTCCAAATTTCAGATTTTTGTTCTAAAAAATGTTAAACTTTTGGAAACTCAGACATTTCTCAAATGTTCGAGGTAAATTTCTGAGGTTTATTTATTTATTTTTTAACTTAATTTAGTGCTCCTTTTAGTTCTCTGGTCCTGACACGCCGTCATATAAATCCTCTGACTTTCAGATGTGAAGTGTTTTGGAAACCTCGTCTCTGGAGATCAAACAAAGATTTTGGGCTTAATGTGCAGCTAATCTGGGCTGGAATATAATTGCACAACCCTGGAGCTGCTGCTGCTGCAGCTGGTGCTGCTGCTGCTGCTGCTGTTGCTCTTGCTATTGCTACTGCTATTGCTGCTGCTGCTGCTGCTTTTGCTGTTGCTGCAGCTGCTGCTTCTGCTGCTGCTGTTGTTGCTGTTGTTGCTGCTGCAGCTGGTGCTGCTGCTGCTTTTGCTGAGGTTTGGCAAGATGGTTCAAACTTCTGGGGAATTCCAACTGTCTCTATTCCAGATCATAATAACAGGAGGAAACTTGTTTCCAGACTCATTTTGTTTCCTCAATAAATGTTTATATGTTTGTCCTATTTTAATTTAACAAACATCCATCTGATAAATTTATGCCTTTTACTAAAAATCCAACCGACTCTCATAAAACAAGTAAAAGCTCCAGCGATTGTGAAACATTCCTGGGATTAAGTTGCTCAGAGATTCCCTGGGAAAAGCAGGAAGGATTTTATTCTGTTGTAACTCTGAGCCACAAACTTGCTCTGAGTAACTTTAAAGTCTAGACGCTGTCCTGCTTCCTCTCTGCCTCTTCACTCTTCATCACCTCCCTCTGCAGTCATCATGTCTCCCTGTTTCTCTGCTTCATCCATCGTTTTCCTCCTGTTTTTCCTCAAAGTTCACAGCAACAACTGGAACCCAGGTGAGCACAGATTCACTCATCATTGTTTTAATAACTTTTCTCTCAGAAAGTGTTTTGTTTTTAGCTGAAAGAAACAGGCAGGATGATTCAGCATGTTGGGAATCAGGCTGTAATTTAATCTTTTGATGTGTTTATAGCAGCTCAGGTGGCAACAAAAGATGGAGAGCAAAGGAAAACACCTCAGAGCTGTTGTTCTAAATAATGCAGCAGACAGATGGATCAGATTGCAGCAAAGACACCTTCATACAAACAGAGCAGAGATCTGAGTTATAGATCCAGGCATTTTTTCAAATATTGGCAGTAAACAAGTTTAAACAATTACAGGTTACTCTCAGAGTGTTTGTGAAACTGCTGTGATTTTCTCTTTTGTCTTTGGAAAAAAAAAAAACAGAGGCCATAGCTACGTGCTATGAAACCAATATTCCTCTCATTTCTCTTGGACAGTTGAGTCTTATCCGTCTTTGTTGGGATTTGAGCTTCCAGAGATTGATGGTTCACCTGTTGATGAGACCTGCAGGATTTTTGACATGGACTCCGACGTCAGTCCAACAACCAAAGCAGCAATCAGTCCTGCCACCACCATGGTGAGGAGACGGCAGAAACCAAACACTGCTGAGCCCGGTGAAACCGTCCACACGGACGTCCAACACGTCTCGTTTGTCTTGATTGGCTGTGATTCTCCACATAGTGATCAATGATTATCCAATATGGCAGCCAAAACAAAGAAAGATTCATTATTCTGTATCTCTATGAGCTAAACCTGCAAAATATTTGTTCAGTTTCTAAATCTGTATTAAAATAGTGTGAGACTTTGTTAGAGGAGTAAATGTTTTGTTTTTGTAAAACTTCTCAGCAGGTCATCTCAACCCAAATGCCTGCGGTCCAATCGTCAGCAAGGAAGCCGGTGACCAAGGTACCAATCAGGAATCAACCAGTTGCTAGAGGACCAATCAGAAACCAAAACAACAACCAGGCTCTGAGACTGCTCTACCAGCTGCTGGCCAATAACAGAGGGCGTTGGGCTGGCTCTCAGCCAATGAGGAGCCTGACTGTGATGTCGAGCAGCGAGGAGTCGGCGCCGGCGCCGGCCTGGAAACTTCGGGCCTTTACCTCAGAAGACTCAAGTGATGAGTCATAGGATTAAACCATGTTTATTTCTTAAATAACTTAAGACTGATGCTAAATGTAGAAACCAGTGGAAAGTCGCCAGTGTACTCATCTGTTGCAATTAGTTTGTTTTATGGGTTGGATTTCTTAAAGTTTACAGAAGCTTCAGGTTTTCATGTCTGTGACCAACAAAACACAATCACACACGTTTTTTACAGCTTATTTATTGATGATTTCTTTGGGAAAATAGTTACATTAGTTGTTTTACAGTGTCTTGTGTTGGTTTTACCACGAAAATACCAAAATAAACAATTCATTAACAATTTTCAATAATCGAATGTTGTTAAAGGAAGTAATAACTATAAATGTTTTCTCATACTCAAAGTTTAACATTTTAGGAATTTAAAGTCAGTATTTGAAGCATCACCATGATTAAATAATAATAATAAAAAATAAAATGGTTTGGTGGCGGGCAACTCGTTTTACTCCATCTGTTTTGGTGTATTTGTGTTTTGTCCATATTGTCCCTCTGATGCTGGACTGAGTGGGACTGGAGTCTTTTCTGTCCTCTGATCCTTGGCAGCACATTTGCTCTGTTTAGCTGAGAAGACATTAAACATTTTATTTCACTTCTGGTAAGGTTTGATTTGCAGCTGGATATGTGAGTTAGGCACTTTATAAAACAATAATAAAAGTTTTATTTTATTGAACTTAAAGTATGTGGTTTGCGATAGTTTTCCTCTAATGCTTCGTTTCCACTGAGCGGTTCGTTAAATTATTTTGTCTGTTTCCAGTTTTATGCTTTTGATCTGCAAGTTTCACTATCTTTGATATTCACAACGCCTTTCCTACGTGAACAGTGTGATTGCTGAACATCGCTATGTTTTTACTTCCATCTAATTGATCGAATGGATGGATGATGTGTCACATCCAGGCACAAGGAAATACATCCACACAACTCAAATGTTTTGTGTATTAACGTGTCAGAACCTTACAAGACCTAGTAACGTAGGTGTTTGTAAACTTCTGTCCTTAAAGAAAGAAACTTCAAAAATCTGTAATAACAACTAACCTAAAATAGAAAAGAAAATGGTCAGATTTAGTGTCAGACAGAAAGACTTTGTGTCCATACCGTCTTTTCCACTGAGCTCCGGCAACACTGAGGTTCTTACATCTGGGAAATGGACGATGTTTTTAGACCTTTCACTTACAAAACTCTTTTCTCGTGCCTAGACAGACAAAAACCATTGATATAAGTTATTAGAAATCTCCTACATGGCTGAAGGCAAGAAAGACACCAGTTCAAACTACAACCTGTGAGGTGAAGGACCTTGCGGCCTGGTTCAGTCCAAACTGTTGGTCCTGTCGATCATGACCATAACATATTGGTTTAACTAAATTCCTACAACAGACATGAGGAACAGCAAGCTGTTAGTCATGTACAACATTTATCCAACTGTTCAACAAGACTCTCATTGGATTGTGCGAGATTTATGAATCTGAAAAAAAGGTTCTCTCAACTTTGCCAATGCTAGCTTTGGGGTAAGTTTGGCTAGAAATGTTGACTTTACATTGATAAAACCAAACAAAATCAAGTTACAAAAACACAAAATAATCAATATATAAATACAGTCTAAAAAAACAGTCGGACTGACCTAGCCGTCTAGCATGGAGACATTTAAAAAGGACATCTAACTTTGATTTTGTCCAAGTCAGATTAATGTTTTCAACTACTGGACAAACATTTCAGGAGTTCTTGAGACAGTAACTGCATATTCAACCCTCCCACTTACACAATGGCTCATCTGGCCACTATGTGACACATGTCACGATCAGACAATGGGGAAAGGGGAGGAGGATGTTCCGTTAGACCGTCAGTTCCCGAAACTATACACAAAAATCCCTCAAGGTCCTATACACCCCGCTAGACTGCGCACCAGCTTTTCGGACAACACACAAGGTTTTTCTTAAGACCGTTGAAGGGTTGGAGGGTCAAACAAATCTAGGTTTTATCTGTCAATTATTCTTAGCTGGGTGAAAATTTCAAAGGTGAGTACATTGAAAACTACCAAAGGCTGTTGGTCCCGGTATGAAAACTTCCTCTCTGAAGGGTATCACTGGCCGCAGACCTGTTGGCACTAGAGACAAAGATCGAAGGGGTAAGGGTTTTGGAAGATGGAGGGAGGTGAAGGAGACTGGTAGCAGGTGCAGGAGGAGAAGGTGTACATGATTGGGCTACACTGTGATTAAATTCATCAGTGTCTGTAGAGTCCCTTTCATGAAGGATAAGACTTCTCGTCAAAGCTTTGTGATCCACAGACATGACTGAAGTCAAATCAGAGGATACATTTGTGTTGTTTCCTTCTAGCTTGTTGCTTTTCTTCCTTCCATCTGGAGTAAATGCAGTTTTTTGATTCTTGGGGTTCACTGGGAACCTTGTGTGATCAACAAACAATTGAGACATTGTTGGGTTCTGATTATGGTGAAAAATGTTCAAAGACTTTGCATCAAATTTGAACTCCTGACTGCTATTGTTAGTTTTGTCAATAGGTGACCTTTCAGGAAGCATTAAAGTTTTATTCCTTAAGGCATTAGCTGTTGAACTAATGGACACAGAAATGGCTGAATCCTCTTGGTTTTCTTGCACTGACAATGTAAAAACTTTTTCCACTGGTAAGTTTTCATTTGGCATAAGGGTTGAGGTAATTTTTTCTTCTTCTGCAATCCTGTTGCTTTGCAAACTAGAAAAATAATGCTCTGATGAATCAAATTCTCCATCTGAATCATGGGCCAACCAAATACGTTTAGTTGGAGTTTCTGTCATTGGATTCAGCTTTAAGAATCTGTGATACTTCCTAACACCGTGGTCATCAGAAGGTTCGTTGTCTTTTGAAGGAGTCTTTGCTTTTGAAAGTGAGATTCCTCGAGGTAGGGCGGATAGATTGTGGGCAGCACTGGTTTCGGTAACAGGTGTAAACGACTGTTTGGAAAGATCTGCAGCATCCCTTGAAGGACTGAATGAGGTGTTCTGAGTGTGTTGGCTACTAGTTGAGATAGTTTGGGATTTCCTGAAGCTTTTGGGTTTGGCTTTTGGACATTCAGAGGAGTCATGCTTTGCATTAGTTTCCAATATCTCAATCTGAAACTTTGATGCCAAACTTGTCTTTCCTGACTTTGTGACATCGACCATTGTTGCGGTAGGAAAATCATTGAAGGATGGGAGAGGATATGTAGGTGCTACACTTGTGTCCGATTCCAAAATGGTTTTTGGGGATAAATTTAAACTTCCACCATCAGTGATGGGAATTTTAGATAATTTACTAACTTTTAAGCTAAGGCTGCTTGAGTTCCTCACAAACTCTTCGTTTGTCTCAGATTGAGATGTTTCCCTAAGGAGCTTCAGGTCACTGTAGTCTATGTCTTTGGTCTTCTGAAGGTAGTCTTTTCCTGAGGCTAGAGACACATCGGGTTTATTTTTAGGTTTTGTTGCTACTGAGGTTTTCTTCTTTAAGCTTACAGCTTTCTTGGTGACATCTGATGAGTCAGAGAGACAGATTTTAGTTGACTTTAAAATCTCAAACTCCTTTAACTCTGAACCAGGTGTTTTTTCTGGTTTCATTGAAAACTTCTCTGTGTGACAGATGTCCTTGTTGCCAAATGTTTTTGGTTGTTTGGTCATAAAAGATTCATTGGTGGTATGAATAGATTTAGACAGCTTGGACGATTGTTGTCCCTTTGTTTTCTCTGTCTTATCCTTGTTTACTTTATCTTCAGTTTCTTCTGATTGTTTCTTGTCTTTGATTTTGCAGTCTGGCAGTGTCGTTTTGGGTATTTTGGGAAGTGTAGAGTTTTCTCTGTGGTCTTTTTGAAATTTAGTGTTCAGCTCATCTAAAAATCTGTGCAGACACAAAGACAGATGCAGAAGTTATTGACTATTCAGAGGATACATTCTAGCATTTGAGACTTATTTCACAAAGCAAAGGTAAAGGATACCTGACGTTGAAAGAGTCTTGAGTAAATAGCAGATGCTGTAACAGGTCTGAACAGTGAGCTCGTGTTTTTGGGTCCATCGCTAGACATTTCTGAGCAACAAATGAAGGTATAAGTTTTGTTAAGTGATTTGGTCTCTTAATACCTAAAAGGAACTTTCACTTCATACTTCATTGATTTGAACTGTTGGATTGTCTTTGGCATTAACTGATGACCAAACTGTGCAATACCTGTGCCAGATCAAGGGCAGTTGGTGGAACTTTGGGGAAGCGTTGCTGCAGTGGGACAATTTTTGAACATTCAGGTAGTTTCACTCCAGAAAACACAGGATTTCTGTAAAATAACTCCTGGTGATGAGCTGTCAAGTTACCTGAAGCCAAGGAAAATATATTAATAAATGAATATGAATCAATATCCTGATGAGGTTACTGTAAGAGCTTACCAAAACATCTGACAATGTGGTATATCTGGTCAACGTCGGAGTCTCCGGGAAACAGAGGTTGTGCAGTCAGCATCTCTATTAACAGACAACCCAGCGCCCAAACATCTACCGGTCTACACATACAAACACACCAACCAGTTATTGTTTGGCATTCATAACATCCAACAGGAAGCAGTGCAAAAATACCTACTTTCCATACTTGATGTCCCCTACAAGCAGTTCAGGAGCTCTGTACCAGCGAGTGGCTACGTAGTCGGTATAGACACCACCTTCAGAGGGCGATGCGATGGTCCGGGCAAAGCCAAAATCACACAGTTTGACCACACCCTCTTGAGAGATGAGGATGTTCTCGGGTTTGATGTCACGATGGATGACCTAATGAGGTAAGTTATTCCAAACACAGGGTCACACATATTTCCATGACATATTTATTGGAAAAATAATTTAATTTATGACTTTAAAGTTGTGAGTCTTGATGAGAAAGTCTAGCCTGGACCTCTGAACCAGTGGTGTAAATTTAATGATCCTTGATGCCATTTTTGCTCATTTAAAAAGAAGCTTTGAAAGTATTCCTTACATCCTGCTGATGACAAAAGTTGACAGCTCTAAGGATTTGGAATAAGTACTGCCGACAGGTGTTAAGGTCCAACCCGCTTGAGGACTGCTGCAGTTCATCCAGAAGCGTCCGGTCCACGAACTCAAACACCAGATACCAGCGACGACGGCGTTTCCACACCTCCAGGAGGTTCACCAGATTGTCGTGACGCAGTTGCTGTAAGGTTCAAAAGAGAGCAGCGAATGTAGATGCATGCCGTTTTGTGTTTTACTGTAATTAATTCTAACACCAGGTTCGTTTGTGAGAATTTGAGCTTGTTTGTCTTGTGGTTGGCTGATTATCTCAGTGTTTCAGCAGCACTCAGGTTTCAGGCTCAGTTATTAATCAACTGATTGACTGAATGGTTGATGGGATGATTGGCAGGTACCCTGAGCAGCTTGATTTCCCTGAGGGCGATCTTCTTCACTGTCTCATCATCATCTGAGTCCAGGAATTTCTTGATGGCAACAAAGTGACCGGAGTGTCGATGACGGCACTTGATCACGGTGCCGTAACTGCCCTCCCCGACCGGACCCAGAGACTCGTAACGTTCCATCAAAGTTTTATTCTGAAAGGACAGAACAAAGCTTTCAAGTTATTTGTATCAAATTAAATAAATAAAAAAAAAAGCAAACTTATTATACATATTGAATGTTAGCACCTTGGTTCACTCTTTATTTTAGTATATCCTCCTTAAAATCCCCCTTTTAAGGACTTTCTTTTTATGGTTTAATTTAGTCTTGATCACAAACTGAAGACTTTGAGAATCATCCAAAGATTTTATTTTTGTACGTCAGCTGCTTTTCTCTCGTCTTTACTTATTAATATAATTGCTTTATTAATATAACTGCATTCCTATTAGTGTTTTTATTTGCAACTTAATACTGACCTATGAATTATTGAACCGTAACATCTTCTAAACTAAAGACTCCAGAGCTTTAGATTAGAAGTGGTAATAAAAAACCAAATGTCAATTTGAATCTTTCAGCCCTTTCTTAGTCACAGCTAATTCATATTCAATGTTTTTTCATTTCCATTTCAATAAAATGTAAAATATATAAATATAATATAAATATATTTCATCATTAACCAAGTTAATGATGAAAATTTAAGTAATTAAGAAAATACAGAACTTTTAATTGGAAATTACAGTGAACATTAATGCAGATTTGTCATCATGAACATCATTATTACATTTGATTTATGAACTAATTCTAGAAAAAAAGATTACAGTAAAATTACAACAATAAAAAAAGACAAGTAAAGAATTTACTTTTGAATATCTTGTATCAAATGAACAAAACAAAGAAATGACTCTTGCATATATTTTTTCTTTTTTATTTATAACAGTTAAAAACTGATTTTTAGACAACAGAGCAATAAAACAAGGCAAAATACGTGACAAAGTGTCCTAAAGCCACATAATGAAGGTTCTATGGACTAAAACAGGAAAAACCAACAAAAACAAACTCACCATGTCACCGACCTCAGCAGTTGATCCCAGTTTGTCGCTTTAATCTGTTCCATCAACGTAAACACCTGAGTATCGGTGTCTCCGGTGCGTGTGGGAACGTGTCAGTCACCTGAGAACACGGCCACGCAGGTAGAGGCGAGGGTTTCAACCGACGCGTTGCCACGGCAACACTCCCCTCCCGCCCTGCAGTGGTGACGTAGTTCGGGGGAAGGAAGAAAAAAAAAACGGCTGTTCCTCCTAGAGGCGTTAAAATGCGAAATAAAACGATTGATTAAGCAACTTTCCTTCCATTTAACATTTGTAGCAACTGTATTTGAGTTATTCATCACAAGTACTAGCATGAAAACGGAAGAAGCACCGAATTCGGGCCCAATTTAGCGGCTTTGAAACGGTAACGGTCAGGCTACTGTAGCCTTTTAGCTAGTCCTTTCACGGGCTAAAAAATAACCGGTTTTATACTAAAATAACATTTTTATTTATATAAAGAAGGTTCGAATAGTGTTCCAAGTTTGAAAGGAGCATTTTATGGTTCTTGGAGGATGTTTTTAGTCCCGAAAATGTCAAATGAATACATCTGTCCACCCTTTCCTTCATCTGCTAGTTTAAAAGTTTTTCTCCTAAATGTCCAGCAGAGGGCGATGATGGACGGAAACAATCCCAATTTGAGTTCTGTCATGCAACCCTGCTGGCTGGGAACATCAAACAGGTGATTGATTTAAATAGAATTAAATAAAACTAGAAACCTTTACTTTGTCTTATTGACTTCTTAAAAATTCGGTGTTAAGGTTTGTTTCCAATCCTCAAGAATTCAAAGAGAGGCCAGAAATTGGGCATTGTTGTTGCACCCACTATTAAATACTCACTTTAATTCACTTTGCAAAAAATAAAAAATGGAGAAAGTCAAAGCATTCATATTTAAAGTGACATTTATTCACTCATTCATGGTTCATACAGTTTTGTTGTCAGTTTGTACTTTACAGTCTGTACATTAATAGCTTCATATAGCTTCATATGTATAAAACCAACTTCACATATATAAGAATCAGCTTAAAATGTAAAATCTCTTGTTGGTTTCATTGCATATTTCAAAAATATATAAATTATTTAAAGCACCAGAATAGGTAAGTTTAATTTATACATTTATATACAACAATAAAACATGTTTTATTTGTACATATGAGTTTGAAAACAGCTTGATATTCAGAGGTAAAAGGATAGGATCTTTGTGTTAGTCTGGATTTTCTGCCAGTTTTCTGATTTCCTCCAAGAGTCCAGAGAACGCCGGCCGTCCCTGAGGTTTCTATAAGTCCAAGAAAAATGAGGAGGAAAGATGTTAGAAAAAATGTCTGACTAGCAGAAAAATATACAGAAATTAAACAGGTCACTGTACTTTCCAATTCAATTACTTTATTCGATTTGTTAAGGATGTGGGACTAATATGTTAAATCAATAACAGACTCTATCAACAAAAAGGCCAATTTCCAAATCTAAATGTTTACATGTATTTGTCTAAATAACATCCCTGGATGTTTGGTTGTTGAGCACAGGGCCGGCCAAAGACTTTTTGGGGGCCAAAGCAGATTTATTTGGGGGGGTCCCCATACCAACATGTCTACACCAGATGCTGTAGCATTTCTAAGCTACGTTTTGTGCGTATTAATTAATTAGTAATTAGTTTTCATCATGTTAGTGTTGTGATGGCTGTTAATTTTAACCTTACAGGAGTAGCTAACTACAGAAAAGTTATTTGCTTTTTGAAATGCAGAATAGAATTTAAGTGCATCATATTATTTTAACTATTTGAAATTAACACCAGCTGATAAATACTAAATTCACAGTTAACAAATTGACATGTTGGCTTGTATTTTCCCAACAGTAGCAGCAGGAATCAACAGGAAGATATTAATTATTTGTGTAACAACTATAAGGACAATATACTAATTGTTTTTCCATGTGTAATAGCGTTTAGTTAAATATATGTTTGTTTGTTTTTTGCTAGCTTGGTTTTCTTGGGGTCCCCGGTGATGTAGGGTCAGTTAACTTGCTTTGGGCCGAGCCTTGTTCTTGCTATTTGTTTAAATATTAAAAAAAAAAATACAAAGGGTGACAGAGCTGCTTCACTTGGTCCACTGGAGGTTAAGTTTTGCTTCAAAAACTATCTGATTGGACACTGAAAATGACTGTTGTTATTTTTACATTGTGCTAAAAGCAGTTGGTCTGTCAGCGAAGCTATTCAAAGCTAAACACCAGAACCCAGCGTTTCCTGTGTTCCGGTGCAGAGGAAGCGGGTCGATACCTCGTGCCAGCAGCGGTACATGATGGCGTACAGCGGCTGGGAGGCGCGGTGCGGCCGGTACAGCCGAATCCCTTTGGTGATGTCGTTCACCACCTCCAAGTTGGAGCGGTTCTCAAACGGCGTTCGACCCTCGGAGAAGATCTCCCACATCACCACGCCTGAACACAAACACATCAGTGACCTCTGACCCCTGGCGTTAGAGTAACACGGCGATCAGCTGCTGGTTGGTTGAGGTCTCCTACCGAAGGACCACACGTCTGACTTGTTGCTGTATTTGCTGTAGTGCAGAACCTCCGGAGGCGACCACTTCACTGGGAACTTGGCGCCACTGGAACTGGTGTACTGGTTGTCCAGAACGTACCTGCAGTCGGTTTAAAAGAAACACTCAAAGTCCAGGTGATAAAACAGAGAGGAAATAAATAATTGTAACTGATCTAATCTAAACGTTTATATGATCCGATGACAGAGTATAAGAGCCACACCAAAAAAAATAAAATAAAAGAACACACAAAACCCAGCAACTCATTTAAATTGTATAAATTAATTATTTTTAAATTTAATTTTTATCATTACTAATAATTTTTTAAATTCTTTATAAGGGTGGAAGTAAAGTGTCGTACCTGGTCATCCCAAAGTCGCTGACTTTCACCACATTGTTCTCGTTAATCAGACAGTTTCTGGCTGCCTGAATAAAACAGAACAAACACATAAAGAACAGAAATTAAACATAAATGGGTATTAAGGACTTTTTGAAATATTTCTGAAGCTACTATTTATCATCTGTTTCCAATAAAGTGAGTATTGGCATTTTCGAGTTTATGTTGCTGGATGTAACTAATAATCTAACATGCAATTTACCCCAGTTACTTTTGAAATAAAGTAATCAGTAAAGTAACTAAATTAGTAATCAGTGGTTTGACTGATTTTTCATTGGAAACACTGATGACCACATAAAGCTTGAGTTATGCTGGACGTATCCATGAGGTCAAAGTAGGTTTTTCCAGCCAGCCGCCTCCTCCACAGGGCAACCGGCAAATTTCCCTCTGTGTTTTTTAAACTTCTAAACGTCACATTTGCTGCAGGAGACTCTACACTGCCCCCTAGAGCCTAACACAATAAATCATACAGTGGGGATTGGCTTGAGCGCTGCTATGCTTAAGCTAGCAACTAGCTTTAGCATTATAAGCTTACGCTAGCAACTAGCTTTAGCATTCCTTTTCTTAAGCTAGCGACTAGCTTTAGCATCCCTGTCAGTCTGCTGGAGACTCACCAGGTCTCTGTGGATGAAGCTGTGAGCTTCCAGGTACTCCATCCCCTCACAGACGTCCTGACACATGGACATAAGCCACGCCTCCTTCAGAGCTCCGCCCCTCTGCCGCAGGTAGTTCAGCAGGCAGCCGTTATCCATGAACTCAGCCACGATCAGCAGGGGGCGGTGCTTCAGACAGACGCCGTACAGCTGGACCAGTTTGGGATGGCAAAGCCTCCTGGAGCAGAACACACAGAACCGTTATCGAAACTCGTTCTCTGCGCCTCGTTGGTGGTTTTCGTCCCGTTTCTCCTCCCGTACATCATGACTTTGGCCTCTTCAATAAAGTCCTCCTCATACATGGCTCCCTCTCTGATGGACTTGATGGCCACTTTCTGCTGGTCTCTCCACTTGCCGAGCTTCACCACTCCAAACTGGCCGCTGCCCAGTTCCTTCATGAAGGTCAGCTCACTGGGGTTGATCTCCCACTTCTCTGAAAGAGAGAAAATCAGGGGCAATTTAAATAAAATATCAGGTTAAACTGCTTGAATCTTATTAGCTGTGTCCCTTGAAAATATCAGAAGATCAGAGAATTAAGAAAATAATCACAGTAATACACAATCTTTTGTATAATTCATGTATTCTCTTGTTTGTTTTTGGTTAAAAATTCAGTATCTATGTTTTATCTGCTTCCTCCCAGTGCTAACTAGAAACAACCAATCAGAGTCAAGAAGCGAGTATTAGCATTGTCAATCCTCTCTGCTACGCTGCAGCTAGCACAGATCTGTTCTGAATGTGAATGCTGTGGAAAAACTATTTTTCTGTAACTATAAGTTGTTTTCTGCCACTAGCACATTTAGCAGCGAGTACATGTGACTGATTGAAAGCGGTAAGGACCGCCTCTTTGCTCTGATTGGTTGATTTTGGTGGAAAACAGTGCATTTCATCAGACATCAATAGAAGCTCAGAAAGTGGGTCTTTTCACAGATTGTCTCATAGCAAACTGTCACAACATGATAGCAGTTTACAGAACAAATATAAAACAATCATATTCTATAAAAGCTACTGACAGCAGATTTAAACAATGTTTGATACACAATGTGTTTACCTGAGCTGAATCCTGCTGTGGCTGGAACACACCTTCCCATCGGTCCCACAGCGTACCGTAACCGGGTCACAAGACCTACAAACCCAAACATGAGCACGACAAAACCATAAGGTCTGACAGCAGCGCTGGAAAAACTACAGCTGATGTAGTGAACGTGTGAGGCGGACTCAAACTGGGCGTTTCCAAAGCTCAAACCCTGCTCCTACCTGCTGCATTGTGTTCATGGTAGTGTATAACATCTGGTATGGAGCTGAAGACGTGTTTTTCAGCCAGGTAGAACTGTCCAGTGTTGGTTATTTTTATCTGGTAATGCCTAATGTCCCCATTCGGACTGAGCAGAAGAAACATCGGTTAAATATTTTCTGCAGATATAAGTTTTATTCAAATGTCTGGGATTTAGAATAGAATTCGACTGTATTGTCATTGCACTGTCACATGTACAAAGCAACGAAATGTAGAAAAACTTGTGACTCACCTTAATGTTTTTGTATAAACAGAAACGGTGTAAGTTCCTTGTTTACTGGATTCCCGCACAACAAAACCACCTTCTTTATCCTGAAAAATAGTAATTAATTATTAGGACTGTCATAAAAATTCACATTCAAGATAAATCAGGAGTTCATTTCTTGCAACTTTCATGTGAGATAATTATTTTAAATCACTTCAAAATTCAATTCAAGTTCAAAAATACTTTATTGAACCTAAAGTGAAATTAAATGATGAGAAATAAATACCTGCTGTTTCAGCAGCTGTTCTGCTTCTGTTCTGGTGATGTTTTTGCAGTACCACCTTCATGAAGGACATTTTAAATAAACATTAACTGTTTTGTAACTGTGCTCTCTGGCCGAGTGAAATGAGAAAGTTCAAACTTACGAGTTTGCTTCGATTCTGTTTTTCTCTGTTACGTAGTTACTGGGGATGAAGCCTTTATTCCTGAGCAAAAACACATCAGACCCGAGTTGTTAGGCTTTTAGAGGATTTATAACCGACTGCCTCAATAATTTAATTTTTCAACATGTTTTTAGCTGAATCTGTAAACTTTGACAAACTGGTGATTGAGATAAATTTGTGAGATAAAATGAGAGTTTAATGGAATAAATGTCTGGTGGTTCTGGACTCGGTCTGCCGTACCCATGCCTGTCCTCCGCTCGCCACCACAGCTGGTCCTGCTTATGGAGGATGACGTATTCCTCCCCCTGGAGACACAGAGCATTAGCATTACACACATTTATTTATTTGCTTTTTGTTGACAGGAGCGTGTCGTAATTAATTCAATGACTAGTAAATATCTGGTCTTTCCTCGTTTAATCTCTAAAATCGTTGTTATTTTGGTTTGAGCAGAGGTCATAATGTAATAATGTTTATGAACTTAAATGGAGCAAAGGACCAAAATGAATGGGAATAGAGTGTAACAGAAAGTTACCTGTTTAATGGTGAGGTCCGAGTCTTCCTTGGCTGTGAAGTCGTACATGGCAACAACCCTCACCAAACCTTCACCTTCTCCGTTCTCAGGAGGCGGCAGAGGGAGCTTCTTCCTGGACCGGTCCACCTGACCAAAACGGAGCAAACATCAAAACCTGCAACACAAAACACACGGATGCAGAGAAATGTTTCCTACCCGCCGGGCGTTTCCAGGGTATCGTCTGCTTGGGAAGCAAAGAGACGTTCTGCCCTCCAGCTCCATGCGTGTGCTGATCTCCCTGAAATCAGTCAAATCATCTTTACATTTGGATTTTTTTCTATTCAATGTGAAAATGTCAAAATTAATCTTTCCACCCTGAGATCAGTTATTTTCACTTCTTTTGGTATTGACGAATCAACAAATTAGGTTTATTTGGGTGCATATGCTTATTTTTAATTTAAAATTAGGGCAAATAAAAAATTATGAACAAGTGTAACCAATTTAAGTATTACATTTTGGGCCAGCCTTAAGAAATGGGCAGAGCCAATTGTTAAACTCAGACCATATTTGCTGCTGCCCATATTTGGAGCAGCACTTTTGTGAATATTTGGAGCAACTCCAAAAATGGGCGGAGTCAGCTTTTTGACTCCGCCCATTTTGGGGGCTGCCTCAAAGCTTTCATCTGGTGACAGAAATTGTGTTATGCATTATGAATTGTATATTTAGGTTAACACATATTAATCACCTTCTGCAAGCAAGTGGCACAACCAAGGGTAGTAAGGAGTGGGATCAAATACTGAAATCTGCTCACATTCATTTTAAGAAAACAACCCAAAGATTTGCTTTATTATTATGAAATTAAGTCAAACTTCTGAAATAAACATTTTGTTAACCTTTTCTTTTACAATTTTTTATCTTTAGAGGAAACTTACAAATAAGATTAATTGAAAAATTATATGCAATGAAAGAACATTTTCCTGTTAAGTTTATAGACCAGAGAGTTTCATGATTCAACCGCTTTTCTTTAATGTTATTTTGGTGCATGCATCTTTGCAAGCTGTTCATGAGTTGGACACGGTTCGCTCACCGCATGGCTCCGAGGGTAACCACAAGCTAAAAACTCTAAAACATGGCCTCGATCTGTGAGCTTCTGCAGGACGGACGTTTCCTCTCCATCTTTAGAAATATGCAAAACAACCCAAACTGGGAAGTTAGAAATATCCTCATTTCACTGCCAATTCCTCCCAGTAGTTTTTTTTATCTTTACGTTGTCATGGTGGAACTTGACCCTCTATTGCTTATAACGTTGTACAACCGAATGTTTCAGCTCAACTCTTTGGTCCAACCATAGCTCTTCAATCAAGTTGAGGGCTGGACTTTGACTAGGCCAAAGTAGACCTTTAGTTGTGGATCCTCTGCTGTATTTATAATATTTTTAAGAGAAAGAGCGCAGGGTTGACTCAGTGACAAAACTTTAAAATAACCACTGAAAACGTAACTGAAGACTTTTCTACCTCAACATTACGAAACATAATTCTTATCTTTACCTGCTTTGAACAGCACAGCAGCAGCAGAATATAGAGTGGGTGGACTGATCTGAAAGATACAGAAAAAGGAAAAGTTATGGCGAATCTTTTAACATTTCCATGTGATAGAAGCTAAAATATAGAATTTTTACGGTAAATTGGGTTACGTCTACATTATCTTTAAATACGGCTGCAAATAAACAGTTCCTCCAGTTCTTTTTTAATTCCACCATCATGGAAATTCACTCAAAATCAACAGATTTTTTCTCAAGTTTATTGTAAATTTTCCACAAAATGGTCAAAAGCGTTGAGTTTTAGCTCGATGTTAACTCCCATCCACAGCACAAAAACAACCTAAACATCCTGGAGAGACTGATTCAAATAAATGTACTTTTTCCAGTGACATAAAGGCAAATGTGAAAAGCTTCTTTTAACACCTTAATGATTAGATTAAAAAAGTGACATAAATGACAATATCATCAGCATACAGACGTATTTTAGCTGAAATTAATTCCTTTCCTTCTTCTATTTCTCACTATAAGTGATGTACGGAAATATATCAACCAGGACTTAAACATATTCCTGAGGAACAGCTGTGGATACAAAAGAAGTGAATTTGGTTGAAATTTATATTTGTTAAAGTTTAAACCAAACCAATTCAGGCTCTATGCAAAATCAACTTTCCTAGCTTTATGTGTGATTCTATCATCAAAAACTAACCCAGAGTGTTGATTGGATTGCATATTTAAGAAATGCTAAAATCTCCCCACATCATTCAGGGCCTGTTCAAACAAAGTGCTGTCGTTTTACCCAAAGCTCCAGCCAAAATTTTCATCAAAACTCTTCCTTGCAGACTAGTGGCAGCAGCAATTAGCAAACACCTGGTGGAACCGCTGTTCTCATTATAGGAGCTTCTTGTTGGCGAAAATTTTGTCAAAGTGTTAATAGAGGAGCCATGTTGTTATGACTTACTGGAAGCAGAGTTTCAGAAAGAGCAGGAGCTTCTTAAAGAGACAGGTGCCCAATTTCAAGACATTCAATTACAGTCAAATTTCTCTTAAATTAGTTTTGATATTTTTCATAACAGCCGAAGGTAACTTAGTTAATTGATTGTGCTATAAAATAGCACAATTAGCCTGAAAAATACACAATTTCCCCCTTTAATTAACTACATACTTAGATCTAAACAAATAATTATTACTGTCTAACGTTTATAAAGTGTCATTTTTCAAACCAGAGAAGCCCCAGCGTTGATATCTCTGAGTTGCATAACATTTACTCATTGAATGTATTATTATATATTAATCCTTATTTGACTATTTTAGAAAGAAACTGTTGCTGACGCAGCTTTTAACATATGTTACATTTGCTTTCTGTTTGACGTTGGCCAAGTTTAAACCACTAAAGTGAACATTTTCCCTTTAAGAGTGAAATTTTAACCAGTCAAAAGATAAAATCTAACAAGGAAACACATATTTGCAAATTGTCCCACCAGTTGTTTTAGTAATTTTTTTCTGTCTTTGTGTGTCTGTGGTTTCAGGTGGGAGGTCTTTGTCAGGAAGCATTGTTTCCTTTCTGAAGAATTAACTCTCTTTGCTTTGAGCGAGTCCGTTTGTGTGTTTCTGTGGGGGAGTGTAAAAGGTGGTGCGTGTGGCCGGGTCATTGTTTGTCTGAGACTGCAAGAAGAGGTGGCTACATTACTTCCTGTGTGAATTAAAAAAAAAAAAAAACACTCATGCAGAGCAATGAGTCTCATGCGATTCTGAAGGCACAAAATGAAAGCAGAGCTTCAGGGGAAAAAAAGGTGATAAAATAAACATCATGCCAGCGAGCGATGAACTCTTTTTCTCATTAAGATGTCTAATCTGCCATTTGTGTTACTAGACATGACAGAACACAATGAATAGTTCCTCTAATGTGTTGCATAACAATCAATTTAAATGCTCTAACTATCTTCTTTTGCAAAGAAATTTGCTTTATTTATCCAAAAGTAAAGATTTCTTATTCAATTATTTAAGATTTGCAACCCAGAAGGGATGAGTCATGTAAACTTCTTCACATTTTGTCTCATTACAGAAACAAAATTCAGTGTATTTTCTGGGGATGATCTGTGACAAACCAGGAAAAGTAGGAAAAGGAAACAAGGCTTCAACAGTTTGGGATCCTGGAAAGTTTAATGTGAAACAATGTGCAGCGAACCGCCTGCAGAAATCACATAGGGGGCAGTATTGTGTATTTTACAGCAAAATCAAGTAGCTATGTTACCTCCAGATGTTATTAAAATGCAGTATATATATTAACTTCATAATTTAACATATTGAAATTGGGCCTCTGTCTCTTTAAGAAGCTCCTGCTCTTTCTGAAACTCGCCTTCGGGAAGTCATCATAACATTGCTCCTCTATTATCCAGTTAGCAACGTTTTCACCAGAGAAGTAGCTCCTATAATGAGCTCAGCAGTTCTACCAGGTGTTTGCTAATTGCTGCTGGCTAGTCTTAAGGAGCTGAGTGGGGGAGGAGCTGTGACTCGCAGGTGGGTGCCAAAATGTGCCAAAATGTACTAAACTAGGCAGTTAGCATATTTGAATGGTTGCCATGGAGATTAAAGGATTTCTCAAACATGCATGAAAGACTCAAAGCATCACTCCATGTTTGCTTTTGATGAAGGATGGATGGATGGATGGATGGATGGATGGATGGATGGATGGATGGATGGATGGATGGATGGATGGATGGATGGATGGATGGATGGATGGATGGATGGATGGATGGATGGATGGACATTAATTAAAATTTGGATTAATTAGACTCAGATGGATGTTTGAAAGCCTTTATGTCTGTTAATTATGACTATTTTCCACTTACAGCTACTGAAAATAAACATTTAAAATTTGATTATTAAACTAGATCAATTTTTAAAAAATATTTTTAAAAACAGAAATGTGAATTTAATGAAAATATGTTCAGGTTTTTATCTACAAATGGTACTGAGACTCACTGTATGTTGTAATTTTCTGAATTTAACTGTAAATGTGCACTGTAAAAAATATGACTGTAAAAAATATTCCACAAAGCATCGACTAAAACTTACTAAACAGATTTTGTTCAGATTTTAAAACCTTTACAGAATTAATTTAACTGTAAATGAGAACAAACCGCCATAACCAGATGAATAAAAGCACCTTAATTCCTTGGAATAATAATACCGATAACGTATCAGACGTTCATAACGGGAATCGTTTCGCTCTATAAATGAAGCGTCAGCGCTCAGCTCAGCATGGGAACAGCGTCTCACTAAAGTTTGTTTTAGAAATGGTTTTAACAATTCCTCCTCTCTGAATCTGAGGTTTACCAGATGCATGAGAACCACAGCGTCTGGTTTGTGATCATAACGTGACAAAAGGGACACTTTGTACAGAACAATCAGTTTTCTAACTAATTACATCCAAACTGGGACGTTCCCTCAATGAGCGTCAGTTTCTACCGGTTCACCAAACGGTCACTGGAAAGTTATTAACTCTGAATGGCCATGTTGTCACAGTTTCTGTTGGTCTTGGTAACAAATCATTTTTCACTGACTCTGCGGTTCTGTTGGATCTCCAGGAATCTTGGCCCAGTGAAGCTGCATCTGAACAGTTTGAACCGGTTTGAACTGCATCTGAACAGTTTGAACCGGTTTGAACTGCATCTGAACAGTTTGAACCGGTTTGAACTGTATCTGAACAGTTTGAACCGGTTTGAACTGCATCTGAACAGTTTGAACCGGTTTGAACTGCATCTGAACAGTTTGAACCGGTTTGAACTACATCTGAACAGTTTGAACCGGTTTGAACCTGATCTTTGGAACCGGATTTGACCCGGCGCCCTTCAAACTAGTTGTGGTGATAAACCCACATACTGAAAAAATTTGGGTTTTTTCAGTATGTGGAAAAAACATACTGAATTTGTGTTTCACCCAGGTGAATCTTGGGCTCTTTTGGTGTTTTAGATCATTTAGTTCTGTTTTTTTTTTTTTTTTTGAGGGATGGATGGATGGATGTTCTATGGATTGATTTCTTACTCTCTCTCTCGTTTCTACTTGTCCATCTGTTCCTTGTTCAGTAATCAACCATCAACTCATTTTTATTCCTCTTCCCTAATCCTGTTGTTACTGGATTTCTGTTTTTGTTTTCCTCTGGTTCCCTGGCTCCCCACCATCTTGGTAGTTTGGTTCTGATCGTGTTAGTATGAAAGAAGTTTTTCTGTTCCTCTCCATCGCTGCTCTTTTGTTGCAGCACTCCTAAGTTATGGAGTCCCTCAAGGTTCAATATTGGGCCCCTTTTTGTTTATATTTTACTTCCTGCTTCTTGGACACATTTTTCAGAAATTTAGAATCTTCTTTCTTTGTTCTTGTGTGTTTTTATCGGTGGTTTTAAGAAAACTGTACAGCACTTTGGTGCAGTTATTAGTTATTAATTATCACTACCTATTTTTAAAATCCTTTATAAATAAATCAACACTGATTTATAAATGTATAAATTTATACATTTATTTATAAGTGAACGTTGTTTTGGTTAGAGATGCTTTTAAAATGTAAATTAGTAGAAAATCTCTCACAAAGCCCCTAATTTTCCTTCTTATGTCCAGAAGGTTGAAATAAAACTCTGCTGGATATTTTATCCTTCCTCAGACATGAAGCTGCATCTGTGGTGCACAAAGGAGCTTTAACAGAGATCCTTCCTGTTAACGACATACATTTACTTTAGTAACTATTTGGAGAAAAAATTTCCTTTTATGAGTATTTTATGTTTTACTTTTACTTGAGTAATTTTATTTGAAGTATATCTACTCTTACTTGAGTAATATTTTCCACATAACTTTATGTTTCGATGCGTCTGATGATGCAATTTTCAAACATTAAATGATTGATAATTTGATCAGTTAGTCAGAACTTCAGTTTATTTATTTTTACTCTTACTTGTCTGTAACCATCATGTTTTTAAACAAACATAACAAACGTTTACATCCCTGCTGGTTTTTGCACATCTGTTCATGTTTCACTTGTAGAAACAAACATCAATATTTTGGATTTTTCTTTAATTATCCTGATCTGTTGTGCGTTTCTTGGCTCAGTGTGTTATTTTTAATAACAGCAAAGTATTTACGTTGCAATTTTACATTTACTGTACAGAATGTTATTGTTAATTTAGGTTTTTGTTTATTTTTGTATTTTTTCTTTGACCTAACCTGAATGTCTTGACTTCCTGTCACTTTGCCGCTGCTCCACCTGGATTTCTCCATTTTGGGACAGTAAAGCTGATTTCTTTTCTTCTTTTCTAACCAGAGGATCTTCTGGGTTTCTGAGTTTCCCTCTGAAGTTTTGTTGCCATTTCTCTCATTTTCTCCTCGTCTTTTAACCAAATGTGTGCAGAATGTCTTTAAAAGACAAACTGGGGCAGCGAGAGGCTCAGATGCAAATGCAGCAGGTGCAAACGACACCACCCATTCAAAACTCTGAACTTATCAGGTTTAACTGATTTTTAAAAATAATATGGGTGAAAAAGCAGCTAATGCCAAAGGAAAAACCTTGGAACATCTTGAGAGCAACAGTCTGGCTGCTGTGGAGGAAAATATTGACTTTTTCTGGTTTGTGTTGGTGGAGGGACTCAGTAAGACGTCTTATAGTCGGTAATTAATCATTTTAATGAAAAACTATGCAGCCAATTGGAAAACCTCCAAGTAGAAAAAGGCAGAACGAAGAAGAAGAAAACGTAAATAGTGCCAGGACATTTAAAGGTGCAGCAGCTCAACACAAAGGAAGCTTTGTGAGCAAAATGTTGTGCTATTGGCTGATCATCTCTGCTTGTTGTTATTGGATGTTGTGAAGAGGATCAGATTTTTGTTCGTATCAGAAACAAGGAAATAGAGAGTTCCACTTTGAAACATTGGTATAAAAATGTAAACATGAGTAATTTCAGATTTCCTGCCAGTTCTGGTGTTTAATCAGCTGGTTAACCTGTTATTTCTAGATAAGTGCAGTCGCCTTTGCCTTTTGTTCACTTTGGTTTTCTTCTTCATTTCTAATTAAATCCCTGATCAGATGTGAAACTGCTTCTCTACAAGCCGCCAGGCAGTGAGAACTGAAACCCATTTGCAGGCCAGAGCTGCTAACTGAGGAGCTTCTCTGTGTTTCCATCTGCACAGGTGAAGCTCGGCTCTATAGCTTTGTTTTGATTAGTCATGGAGAAACGAAGGCTAACCGTCACTCTCCAGGTTTGGCTGACTGTGCAGTTTTAGAAGCAGAACATTGTAAACATTTGAGTCTTTCATGAATCCATGGCAGCATCTCGTGAACATAAACACCAATCATCTGCTTCTTCCTACTCCCTGCATTTGCTCTCTTGTTCTGTTGAAGTTTAAAGCGTAAATGTTTACTTCTACTAGTCTACTTACTGGAGTGGATCATGTTGGTGTTTGATCTTCGCTCTTTTCTGTCCTCCTCTTCCTCCGCCTGGTTTTGCTCCAGTTCTGGTTCTGGAGCTCGAAGTCGGCTTCGGTTTCTCAACACGGACGCAGCTGCTGTGATGCTGCAGGTAGGAAACGGCCGAGGCGTGGAGTCAGCGACAAGAAGAGAGAGAGGCAGGTGGGTGGAGGAAGTGATGTAGGTGAAGAAGAGCAGCAGAAAAAAACAAAAATAAGTTCAGAAAGAGAATTTTAATCGCTGGCATTGATGTTTGGATTGCTGCTGAAAGAGTAAACAGTTTTCTTTAAACTGTGCTTAATTCGCCAGAGTTTATGGAGAATTAGAAAGATGAAGAGAGCAGTGCAGAGGAAGTGAAACAATGACGTGAACAAAACCGCAAGCATCCGTCTGAGAATAAACCCAGGAAGAAGAAGAGCACACATACAGTAATCGTCATGCAGCTCTTCAGTCTGACTCCTTCTGTTAATGACGCTCTAAAATGTTTTCTGCTTCAAAGCCCTGAAAAAGAACGACGCCACGACCGATGGTTTGGTCTAATCAAAGTAACAAGAACAGAAATTAAAGTCTGAGTGGATTAATCAAAAACATGATTAATGAAACTGATACTAAATCAAATTAGAAATAAGTAACTGACTGTTAGCATCTTGACTTTCACCACTTTGTACTTTTGTTAGCTTGTTTTATGTCAGACTGTTAGCGCTAGGCTTCAATCTATGTTGCTAACTCTTTTAGCGCTTAGCTTGTTACAGAGTAGCAGTTTATTAGACACTGTTAGCTATCAGCGTTACTCTAAAAAACTGCTAGCTAAACCAGATTAGCTGTTAGCTTCTATACATCACCTTCCTAAAATAATCTGTTCTACGTTAGCTTGAACATATTAGCTGTTAGCTTGCCTGTGTTTAGATGTTTATTAGCAATTGATTTAATTTTATGTTATGTATTAGCTTGACTTTAACTAGCTGTTAGCTTGACTAATTAGCTGTTAATTTGACTTGGAGAATTGAAAGCTTGAATAGTTGATCTCTTGGCTGCCAGTAGCTGTTAATTGGACTCTGTTTGCTGTTAGCTTGATTCTCCCGGAGACATAAAGCCGCACTCAAAAACAAACAAAATAAACAAAAACTGGTCTGTCTTTTTAAAATAACAGCTAATATTCATGGTAGCTTTTGGTTTGGTTGGTAAATCTTGAATCTGATGACCCTGTGAGGTCAGACAGGAAGTTGCTGTTCGCTGAACCTCCAGGGATGGAAGTGAAACCGACTGCAGGCTGGTGAGAGAGGAAAGGTTTCCTTCTGCAAGGACAGATGTGGGGGTTGAGCAACATTTAGGCTACTTATTACCACTAATCTGTTGATGTTTAAACATAGTCGGTTTTTTATCAACTCAACAAGGTGGTTAGTAAAACTCTCAGTTCCTCAAATATTATACAAGAAGTTTTATCCAAACAAAAATAATCAAATACTAACATTACAAAAATAGAATCATAATTTTATGAGAATAATGCTAGTATATTACAAGAACAGTCAAATTTTTTTGAGAAAAAACTTGAAATAACAAGAAAAAAGTAAATATTTTAAGAATAAATATAAAACATTACAAGAATAAAATGGTGAAAATCAGGTGGAAATAATATGAACATAAAGTCAGAATATTTTGTGAATAAAGCCTAAATATCTCGACAATAAAGTAGAAACAATAAGAATAAAGTCAAACTAATGGAATAAAGTCATAATTTTGAGGCAATAAATAATAATAATAATAATGATAGTAATAAATGTTGAGAATAATATTGCAAATAATACGAGAATAAAGTCAAAATAATACAAGAATGTATTTATAATTTTATTTGTTAAATTCATTCAGAAAACCACTTAATTCCTCAGCAGAAATTAATAATAAAATAATTAATTAAAATCCTCCATCAAACTTTGACTTCCTGGTAAATTTATAACCAACATTTTTCTCACAGTGAATCTTCATCTGGGTTCCAGTTTCACACCGTGGCCTCTTTCCTTTCGCTCTTTATGGGACTTTGCGGCGGCGCAGCAGGAAGTTTATCTGTTTGTTTTATTCAGTGCATTGCGTGGCGTTGCATTGCGTGGCGTGGCGTGGCGTGGCGTTGCGTGTCCGCTCCTCCCCTCCCTCTTCATTTCCTCCATCCTGCTGCTTCACGTCTCGTCGCGAGTCCAGAGGTTCTGCTGCGACCCGGAGCGTGACGCGTCGAGGTAAGACGGAACATTTTACCGCTTCACAGTCCGACAGAACCGCGCCGGTTCGGTTCTGAACGTTTTTAAAGTCAGAGCTTTAAAAACCCGTCAGTCTGATCAATGAGCTGATCAATCAGAGATCGATCCAGGCTGTGGAGAATCAGCTTGTTTTTCTGTTTCTGCTCCTAATCGGACGTAAACTATGAACACCTGCGGACAGGTGCGAACACGCTGCTGCTGCTGCTGCGTTCAAATGCCGTCGGAAACAATTTCAGTCAATCAGATGGGGAGACCTGCGCGCCGTGACTCCCACAGACACTTGATTTAAATGTTTTTAATCTGAAATGACTCAGATTGAAGCAATTATGACTTTAATCTACAAAATACTGAACCCTAAACGCAGCTGGGTGAGGAAGTCTGGGTTTCCTCCACAGTAAATAACAGAAATATGATTTTGTAAACAAAAACAACAACAAAAGGTGCGTTTGCTGATGACGTCACAGGGGGACGTGATGTTTGAGCGGATCTGCTGGGTTTTGGTGAAGCTTCAGTTACTCTGAAGTTTCTGATCTGATATATTTTACCTGATCTTTGCTCCCATGTTCGCGTTTAAATATTTAATCTATTAAATCAGGCGTGTCAAACACACTTTGTACCAGAATATTTTGATAAAACCCATTAAAAAATCAGTTAAAACTGTAATAAATCGCTGCAGTAAGTACTTTTTAATATTTAATACATCTTCACATTTTTTAAATTTGGCATTATAAAGATAAAAACTGCTTTGAGAGTCAAGAAGGCCGCAGAAGAAGCTTCGTCATCCTGGATTTTTTCTGTTTTATTTGCAATATCATGTCTACTGCATGAACATTGAGCTGTTACTCATTAGACTGTCTTCAGTCAGAGGCTTCTTCAACGTCGCTGTGATACTGACTGCTGCTGGAGATCCTTCCAACCATCCACAACAACTGTCCGAAGAAACGCTGATTATATGAGTCATAACAACTTTAATGACCTTTTAGGATCAATAAAGTCTTTTGAAAATGAATTTGGAAACAATTTAAACAACTTTGAACTCTTGAGTTCCTGAAATAACTTGAGGGGCAACCGTTGCTGCCGATTGTTGCACAACTGGTTCAGAGGGCGATGAAGTTTTCATGTCGAGCGACGTTTGGTTGGACAGTTTTCATTTCCTTCATGAATGAAAGAAATCCTGATTTAAAAACTGTGTGACCTTGTTATTTACTACGAATAATAATTATATGCAAATGTTAAGATTTCAGCTCTTTTCTGCAGAAGTTTTGCACATTTCAGCCAAATTGCATCAAAAAGGTAAAACTTCCTCCAGAAATGGGAGTAAAAGTCTGTTTGAGACGTTGAAGCAAAAGTTTCAGTTAAAAGTTCTGGAGACGTTGTTGAAACCAACTCCAGTCAGTCATGAGTAAAGTTTGTTATGCAACAGTAGTTTCCGTTTCATAACTTGGCATCGACCCAAAAAGATTCACAGTTTGGTCAAAACAGTTTAAAAACTTTCCTGTTTTTTTTTTTTTTTTAAAGAGACGAGAATCCTGGTGAATTAAATGTTTAAATGTTTCTGGAGTTGAACGTTGTTATCAGTGTGAAACTGGCTCTTCCTGTTGGAGGCTGCTTTTCAGCAGGATTTTAAAAATGCATTTCCTTTTCCTCCAGCCTTTCTGAGCTGCTACCGGGTCTCTGCCGACCCGAGTGGCGGTTCTGAGCGGCTCGTTTGTCCTGATTTGTTGCTGTTGTGGTCATGCAGCCATCTCTTTAGCCCCGTTCTCATTCAGTTCCTCTCAGCAAATATCAATCCTGTAAAATAAACAACTTCTGCTTAGCTAAATTAAGTCTTAAATATGATTGGCGGTTGCTGCTTATCTGTCCTCATTGTTGAGGAAGTGACTTTCTTTTTTTATCCTGCTGAATAAAAAAAACTGATGGTCGTGTTTACAAACCTGGAAATGACATTTTTCTCTGAGGTAGGAAGTAATAATCGAGTTTCTGTCTTATCAGCGGCGCTGATGGACGTTGGAATCGCTTTGAGTTGGAGGCCAAAAGGTCGATTCATCACATTCTTTCCTCTGTTGGGATAAAATATGCAGCTTCACCATGTTAAGATAATTCAGATTTAGATCACAGACGTGTGATTATGGTGGGAGTTTCTTCTCTCAACACTCGTAATATATCGTAATATCATCTGCAAACAATGTAATCCACAATGTGCAAATGCAAAGTTTTACATGCAGTATGTATTATTATTATAATTATTTAGAGTTTTACAGATATTTAGTCAGATTACATGTTTATCATGTTCCATTCTTTCCTATATTCATCTAGTTTCTAGTTTTGTCTTTTTTTGTTAAGTGCACTAACTTTCTAGTAACTTCTCACCAAGATGTAAGAAATTGTTTTAAGTTAATAATTCCTTAGCATGAAGAACAGGGATTTATTTGTTTCAGTAGGTAAAGTCTCATTACATACGGAGTCCCGCAGGGCTCAGTGCAGGACCTTTTATTCAGTACACTGCAAAAACACAACATCTTACCAAGTATTTTGGTGTAATATTTGATTACACTTAAAACAAGACTAAACCAACTTACAGATACATTTCAGAAAGATATAAAGTTTATTTTAAATCAATAATTCCCTCAAATTGGGAAAGAAGTTTTGATTCTGTTGGCAGATTATTTCAGTTGTAACAAAACATTTTTCGTCTTTCTAAGTGACTTTATCTTCTGGTGGAACGAACAGTTTTTCATCAATATTAAGGATTTTTTATACTTAAAATAAGTTTACCTATGTCTTGGTAAAAGTTACTGATAGGTTAGTTTAGTCTTATTTAAAGTGTAATCAGATATTTAAGCTAGAACCAAATTACTAGGTAAGGTTTTATATTTTTTCAGTGTATCTTTATGCTCAGACTCACTCAGGTTATTACAGGAAATAAGATTATCTGTCAAAACTATGCAGATGATACTCAGATTACAATGTCGCTAGGCCTGACGCAGTAAATCAATTTATCACAAGATAAATTGAAACAAAATCAATAATTTCTATTTGCACGATTTATTGTTTTTCACTTTCTCCCAAGAACTGGATGATGAAAGTCTTCAGTCTGGTGTTTTAACTAAAAATGTCTTTTTTTGAAGGACAGTTTTATTTTCAGATACTTTATAATTCAGTTTACTTATTAGTTTTGGTTGTTTGTTTATTCTGAATATTTCAGATGTCTTCCATTTCCAGTGTTTAATATTCATCAGAATTTAAAGTTTATTGATCTTTCAGAACACATTTTGAAATTATTATTATGACATTATTACTGTTGAATCAGTTGAAAATGGTCTAAAAACAACAATATTATCGTTTATCGCGATAATTTCTGGGACGATTTATCGTCTAGTACAATTTGCTTTAATAAATCAGTAATGTTGACTAATTTCAGTAGCCAGTGGAAATTCTGTGAGTGAAACTGGTTCTGTTGGAGTTTAACTGGTTCTGTTGGAGTTTAACTGGTTCTGCTGGAGTTTAACTGGTTCTGTTGGAGTTTAACTGGTTCTGTTAGATCTGAGTAAATGTGTGAAAAGTGAGTTTAAACTGGGAACCTTTCCTCTTGCTGGGTCTGTGAACGCCTCCTCCTCTGCTGGCACTCATGACCTTTGACCCCCGAGGATGAGGTTGAACATTTTCACATCTCTAAGGAGGGAATATGTCACCAGCTGCTGGAGACTCGTGGGAATCAGTGACCACATTGGGCACATTATTTTCTCATTTTGTAGCTTTGAAACCAAAATGGAGGAAGTTGAAGATGGAAAACTGACCAGATTTTAAGGGAACAACAGACTGAAAAATGGCTAATTGTCCAATTCCGGTGCATTTAGAGCAATTTTAGTTCATGGGCTTTGGTCTCATTTTTTGAAGGATAAATTAGTTTACAGACTTCTGTCTCCATTATTTGTTGTTTCTGATGTTATTTTGGATATTTAAAATGTCTTCTAGTTGCAGTGTCAAATGTTTGTGAGAATATAAAGTTTATTATAAAACTGATATGTTGTATTTCCTCTCAGCCCAGCGCCGTCCCTTCGCGGCGCAGCGCCTCGGACTGACGGACAGATGCTGCAGGTGGAGCCAGAATGAGTGCCGATCCGCTACTGCAGGAGACGCTGATCAAGCGTTCGCAGCAGAAGAAAAGGACGTCGCCGCTGAACTACAAGGAACGAGTGTTTGTCCTCACCAAGACCAGGCTGACGTACTACGAAGGGAAACCAGAGGTCGCTGTTTTTATTAAAAACAACAACATGGTGGCAGCTTTACACACAAACACAGGATTTCAGTTTGAAATCTGGGGAACATGTCGCTGTTATTTCTTACTGTCACAGTAAGACATAAATTAATCGCGTGAGAAATTAAAACGAAATCAATAATTTCCATTTGTTTGATTTATTTCTACAAAAAACTTCAGTTTTGGTCTCAACTACTTTTTTTTTATTATTATTATTTTGTTTTCTTTTAGGTTTTTTTGCATTTTTTTCATCCCATCACCATTGTATTACTTGACGATGGTGTCAAAACAACAATATTATTATTTATTTGCAGGAACTTCTGGGACAATTTATCATCCTGTAAAATGCTTTACATGTTCCTACATGTTCCTGTACACTGAAAAAACACAAAGTCTTACCAAGTAGTTCTGCTCTAAATTTTAGTGCAAATATCTCCCTACACTTAAAAAAAGACAAAACTAACTTAAAAGTATTTTTTCATAAAGAAATGGGAACTTTTGAAGTAAAATAATTCCTTAATATTGATGGAAAAGCTCGATTTCTTGTTGAAAAGTTACTTTTAAGTTAGTTTGTTTTCTTTTAAGTGCAAGAAAATATTAAAGTAGAAATCAGATACATTTACTTGATAGGTTTTTGGGTTGTTTTCAGTGTATCTACAGTGTTTGTCATGAAGCAAATACACTTCAAAATGTTGGCCAATGTTTAATTTATTGCTGGGTTTTTGGTCCTGATTTAAAGACACTCAGGGTTTCAGCTGTTTTGCAGTTTTCTGGAAGTTTGTTCCACATTTGTGGTTTGTTAACACAGATTTGTGAAGCTGATTCTCCATATTTGGTTCTGGTTCTGGGGATGCAGAACCAGAACCTAAGAGGTCTGGAAGCCGATAGAAGACTGATTTTGTAATCGTCTTTATGTGATTCTGAAGGTTCAGCTTCAAGTTTGATGTTATTTTAAGCTTAAATCGATGCAGAAATCATTCATGTAGATCTAAACATTTTATTTTACTTTACATCAGTGACAGTTCGGTTTGAGAGAAATCCAGTTTTACGCCCACGAGTCTCTACAGTGAGGCAGAGAACCAAATCAAAAACTGTTCTGGAGGAAATGACAGTTTTAGGTTTTTTTAGGTATCATCATCATCAAGTTAAAAAAAAGAGAGAAATGAAACGAGCGTTGGCTTATTACTCATCTGATAAACTGAGCTCAGAAACCAACGTGTCTGTCGGCTGACAGTAACATGTTAGTGTGAAGAAACAGAAAAAGCTTTTCTGACACATTTTTTCCATCAACAGAAGAAGTTCAAGAGGGGCTCGGTGGAGCTGAGCCGCATCAGATGTGTGGAAATCGTGAAGAATGGCGGTGGGATCATCCCCTGCCAGAACAAATACCCGTTCCAGGTAAAACCCAAACACGCAGCCCGGCTGCGTTCTGCTAAAACACCATGAAAACTCGCGATCTCGTCACGTTCGGAGATGAAACGGCGTCTGCGCCCAGATAACAATCAGAGAAAGCCTGCTGCTGGCAGAGCCCAGCTGCAGCCGCTTTAACCTGCAGATCAGCGTTTCGGCTCAATGAAGCTGCAGTCACTCCCACACGTTTCTCACCTACAAACGTCCTCTTTCCACCTTCACAGCTTCCTGGTCAGACCAGCTGACCGTAAACAGGCCAAACTCTGTTAACTGGATTTATTATTTCACTCTTATTTTCCCAGGATTTTTATCTCATTACCGAATCACATGAATCTGCTTTCTTTCCTCAGTTCCTCCATTCCATGAAAGAAAGAGACTTTTAAAGTTTAACCTGGTTTTATTTTCAATTGGCTACAATATAATAATTCAAACATCTCTTTGTTTGTTTAAAGTATTGCATGTTTAGTTTATTGCTGAGGAGGAACAAGAATATTTTCAGGCCTTTTTTGTTCGAACCTCGACGATTTGAACCAAACGTTTGGACAATCTTATTTATATCCACCACATCTTATCAACTCCTCCTGAATGTTTCTGTGTTTGTGTCCAGGTTGTGTACGATACCAACACGCTGTATGTCTTCGCTCCCACTCAGAAGAGCAGAAGTCAGTGGGTCCTGATGCTCAAAAATGGTGGGTCAAATGAAAACAAGAACCAGTCAAACTGAAAGTTCAGCAGATGAATCATTGATTAAAAATGAAAGTTTTCATGGATTTTTTTCCTGTAGATTTTATATCAGATATTTGATCAATTAAGTCATCTGCCAGGCTGCTGTTGGAAATCAGAAATGGGCTTAAAGGGGAATTTTTATGCGAAATTCAGGTTTTTGTTCCCTTTTTGTGCTTCCACTTTGGTCTCTTCTGCTTCTAAAAACAACAAAAATCTCCCAGCTGATTTTTGTTGTTTTTTTAGCAGTAAATTAATTATTTTATTTCACTTATTAATATTTAGTCATATTTTAAATACATCATGTTTATGTATACATATATTTTTAAAAAAGTACAAAATCTTGCCAAGTACTTTTGGTTCGTTAGGAAGCGTAATGTTTAACCTTTAACCTCCCTGCTGTTGGGCAGTAATGGACTCTGCAGCTTCTGGACCGGATGAGGTTCTGTTTACCTCCATAATGTTTTTGTTTGATGTCGTTCTGATGATGGTGGCATTGAGAGCGGATCTCTGATGTTACGCTGAAACGTTTTCACACTTGGAACCGCACTGCGAGGCTGGTTTCTCTGCAGCCCCCTCTGTTTCCACTGCTGTCGTTTTCTTTCTTTTCAGCTCAAAGCTCTCGCTCGGCAGGAAGTGGACTCTCTGACTGCAGACTGATCTGATTTGATTTTTAAACAAATCTGCTGCAGTCGGTCACTTTATACGTTTTGATATCGAACACGAAGCATAAAACTAAATTTATACCGACTTAATTTGTTCACATAAAGGCAAAAAATACAGCAGAAAAATCCCATTAATCTTAATTTCTCCTTCACGTGGTCTTTGTTTTTGTTCTGTTTGCTGCTTCCAGAGATCCAACACAACCCCGTCGTGCTGCTGAAGTTTCACCCCCAGTTCTGGCTGGAGGGCCAGTGGCTCTGCTGCCGCCAGGCAGACAAGCAGGCGCCGGGCTGCGAGGAGTACAACCTGCAAGGAGACGGTAAGACCCGCCGCACGGCTTCCTGTTCAGTGCGACGCAGCGCCATCCATCAGTCGACTCGTTCAGTCAACTATGCTGCAACTATAGAAAGTTGAGTGGAAGGAAAATGTTATTCATATACAAGTGTAACATGTGTGACATATAAAGCTTCTTGAAACCATTCAGCTTAAGGTCAAAGGTCACAGTGATCCAGCCAGTAAAGACGAAACAGAAACGCTGAAACTTTCTGCTTCACTGACGGTTTCTGTTCCTCTTCTTCTAGTTTCCAGAAAACCTTTGCCTCCGATTCCTGGACAGGGAAACACGGTGAGTAAACAAACCGAGCAGCAGCAGCAGCAGCAGCAGCAGCAGCCGATGAATCAGGCGCAGCAGAGACGCTGACGCAAACGCTCCGTCCTGCTGTCCGCAGCGCCGGCCCCGTCCGCCCCCCGTCCCGCAGGACGAAGACGAGGATGACGAGGAGGAGGTGGTGGTGGTGGTGGCTCTCTACGACTTCCCGGGGATGGAGCCGCACGACCTGAAGCTGGTCCGCGGCAGAGAGTACGTCATCCTGGAGAAATGTGACGTCAACTGGTTCAGGGCGCGCAACGAGTACGGGTGAGAGGTCACACAGAGGTCATGCAAAACCTTTTAACTGTCCGCCATTTTGCCTAACCCTGGTCAATGTCGGCCATTTTGGCATTTGGCGAAAATCATCAGCAATAAAGGGTCACAGTTTTCCAGACAAAACTAACAAGAAACTTTTCAGCAAGATATAGAAAGCTTGTTCTAAATCAATAATTTATTAATATTGATTAAAAGCATGTAGCAGATTATTTCACTCATGATAAAATATTTTTCATCAATACTAAGGAATTATTTATCTAAAACAAACTCCCTTATCTTGCTGAAAAGTTACTTATAAGTTAGTTTTGTCTCATTTCATATTTGCACTAGAAATTAGAGCAAAAATATTTGGCAAGGTTTTATGTTTTTACAGTGTATTGTCTCGATATAAAGAGCTGGAGGCTCTTTGTGCTTAAATTAACCAAATTTCCAGTTAAAACATTACACTTTGTGCAGAATGAAGTAGATTTTTCCTGCTTTTTAAAGCAGATGTTTTGGGGTTTGGTCCTCAGGGAGGACGGCTACATCCCCAGTAACTACGTGTCGGAGAAAACGCCTGGGAACCTGGTGCAGTTCTCGTAAGTGGTTTCCTGGTTCAAAGTTGAAATCTGCTTTCATCAGTCATTAACTTTCTTAACTCGCATGATCATAAATTTTGTGACAAAAGATTTTCTTTATTTAATGAATGTAAAAGTTCACTTTAATGACTGTTGCTACTCAAACTGAAACTTTTATTTCCAGCTGGTGTGGAAGGAGCAGCAGGACTGCCAGTAGTTTTTGCGTTATTATTTATCAACATTAAACATTTTTCTTACATTTTTGGTGTGAATTTATTTTATTAACTAAAACAAAGAGATGCTATAAAAACAATATTTTGTTTCTACAAGCAACTTTCCCCCAATCTGTAAAGTTTTAAGTTTGAAGAGAAAAATGACAAAAACAAGGTTTGCAATAAGTTTGTTTGCAAATAGTATTATTAATATTGCTAGTATTGTTAAAGTATTATTGTGCTTTTAATGTGCTACTTTTACTGTAAATGTAAATATTTGACTACAAATATGAGCCTAAACATTCCTCACCTGCATAAAGAAAGTTGTTTTTGTTTCACAAGAACTTAACACTTATTTTGAATTTGTCATGCATTTTTCTAAAAATAAAAGTCACATTTAGGTTGACATTTATTACAAACTATAATGTAATCTCTCAGATTAAGTGTTGAAGTGATGAAAGTGTCATAATGTTTGTTTCAGGTGGTACAGTAAAGGACTAAACAGGAACATGGCTGAGGAGCTGCTGAGGAAGGAGGTCTGTGTTTATTATTGTTTATTTTCTGCTTCTTTACTTTTAATATTTTATCAAACATAAACCTTCGTAATCTGATGGATTCAAACGCAGAAGCTTTGATTGAAATCTGATCAGTTAAATATCAATCAATTTATCTGTTGATGAAAAATGACCAATATTTTTGGTTTGCTTGTGTTTGTCGCCCCCTGCAGGACAAAGAAGGAGCCTTCATTGTGAGAGACTCCAGCCTCCCGTCGACATACACAGTCTCTCTTTACACCAAAGCAGGATCTGGGTAATAATTAGCTGTAGTTTTACTTGGTTTCTGCTGGTTTTGTCTGTTTTAGACTCTAAACAAAACTTCTGCTGGTTACTATGATTAATATTTAGCTGTTTAAATGTTTTTAAACCCCTGATTTGACTGAATTTAGGCCATTTTTTAAATTAAACTTGTTAAACCAAACCTCAGTCGTATTGAGTATTAATTTTGAAGTTTTGTCTCGACCAGTTTAAGATTTCAACTATTTTTCTTTACAACGAGGCCAAAGTTTAATTATATTGGACAAAAACACCTGTGAACAACAATGTCTAGCTCAGACTGAGGTTTGAACTAGGCCGTTGTAACACATAGTAATAGATATGCAGCGAGTTTTGCTTCCAGACCAAACGGTCCGGCTTCAGTTCAACGTGGATTTGTTTCTATTTCTCCCTCTGATCTGCTGTTTTGTTGTGTTTTGCAGGGAAGGAGGTCCAATGATTAAACATTATCACATTAAGGAGACGCAGGGCACCCCCAAAATGTTTTACCTGGCTGAGAAACACATGTTCAGCTCCATCCCTGAACTCATCGAGTACCACAGCCACAACGGAGCCGGTAACAAAAAACCCAGAACGGAGCTGAGCCGAGGCCCAATTTAAAGATGTTAAATTACAGCCACATTTATCCAAGTTATATTTCATACATGTAGCATTTTTATAGAAACTAAAGATAATATAGTTGAGTGTACTATAAAATACTCATTAATGCCTCTTTAAATATTTGAATAGCAGATAATTTATGTGTGAATTTGCTCTTCTTCAGGTCTTGCAGCCAGGCTCCGATATCCTGTAGGAAAGCAGGACAAGTCGGGTCCGTCGACAGCGGGCTTCAGCTACGGTGAGTAGCAGAGCCAGATTATCTTTCTAAAGCGCTGAAGACCTTTATTTCAGACTTTAGTTGACGTGTTTTACAGTGTTTTTACCTTCGTTTAACCCTGCACCTGTTGTATCTGCAGAGATGTGGGAGATCAACCCGAGCGAGTTGACCTTCATGAAGGAGCTGGGCAGCGGTCAGTACGGCCAGGTGAGGCTCGGCATGTGGCGGTCTCAGCACAAGGTGGCCATTAAGGCCATCAAGGAGGGCGCCATGTACGAGGAGGACTTCATCGAAGAGGCCAAACTCATGATGTAAGGACCAGAAAACGACCAAAACTACAATTACTAGAGTGGTATACTTGGCAAACAAACGGGAGTTCAGTTAGCGCAGACTACAGAGGGTTAATGTGAATGAACCCAGAAGCCTGGATTGACGGTCCGCTCATTCTCTTGCCGTCTCTCCAGGAAGTTGTCCCATCCCAAGCTGGTGCAGCTGTACGGCGTCTGCAGCCAGCAGAGGCCCATCTACATCGTCACAGAGTTCATGCAGCAGGGCTGCCTGGTGAACTACCTGAGGCAGCGGCGCGGCAGCTTCAGCCCCGGGTCGCTGCTCGATATGTGCCTGGACGTCTGCGAGGGCATGGAGTACCTGGAGGAAAACAGCTTCATCCACAGAGACCTGGTACGTCTCTTCACCGGTTCTGACTGGGGCTTTGCAACCTCTGCTGCTGTTTCATTTATGAGCCGTTTGTCTTGTGAAGGCGGCCAGGAACTGCCTGATGAACGACGCTATGGTGGTGAAGGTTTCTGACTTCGGCATGGCCAGGTAAGACTCTATATTCTGATTATTTTCATATCACTCACACAAATGTGCGGTCATTAAACGCTCCTCCTGCAGGTACGTCTTGGACAACCAGTACACCAGCACCAAAGGCGCCAAGTTTCCTGTGAAGTGGTCTCCGCCTGAAGTCTTTAACTACTGCAAGTTCAGCAGCAAGTCGGACGTCTGGTCATTTGGTGAGAACGTCCAAACCGCATAGCAACACATTTACACATCAACACCCGAACAGAGCTGAGAATCTCAGTGTTAATTGTGATAAAACAACAAATAAACATAAGAGGAAGCTAATGCTAAAGCTAGCAGAAACTAACACTTAGGCTAAGAGGAGCTAATGAGAAAGTTAGCAGAAGCTAATGCTAAAGCAAGTATAAACTAACGCTAGACTAGCGGAGACTAAAGCTAAAGCGCTAACTTAAGTTTAAATGATATATGCACCGTCTATCCCCCATTTAAATTCAAAATTATAATTTACATGTTCTATTTTACCCTTCGATATTTTATTTGTATTTATATCTTTTTCTCTGCTGTCTGTTTTATTTTGTTCTTGTATGTTTGTAGTTTTAAAAGGAGAAAAAAGAGAACATGAGAGGAAACGGAACTGCTGCATCCCCCATTTCAAAATAAGGGCATGAATATAAACTTGGATCTACCTGAAGGATTTTTAACAGTTGATAACAAAAATGTCAACACAGATGTTGAACTTCATCCAACTGAAAGTTTACAAAATAATTATCTAAAGAAATTAAAATGCGCTCAGAGTTTTCAAAGTTATCAAAAGTGCTAAATGAAAATTTAGCTCTGCTATTAGCATATTAGCGTTGCTGTTACAAAACCTGGAAAAACACAACAAGAGTCTTGGGTTGGGTGGGTTCTGATCGTTACTTGAAAACTGATTTAGTTTTTTAGTTTCTTTGTTTTCTGATGTTAAAACTTCTTTGAGTTCAAACATTTCAGGGCGTATTTGAAGATTCAACATGCTTGTGTTTGTGTGTCCAGGTGTGCTGATGTGGGAGGTGTTCACAGAGGGCCAAATGCCGTTCGACCAAAGACTCAATCACGAAGTGGTTGCCCTGGTAACCAACGGCCACCGGCTGTTCCGGCCCAAAATGGCCCCGCCCGCCCTGTACGACATCATGCAGCTCTGTTGGAACAACGTAAGTGGAAGGAAAAAAAGTCTTTTCTTGTCAAAACTGTAGAAATCTAATGGTATTAATTGCATACTTTTTATGGACTACAGATTAAAAATATTACTAATTTTTGTGTGTTTAATAAAAGGTTTCATTTGCTGAGCTGGTTATTCATTATTGTATATTGCATTATATGTGTAGCGCCATCTGTTGGACTGTTCTGTTACTTCAATTCTTAACTTTGAATTGAAAAGGAAACTAGAGATTTATTTTATGTTTGTAGATAAAAGGATTTTTTTTTTTAGCCTGAACAGAAATCTGTTTATTTCCTTTACAACATTCCTGTTTCTGTTTTGTAAAACTAGCGATGTAAGAAATTATTGTTCAAACTTCCACCAACGTTAACTGGACTGTAAATATTTCACACTAAAATAATCTACATTTTTTGAAAAGTTGCCTGTAAATTAACAGGTAACTTTAATTTCAAGTGTACTGAAATATTTGCACTATAATCTAGATAAAAAATACTTGGGAAAGTTTTGGGCCTTGCTCTATTTGGCGTTTGTTCCACAGAGCAACACAGTTACTTTATTGTTGTATAAAATGGCTCTATGGGGTTGGAAAATGCATACCGGCCCTTTAAGAGTTCCAGATTCTGCTCTGTTTTTCTAGAGGTCGTTTCTGAAGTTTTACTTTTGTCTCTGCAGAGGCCAGACGAGCGTCCGTCTTTCTCTCAGCTTTGCCTGATGCTCTCAGACGCTTTGGAGGACGACGGTACTTTTTCATCCTGAGCATCCAGGCTCCTCCTCGTCCTGACTGAAGACGCTCCCTGCTGTCGTAACCTTTCAAAAGGCTTTGTGGTGTTTATATTTATATTTTAAAACCACAAACGGAAGGATAGCATCCTGCACAGTAACGCTGCTTAACGCGATGAAACGTCGAGGTGCGCAGAGGAACCGACCACATCTGCCATCAGCTGCTCCGTCTCTGCTGAACCCGATTCAGGACGGCGAACTGGAACCGAGCGACGCTCACTGACTGCTGAGGCTTCGCCAGGCGTTCCAACATGTTGGGTGGAAATAAATGGCTTCCTTTCTTCTACTTGTTGGAGTTCTTACTGAAAGTAAAGAAACTCACAAGTCGAGGTGTGGTTTAACCGCAGCACAGACTGATTTTTATATAAACCCATCACTTAAGTGAAACCTAACACAAAAATCACAAACTAATTTTTACATTCTTGCTAATCACACAGGGGGGGAGTTAAATTTTTTTAACTTTTTAAAAGCAACATTGTTGCTAATCACACATTGTTCCAACATATTGTGGTTTGTAACATGTTTATAACACTTTTTACCACAGTGTTATAAACAATATACTAATGACGACAAGTTATAAAGCATCAATATGTTGCTTTACATTGTTGCTTTATTACATAGTTTTAACATAGTTATAACATTGTTTATAACAGATTATAGTGCAACAATATTGCTGTTAGCATTGTTTTACAATAACCGTATGTTGCTGTGTTACAATGTTGTTTTGTAATATATTGCTTATAACATTGTTATAAAGCCACATTGTTTATAACAATGCTTTGTAACAACATACTGCTTATAACAATGGATTGTTGCTATACAGCAGAATATTAAAAAAACAATATGTAAAAAAGCTAATTTAACTTTTTAGACTTTTGTTAAAGTGACATGTTGCTAACCACAAGTTGTTTCAACATATTGTTTATAACATGCTGTATAACAACAATTTGATATAAAGCAAATATGTTGCTGATAACACATTATTGTTGTCAACAATATGGAGTTACAAAGCAACAAAATGTTGTTATAAAGAGCCGATTCTTTATAACAACAGTCGGTGATGCTTTGGGTCTCCGTGTCATCTGCTGTTCATGCAAAAGAGCCCAAACCAGTACAGTTACTGGTTTACTTACACTGAATGTAAAATGATGGTTTTTATTATCCTTGGCCATAAAACCTCAAAACGAAAACATATATATATATATATATATATATATATATATATATATATATATATATATATATATATATTATGGTATAAGTTTCAACTTTATGAATGTACTTAACTGAAATAAATAAATAATTTTTTTAACAGACTCCCAAAGCTTTTCAGTGGGTTTGTTTATCATCGTTGCCATGGTAACAGCGCCAGATCAACCTCAGACATGGGTTAAATCCACAGACTGCTGAACACATCAGTTACCCAGAAACTGCATATCAATACAAACTTCATGTTTTCTCCTCTGCAGACTCATTTGTGACATTTCTTTGACATTTGAACCAGCATCGTTTCACCAGACTGTCGGGGGAAATTAAACACAGACATGCAGCAGCTTTCAGAGAAAACCAGCTAAAGTTAGTTTCCTGGAAGCTGTTTTGTCAAACATCCGACCGCTCATTCTGTCATGAGAGTGAGCCACAAGTTCCTGTCAAGTTTGAGGAAGTCAGATTTATCTCTTCATTAAAGGAAACAAACCCATTGTGACACTTTCTCATTGAAACGGTGAGTTCTGTTTTATCAACTAAATGCTAAACATGGTGAATTTGATCAGATAATACAAATTTATTTATTTACAACTTTTTATTTGGGTCAAGTTCAATATTTCAATTCCAGATTTTCAGTTTGTAGTTTTAATTAATTTGTCATTCTAACATTGGAAACTAAGCAAAATAGTCCAGCTTCGTTTGTCATTTCTATGTTCCTTGGGGATAAAGTATACTGCAAAACATAAAATTCAAGTATTTTCGTCTAGTCGATTGTGATAATATCGTAGTTATTTGAAATGTAACTTGCAAGAAGGCTAACTGATCATCTCTCTGCTGCAAAGTTACTTGTAAGTTAATTCACTTGAAATAAGACAAAACTAAGATATTATCACCAGAGACTAGACCAAAAATACTCGGTAAGTTTTGTTTGGTCGGGGTATTCAGGGTAGACTCTCTTGAACTGCCTCCGTTCTTCAGTTCGAGTTTCGTGATGTAGGGTTAGGGTTAGGGGTTAAGGTTAGGGTTAGGGGTTAGGATGCATCATCGGTAACAACATTCAGGAAGGCAGGTTTGTTTGTGTCACATTTCAGCAACGAGGCAATTCATTCCAATTCATCCTGGTTATCAACAGTGAATTGAGCTCAATTTATTATTCCAGTTATTTAAAAAACTTTTCTCTACTAAAACCCAGCAGATTGTAAATCCTCAGAATAAATGATCAGCGTTGCTAACAGGTCTTATGCAACTCTAATGCAACTAACCAATAATGTTAGCTGTTTATGATGTGTGAGTGTTCAGAACAGATCAAGTTCAACCCACTTTTGTCTCCTCTGATCGAAGGACATGACGTCTCAGCAGGTTTGGTGTTTCCTGCCAACTGCAGCTCTTCTCTTCCTCCTGTCTGTACCAGCATTTGCTGAAGTGATGAAGTCAGTGTCAGACTGTGATCTCTTCCTTCTTGGCCAAACACCACCGCACATTCCAGGTATCCTGGAGGGCAGGACGATCCTGGATCAGAACCGGTACAAGGTCATTTGCCAGACCTACGGGAATCAAAGGAAATTTTTGACGTTTTACGATGTGCACAACCGGATTCCGGTGTTTTCCGCTTTCAAGTTCACTGGAGAAGTTTCCAGAGGGAGACCCAAGAGCGTTTGGAAGATAGAACCGCAGGTAGGCTTGTTTTCACACCTGAGAGTCCGGGAGACTCGATTGAATTTGGGACCAAATTACAACATTTCTTATATTTTCAGATGGTGTGGTTGGCTTTCACAATGCACTGAGTCAAACCAACCAAACCCTTTGAAAAACCTGTTTCCTTCCCCACCTGTGGGGGCATTTTACCAAGAACCACTGCAGGGAAAACAACACAAAAACCTCTGAAGAAGACACTGAGCACAAAATAGAAAAAAATGGAGTGGTGTCATATTTTAGCAGTTGTAGTTTTTCAGTTTTGTCATTGGCAAAAGATCACAATCCATTTCTTACACTAGACTAGTGTGCTTGTTTTGGTTCTATTTATCCTGAATGTGCAGCGCTTTAGTCCACTTCCTGCTTTTGGAGTGGTTTCCGGTCCACTTAGCACTCACATATGCAAACCGCACCAGAGTTTGCTTTTTTGGTCAAACTATGCATTCACACAACCCCAAACAAACCGGACTCTCTAGACCAGAACAGCTCAAGTCCAGTCCTTGAAAGCTTCCATCCTGCAACTTTCAGATGCTTCCCTGCTCCAACACACCTGAATCAAATGAATCGTCAGCAGGTTCAGAGTTGATCCTGGTCTGTTGGATAAGGACGCATCTAAAGGTTGCATGACGGTAGCTCTCGAGGACTGGACTTGAGTAGCCTTGCCTCCATGTCTCAACTACTCTTTTCACAGCTGGAGAATCCAAATGGAGACAAGAGGATGATCCCCGGAGATACGAACAGAACCTACAACTACCAGGCCGGCACTGTGGATTACCGATCCAACAGAACATTTGACCGGGGTCACATATTTCCTAGTTCCTACGCCTCCACCAAAGCGGACAAACGGTCGACTTTCACCCTGACGAACGTTGTTCCCCAAGCGGAGTCCTTCAACAAGGGCAGCTGGAACAAAATGGAGAGGTGTGTAAACATCTTTGTTTGTCTCAGATCCAACATGGCCGACTTCAAAACAGGCTCACTCAGGTTCACTGAATACAGTAAATGAAGTACAATAAATAACCCGAAACAAACTACAGACCAAAAGCTCTGACTGCGCCGCCACAGCAAACCCGTAACAATAAATCAATTTTGATAAACTTCACATCAAATAAAACCCTGTTACATGTACAACATTCAGAGAATATTACACAGTGGATAACGGAGACATTACTGTGTATCAAAGATTAAAACATCCCTAACAAGAGAAAATCAAGTACAAAACCCATGTATATTATTAAATTAATTTAAAATATATGCTAAAATGCAACATAACACAGAGCTGATCCCAATACAATCCACAGTTAGACGGAAACAGAAAAAAGGGGATTAGCTGCCCCTTACTGGTTGCTATAGTTACCACCAACTGTCAAGAGCCACATGTCAAGAGAATCAATGTCAAAATTGAGCTAAAGTTAACATCAATAACATTGTTGAAATGAAACCCTGTTCCAGGTGCACCAAATGCGTCATGGAGAAGTTCTGCGTCAACAGCGGCGGCGGTACCGAAGGCTTTGTGGTGACCGGGGCCCTGCCCAGCTCCAACAGCACCCTCAACAACAGGGTCAACGTTCCTGCTGCGCTCTGGTCGGCGTTCTGCTGCTACAGCGCCGTGGCCGAGGCATGGATAGCGAGCGGGCACTGGGGCCACAACGTTCAGGACGAGTCCAAACACAAATATCTGAAGACGGAGACTCTGGAAGGCCTCCAACACCGGCTGCAAAGGTCCAACTCTGAGTTTGTAATATTCCCTGGATCAAAATGTCCTCTGACAACAACTGCAACAGAGTTTTACCCAGAAACGAATAACTGCCTCTGCCCACCGACCATCCAGGACCCTTGATCTTCTGTCTCTGGTTCTGCTGCATTTCCACCTTCTCGCCATGCGCTCTTCTTCTCTTTCTTTTTATTCTTGTATCATCACTGCATATTCTGATATTCAAGACAAACAGACTGAACTGGGACAGTGAAAACCAGTAAATAATCATTGGGAACCTTTCTTTAATCTTTCTACATTTTCCATTCTGTGTTGCAATCGCTTTCCTTTTCCAGTAGATGGCGCCACCTTAAGATAAAATTGGTTGCAATCCCCTTAGAAATGTATAAATGCATCTTTATTTTTGTTAAAACTGTTCAACAATACCATATGGAATGTGATTTGTAAAGTTAGACAGTAAAAAAATTAGCAACAATAATCTGGATTATTTGGTCCAGCTTAAAAATGCAGATTCACGAAGGAAGGAAGCATTTGCAGCACAAATCCAGGTGGAATATGAGAAAAGAAATGCCCTCCTCCTGAAATGCCCTCCAGACTTCCTATGAGGCGCTTCGCTCAAAGTCTGAAGACGCAGGAAGTCGCAAAGATTTAGTGATGCAAGGGTTAGTGAGGAACGACAGCTCCTTGATATGTTTCATAAAATGTCACAGGAGAAAATATTTCTGCAAAACAGTGAGAGAAGTTTGCAGGAAGAATTGGACATGTCAAAGTTTCATACGAAGAACTCCAGTGCAAATATGAAAAAGATGTTTCCAGAATGAAACAGGAAATGTTTTGATAGCAGGTCAGACCTGAGAACTTCGCTAATTTACAAATAAGAACTGAGAATCTGCAGCTGGGAGCTGAGAAAGAAGATCTCTTTCAAAAAATGTCTGAAAAAAAGCAGAATCTAAGTGAACCAGACCAGACGTCACCGGAAGTGACGTCTCGTCCATATAAGGAACGGGCCTCTCTTCTTTGGCGAGTCGAAGATTTACTGATGCGCTTTATCGCCCCCTACTGTGAAGGCAAGCTTTGAAAGCTTAAATTTCCTAAACTTTTGGGAAAATGTTCTTTTATAAGTAAACACGTTAGCATAACTCTGGCAATTCAAAATATTTAACACCAAGATAAGGATTCTGATATAAAAACCTTAATTATACAAAAGTATAATATTCTGTGAGGAGGATGAAATCATAGAACATGTCAGAATGTTACAGATATGAAGTAGAGAGAAGATTAGCAAGAGAGAGTTTGGAAATTAAAGAAAAAGAAAGTGAATACACTGATTATTATTATTTATTAGACAACAACAGATATTTTAATGCTTTAATTTCTCTTAATTGTGACGATTTTCTGCTAACGGTTCATGGAAAAAACAAAATTTAAGTCTTAAATATTACGTCAGATCGATAAACTCTTTTGAAAGCAGAAATGTGGGATTATTCGCGTAATCATGAATGACACTCTGTGCCGGTAGGTGGCGGTAATGCGCCTGTAGTTGTTTCCCAACCGCGAACCGCCATGAAAAGACAAGAAGAAGAACCAAAGACAACAAAAATGCCGCCTGCACGTTCGAGTTTTGTTTGGACTGATGAAGAGGTGGAACTTTTACTTCGTGTTACTTTAGAGTATAAGTATTTAATGTACCAGGAGGACATTGATTGGGAGTCCTGCCCGACAAAGTATGCAGATATCCACGAAGCCTTCGTGCGGCGGTATCCAGCCGGAAAAACGGTGGAGTTCCCCCACAGCACCGAGGCCACCTCCAGGCACCAGCTGTCCTGCAAGCTCAAAGCGATCCGCTGGAAATACCGGCAGGCTGTGGGCTCCGGCCGGCCCAACAGACACGGCCGTGTGCTGCAGCTTTACTTTGAGCTTTGCAAACAGATCTGGGATGAATCACCGGACAGGGAGGCAGTAGAATCTGGGAGAGAGACCGGAGAGGTGGAGGGCAGCTTCAGCAGTTTATCGGCCGCCGAGACTCCACGTGCTGCTCTGTTCGACCCCGTGGGGGATGAAGCTTCTCTGAGCGATGAAAACCTCGGTTCCGAGGTGAATACAAGATGGAACATCCTCCAGGTGTGTGATCACATCCCCCAGGTAGGTGATCACATCCTCCAGGTGGGTGATCACATCCTCTGCAGGGCAGTGGCGGGTCTAGAACATTTTAAATTGGTTAAAACTGATGGTCAGTGGTGTCCAAAGTGCGGCCCGCGAGCCATTTGTGGCACTTAGACTGATTTTTCTTTTTTGTCTCCCTTAACAACAAGAGTTTAAACTTTTTTATTTTTAATCAGGTGGAAATTCTTACTGACATAATAGAAAAAAGGCCTTTGCAAAGTGCTGAACAGTGTTGTAATTAACAGTAATATAAAATGTTAATTACAGCACAAAATGTTTGTATTTTTACCCCCAAACGTCACTGAAAAGCTGACTTTGCTGCTCCCACATCAGCTTTTATTTAGTTTATTAAATAATAAATGAATATTTATTCATTAATTTATTAATTTGTTCAACTTGGCATGAAATAATTTGAAACAAATGTGCAAAATTATTTGTAAGTTTTGGATCTACAATGAATAACCAGGAATTACAAATATTTGGAATAACCATGAATATTACAAACAATCAACAAATAAATGAGGATAATTTATAAAAACGTTCTAAAAGTTCATGTTTCTTTGGATATTTTGTAGAACGATCATCTGTCATCAGCAAGTGATTCCAATCGTAATTGGACTTTAATTTGGTAAAATATCAATGAGTTTGGTCAAACAAGCAACTAGTTTAAGTATTATTTCAAGGACATAAAACTTTGGAGAGCCCTGTTCCCTTTTTGCCCCCCATGTGGATCCGCCCTTACATAGATTTGTCATGTGATGTTTTGTTTCTCATTTAAAGGAGACGCGCGCTGGCCACCGGAGAGACCAGCTGAAAAGGAAGGTGCCCTCTGATCCGGCCGTGCAGGAAGACCTCCAGATTAAAAGACGCATGTTGCAATTGCTTGAGGAATCCGAGAAGAACAACAGAACTAAACTGAACAACCTTTCAGTGCAGATGGAAAAGATGTTAGACTCCATTGATAAAGGGATGTCTTTAATAAGAACACTCATGTGTCAGTCACAGAACAACAGTCCACGTCCTGATGGAAGCAGCAGCATAAATACAGATGTTCACGTTCCTTCATCTGGACTCCAGACTGAAATCCAAGTTGCTGCAGCAGATCACCGCTATGCTAGACATGAGGAGGTGGACTGTGATCTCTGCACTGGGAGGAAACTGAAAGCTGTCAAGTCCTGTGTAGTTTGTTTGATGAGTTACTGTGTGAAACATCTCCAGCCTCACTGTGATGCTGATCTATTAAAGGTTCACAAGCTGGTGAATCCCTCCAGGAAGCGACAACAAATCCATGAGAGAATCCAGGACCGAGAGAAAGATGTGAAGCTGCTTCAGCAGGAGGTGGAGGCCATCAATGTCTCTGCTGATAAAGCAGTGGAGGACAGTGAGAAGATCTTCACTGAGCTGATCCGTCTCCTCCAGGAAAGAAGCTCTGATGTGAAGCAGCAGATCAGATCCCAGCAGGAAACTGAAGTGAGTCGAGTCAAAGATGTTCAGGAGAAGCTGCAGCAGGAGATCACTGAGCTGAAGAGCAAAGACGCTGAGCTGCAGCAGCTCTCACACACTGAGGATCACACCCAGTTTCTCCTCAACTACCCCTCACTGCCAGCACTCAGTGAGTCTACAGGATCATCCAGCATCAACATCCGTCCTCTGAGACACTTTGAGGACGTGACAGCAGCTGTGGCAGAGCTCAGAGACAAACTACAGGACGTCCTGAGAGACACAAGGACAAACATCGAATTGAGAGTCACTGAAGAACCAAAGACAAGAGCTGAATTCTTAAAATATTCACAGGAAATCACTCTGAACCCAAACATAGAAAACAGAGATCTGTTATTATCTGATGGGAACATAAAAACAATAATAAAAGAAGAGGAGTCTGAACTCCATGATTATAATGGAATCTGACTGGATGTTGTTTCTGGTTGGTGACGTGATCATAGTTTCCAACCAGAACATCAGCAGAGCAGGACGATCAATGAATATTTATTTGGATTCAGTTACAAGTCATTATGTTGCTACACAGTTAAAAGTTTCGTCACAACAAAGTTGAAACTCCAGTATCAGGTCCAGTTTATCTGGACCACAGAGCAGGTATTCTGTGTTTCTACAGCGTCTCTGAAATCATGTTTCTCCTCCACAGTTGGTTGGTTTTGTCTTGTTGGATTCTCTGTAGAGTTCATTCATCTAAACATTCAGCAGTGATCAAAGGTCCAGTTGGTTCAAGTGTGTATTTTAGTTTTTAGTCTAGTTTTTATCATTGCTGTCGAGTTATATTATGGATCAGTATTGTGAAAACAGGTGTTTCTTTTTTTGAAGAGCTATTGATTAAAATCGATCGTACTTTTCAAAAGGTTGTAATCATTTATGCTGAGCTGAGAGAGAAATGTCCTCTTTGTTGGATTGAATTTCCTGAAGCATTTCTGGACACAGCTACTGTATTAAACACACTGGAAAAAAGAAGATCAAAGGAGAATAAAGAAATAAAGAGTAAACCCTCTAAGCAATTTTTAAGAAAAAGAAACATTTTGTTCAGCAGAGGGAGGGAAACTAAATAGGTTTTGGGTTTATGATTTGGAAACTAACAGCAGGAAATATGAAATCACCGTCACAAAATGTGAAAACATCACAGTAATAAAGAGCTAAAATTGTTGAAATGCATATTTCTATAATTAATTTCCTAGTGACATTAGGAAAACTAACATCCAAATGTAAGAAAAAACCTACTGAATGGAAACTACATCTAACTTTTACATTGTTTGAAATGAGGAGCTTTTAATGTCAAAGGAAAAGACCATTTTTATTGCAATTAATTTTGACAATGTTGAATTTGGGGACAAAAGTAAAATAATATCCTGAAAAAATGGTCATAATTCAAATTTTAAATAATGTAGAAATTGTTTAGACCCCAAAAATATGTAGCAAATTATTTCTGAAAGGTTATATCATCCATATTTTAGACACCTTTTTTCACCAAATCAAAGTGGACTTACATTGACAAAGTAAAGACAGAAATTAGAGAGTTCAAAATACCAGTAAATTAATCAAATCTATAGTATGAAATTTTGTTGGAGTTCAAATAATTTAAATAAAAGCAGGAAAGTCACATGAGTTTATTTGGATTCAATGACAAATGTTGGTGTTTAGAATGTGACTCAGAAAGTAACACATTTTATCTCAATGATGATGAAACTCCAGTATCAGGTCCAGTTTCCTCCAGAGTCGTGCCTGGACCACATGCTGTGTTTCTGCAGCGTTTCTGAAACCATGACTCCCCTGCACAGAGTCCAGACCAGATTCACTCAGACCTGATTCGCTCAGACCAGATTCACTCAGACCAGATTCACTCAGACCAGATTCATTCAGACCAGATTCACTCAGACCAGATTCATTCAGACCAGATTCACTCAGACCAGATTCATTCAGACCAGATTCACTCAGACCTGATTCACTCAGACCAGATTCATTCAGACCAGATTCACTCAGACTAGATTCATTCAGACCAGATTCATTCAGACCAGATTCATTCAGACCAGATTCACTCAGATCTGATTCATTCAGACCAGATTCATTCAGACCAGATTCACTCAGACCAGATTCATTCAGACCAGATTCATTCAGACCAGATTCATTCAGACCAGATTCATTCAGACCAGATTCACTCAGACCAGATTCATTCAGACTAGATTCACTGAGCCGCTACTTGCTGGAGTTTATATTTATGCCGACTCCATTTCAGAGTTCATTAAACCGAAATAGAGAAATGAAATCTAGTTGGAGATGTATGTTTTAGCTTCCATCATTGATGATGAAACATCCTGACTGCTGTTTCTTCACTGCTCAGAGATTCACAGAGATTCATCTTTCTTCATGGAGCTACTTTGTCATCCTGTTTGGGGTTTTATTGATGTTGGGGTTAATTGGAGGCTGTCGCTGCTCATTTTGTGTCACCTTAAATCATTAGATTTACATAAAGTCTTACTTTTTCAGACCAGATGTTGTTCTAATCCACATGATCATCAATCAGGAGATCAGTCATTGTTTTACTGGAAATACATCAAATTCTGGCTCAACCTGATAGTAGAGATTCATTTAAAAGTAGAAATGTACAGAACAAGAGTCACTTTCTGCTTTATTCAGACACAAATATTGTGTCTGTTGTCCATAAGCAGACAAGTTGTCACATTCTTTAAATCTTTAAATACATCGATTTGGGGCTGTAAATGTATTTATGGGAAATGTTTTAATTTTTATTTTTTATAAAAAAAAAATAAAAATGTTTAATTTTTTTTTATGGATTTCATTTCCCAATCAGCTTCGGTTGTTATTGGAAAGTGTGAAAAGTGAAGCTCATTCCCTCTCTGTGTTAATCTGCTTTTAGACGTTTCTATTTGTAAATGTTTATGTGTTTTCTGCTCTTAGTCTTAAAAGTCCTAATAAATTTAAAATCTAATCCTCTTAGATGTTTGTAAAGCAAATGTCAGTTTTATTCACCATCCTGGATCTAATGCTCCATAAATCTTTATTTCAGTTATTTAATCAACAAACATTTAATTCAATGAAATTACCCAACATGGCTGACGCAACATACCTCATGTTATTTCTTGTTGCAATACATAAATTCATCTGAACCAAACCTTGGAAAAGGCTTTTTAACGCTGCCATCTGGTGGACAAAATGTGCAACTACCAGTTTTGGGCTTGAACAAGCTGATGATCTGAACGTCCTGCAGATGTTTAGATGTTTAACTCGCAGCTGATGACAGGAACTGGGGGCCCAGTGGAGAGCAGCATCTCTTCCCGTCTAATCAGATGTGAATTATAGTGTTGGAGCAGCTTTGCCTGATTCTGTACCTCAGTGTTGTTGCACACAGACAGTAGTTCTGCAAACAAGATCAACTTGTAAATGGATGATAGCGATGGCTGCCTGACCTAATTTTCAGTCAGGCCTTTGAACCTGGCGCTACAGGTTCAAAGGTCACTTTAGTTGAGGTAAGGTGCTTAGTTACAGGTGTGGCTTTACTGACTGTTTGAATAGCTCCTTTATGGAGTTGTTGGCCTGATTTGAAGAGCAGTTTGTTTTTCATGTTACTTAGTTTTTTGTTACTGACAAACTGCTTCCAGAATAAGAGAAACTGATCATAAACAAACCTCGGACTAATCCCGGCTGAACTGGACCCTGAGCTGAATGGCTCCCAGTAGCTGCCAGCATGTTGGGTAGTGGAGGCTGTGGAGCCTGGCGGACGCAGCAGGAGAGCATCCTCCCTCACTCAGGCTATCTTACTGATGTCTTAAACCTGATTTCAAAGGTTTAGTTCCTGATTGTAATTCAGAGTCCAGTGGGGCAGCAGGGTGTGGATTCAACCTCCTGATCAATATCAAAACATTTATTACACACAAGTGGGTGAACTGTTAATGTTCATAATTGAACTGTGTTGCATGTATCTGCTTGATTGTGTAATGACACAATGTGAATTCTCTGTTCAACTTGTTGAATATTGATTTAAGTGAATGGCACGACGTCGAGGTGGGACATTCTCACCCACTGGTGGGTTTGTGGCTGATTAGAGGAACAAAACCAGGAAAAGTTTCATGTGACGAAATAACAGTTTGCCTGGTTTATTTGCTTCGTACCAGGAAGATCCACTTTTGTTCAGCCTGATGTTTGTTGCCCAACCCTTTAGATATTATAGGGCACAACAATGATAGAAGAGCTCAAAGTCTGACCGAATGACACGATGTTTGGATTAAAGTTCAAACTAATTAAACCTCCAAGACATAAAAACTCAAACAGTCGTTACTGAGAAGCAAAATGGCTCAGAGAACAGCGCAGCTGGAGAAGATCACCTGCTCCGTCTGTTTGGATCTACTGAAGGATCCGGTGACTATTCCCTGTGGACACAGTTACTGCATGAACTGTATTAGACGATACTGGGATGGAGATCAGAGGAGAATCTACAGTTGCCCTCAGTGCAGAGAGTCCTTCAAAAGAAGACCTGCATTGAGAAAAAGTACAATTTTAACAGAGTTGGTGGAAGATCTGAAGAAGACTGGACTCCAGTTTGCTGCAGCTGATCACTGCTATGCTGGACTTGACGATGTGGCCTGTGATGTCTGCACTGGGAGGAAGAGGAAAGCTGTCAAGTCCTGTCTGGTTTGTTTTGTTAATTACTGTGAGAAACATCTTCAGCTTCATTATGAATCTCCAGCTTTGGCAATGCACAAGCTGGTGAATCCGTCCAAGAAGCTCCAACCAAACATCTGCTCTCGTCACCATGAGGTGATGAAGATCTTCTGCCGCACTGATCAGCAGTGTATCTGTTATCTCTGCACTACGGAGGGACATAAAGGCCATGAAACAGTCCCAGCTGCAGCAGAAAGAGCTGAGAAGCAGAAGAAGCTCCAAGTGAGTCTGCACCAAATCCATCAGAGAATCCAGGACCGAGAGAAAGATGTGAAGCTGCTTCAGCAGGAGGTGGAGGCCATCAATGTCTCTGCTGATAAAGCAGTGGAGGACAGTGAGAAGATCTTCACTGAGCTGATCCGTCTCCTCCAGAAAAGAAGCTCTGATGTGAAGCAGCAGATCAGATCCCAGCAGGAAACTGAAGTGAGTCGAGTCAAAGATGTTCAGGAGAAGCTGCAGCAGGAGATCACTGAGCTGATGAGGAAAGACGCTGAGCTGCAGCAGCTCTCACACACTGAGGATCACAACCAGTTTCTCCTCAACTACCCCTCACTGCCAGCACTCAGTGAGTCTACAGGATCATCCAGCATCAACATCCGTCCTCTGAGACACTTTGAGGACGTGACAGCAGCTGTGTCACAGCTCAGAGAGAAACTGCAGGACATCATAATAGACCCATGGAGAAACATCTCACCGAAGATTGCTAATGTTTTACTGACAGAACCAGAACCAAAGACAAGAGGCGAATCCTTAAAATATTCACAAGAAATCACCCTGGATCCAAACACGGCAAACATGAATCTGCTGTTATCAGACGGGAACAGAAAAGTTACATCAACTGACCAACAACAGTCGTATCCTGATCATCCAGACAGATTCACAGTTTTTCTTCAGGTCCTCAGTAGAGAGACTCTGACTGGACGTTGCTACTGGGAGGTGGAGAGGAGAAATGGAGGAGTTTATGTTGCAGTTTCATACAAGAACATCAGCAGATCAAAATTGTCGGATCAATGCAGGTTTGGATCCAATAAAAAATCTTGGTCTTTAGAATGTGACTCAGAAAGGTACATATTTCATCATAACAACATTAAAACTCCAGTACCAGGTCCAGTTTCCTCCAGAGTGGGAGTGTATCTGGACCACAGAGCAGGTATTCTGTGTTTCTACAGCGTCTCTGAAACCATGACTCTCCTGCACAGAGTCCAGACCAGATTCACTGAGCCTCTACATGCTGGGATCCGACTTTACTATGGATCTTCAGCTGAGTTTATTAAGCTGAAATAGTCGTTTGAGGAAGACGGCCCTACATTTCTAGCATTAGCTGAGAAGCAATATTTCTCCTGATTATGCAGAGAAAACCTGGTAATGAATTCAGTTATTCACTAAACTGCATTGATTTGTTTTCTCCACTTTATGCAACTGTCATGATTGGCCTGTTATTTTACTTTCATGATTATACAGTTTGTTGTTCAATATTTGCGTAAACTGAAACATTGAGCATATTTTAATAAATGTTTCACGCCAGTAAACAATAAAAACTTTCTAAATGGTTTTATATTGCTATTATTTCTGATCTTATTTGTGGAGAAATGAAGAACTTTTGTAATGCATGTGAATTTAAACCAGTCGGCCTGTTGAGCCACATTTAATCCTTTCAGCAATAGAAACCTTGACCAACATGCATCAAATCAACCAAACTCAATGTGGCCACTTGGTGGCAGCAAAGCTCAACATAAAGGGTAAGACGAACCAATCAATAAACTTGTCAGAAAGAAAACAATAAGTGAGTTATAAATGAACAGTTATACTTAACCTTAAAGAAATTCATCTTAAACAAAGGGACCCACTGAAAGGACTTTATTTCTCAGCCAGAGGGCTGACCTTTCTTGCCACCCTCTGTCATTACAGGGTCACAGGTCATACAGACTAAACAACAAGCTTATTCTTGTCCTGATCTGACAGCCGGCCCTGTTCGACCAAGTTTACATGCAGACCCTCTCCTGGATGGATGTGCCCAGGGCAGGACGATCACAATAACCCTGTGGAGTCATCATACCCCAGTCCACTAGGGTATGATGACTGATACCCCATCATACCCCAGTCCACTAGGGTATGATGACTGATACCCCATCATACCCCAGTCCACTAGGGTATGATGACTGATACCCAATCATACCCCAGTCCACTAGGGTATGATGACTGATACCCCATCATACCCCAGTCCACTAGGGTATGATGACTGATACCCCATCATACCCAGTGATTTTACCCCAGAGTTGTGTGGAAAATTGGCCTCAAATAGTAGCAGAGGGTATTGAAAACCAAAGAGTGCCTTTTACCCTTTGGCCCTCAGTGTCCCTCATGCCGGGTTCAATTTTAAAGACCACCTTTTTCTTTGCAGCCAGTAATCACCCCAGACACTTCAGGGAAAGTATTAAGGGTTAGTAGACAGTCACCAACAATACTTTGCACTGGAATTGGGAGGGTAAAGTCTTCAGCGTTCCCAGGCATTCACACTGGACAAAGAACAGGACTGCCCGATTAAAAAGAGTCCAACCGAGCCTCGGTAGCCCGCTCCGATCCCCTTCAAGAACCCTAAAGGAGCCCAAAGTAGTTTTGGAAGATAATGGGTCACCAGCAATACTTTGTATTGAGACTGCAGGCTGCAACTGGCTTTTTCACTTCAGCTTCGGGTAAATGGGGCCGATCCGTGCTTAACACGTGATTTGTTTGTTTTTTTAAGAGTGGGATTTTTCCGATCAAAAAGGATGAATGTTTCAGCCAGAGATGGAGCAGATTAGTCCCTGCAACCAGTCACATTTCCTTTGGGTGGAAAACTCTCGGTAAGACTGCAAATGTCTTTGCAGAATCCAGCAAATACGTTTGTGTTCGCTCTATCAGGGTCTTTATTTCTGACAAAGGTTTGGGATCCTCAACAGGTTTGTGTGGCAGGATTCAGGAAACCAAAACTAGTAAATACTTTACGCTCAGTAGAACTTTACTGAATCCTAACTCCTGTGATTTTAAACATAAAATAAAGATATTTTGGCTTTTCCATTTATCAATACACAATTTCTTAAATAGAAACCCTTGCAAGTGTCTTGTACAAATACTGTTTGCAAATTTATGGCCAATCTATTCCTCAAATGAAAACGTTTATTGGATCCTTTATTGATTTACATACTTAGAATTTGATCAATTAATGTATTGCTGTAAGTGAACGCCTCACCAGATAACAGGAGTTATTTGATCCCAACCGTGGAGCAAAACCTTTTAATAGAAACTTTTAATAGAGACTGTAGGATCTTTGCTCTCCTGAGAAAACCTTCTGTGTCTGAGACACATTTCCATCAAACATAGACAAAACATAACAGCATGACACGAAGACCAGATTAATAGTCTTAATAAACTAATTATTCCACCAACATTTATGACATTCTGCTGTCATCATCATCTGCTGAGGCCAAATCAAGTTCAGCAGCTTTAACACTAAAGAGCTGATTAGCTGTTCATATAAATAGATTAGATAAAATGTTGCACAGAACATCACAAAGCAGGAAACAACAGTAAAAAAAAAAACTTCTAGTCCATGTATCTAAAAGTCAAGCACTAAACTTCCTTATTGATGGCAATGAGGAAGTTTTCCTGGAAACTTCGGCTGATTGTTGCTCACATGGAGACCAAACTCTGTAAACTGGATCATCAACTTGTAAATGTTAAAGTTCTGCTGCAGGTTCAAAGGTTCCTTTATTTAAGGCTTTGGAATAGAAAATAAATCTGATTTATTGTCCCACAAAGGAAAAAATCCTGTGCAACAGCAGCAAATGTTCAGTGTTGTTTTCTGTAGATGCTGATCTTATAGGATCTGCAGTTTGTTTCTTTCTAGTTTAAAAAGTTGGTGGTTTAGTTTCTTAAAACTGACAAAATGATGTCAAAATTGAACATGGATCTACATTTTAAACAAAACATGAGACGAAAGCTGCTTCTGTTAAAGAAATAAGCATTCAGTGTCTGGTATGAAATATCTGTTTCTATAAATAAAGTCATGCGAGTCGATCTTCTTCCTGCTTTAAAACTCTTTGCTCACTCTGATTTATATTGCCAATAAACAGTAGCAGCAGAGATCAAAGTCTGACTGAAAGAATCACAAGTTCAGATTAAAGTTCAAAGTCATTTAAGACTTTAAGAGAGAGAAACTCAGACAGTCGCTGTTACTGAGAGGCGAAATGGCTCACAGAGGAGATCGGCTGGAGAAAATCTCCTGCTCCATCTGTCTGGACTTCCTGAAGGATCCTGTGACTATTGCGTGTGGACACAGCTACTGTATGATCTGTATCAAACAATCCTGGGATTCAGATGAGAAGAAAGTCTGTAAATGCCCTCAGTGCAGGAAAACATTCACACCGAGGCCCGTCCTGGTGAAAAACGTCGTGTTAGCAGATTTGGTGGAGGATCTGAAGAAAACTGGACTCCAAGCTGCTGCAGCTGATCACTGCTATTCTGGACCTGAAGATGTGGTCTGTGATGTCTGCACTGGGAAGAAGACGAAAGCTGTCAAGACCTGCCTGGTCTGTATGAATTCGTTTTGTTGGAATCACCTTGAAACCCACAATAACGACCCGGAATTGAAGAATCACAAGCTGGTGAATCCGTCCAAAGAGCCGCTGCACAGCATCTGCTCCATTCATGATGAGGTGATGAAGATCTTCTGCCGCACTGATCAGCACTGCATCTGTTACCTCTGCTTAATGGAGGAGCATAGAGGTCATGACACCGTCCCAGCTGCAGCAGAAATGGCTGACAAAAAGAAGAAGCTCCAGTTGACTCGAAGCCAAATCAAGCGGAATATCCAGGACCAAGAGAAAGAAGTGGAGCTGCTTCAGCAGGAGGTGGAGGCCATCAATGTCTCTGCTGATCAAGCAGTGGAGGACAGTGAGAAGATCTTCACTGAGATGATGCGTCTCCTCCAGGAAAGAAGCGCTGAGGTGAAGCAGCAGATCAGATCCCAGCAGGAAACTGAAGTGAGTCAAATTAAAGACCTTCAGGAGAAGCTGAAGGAGGAAATCGCCGATCTAAAGTGGAAAGACGCTGAGCTGGAGCAGCTCTCACACACAGAGGATCACAACCAGTTTCTCCTCAACTACACTTCACTGCCAGACCTAAGTGACTTTGTCCACTCACAGGGCGTCTACATGCATCCTTGGAAAAACTTCAAGCATGTGACAGCAGCTGTGTCAAATCTCAGAGATCAACTGCAGGATATTCTGGCAGGCACTAATAAAAACACGACAGTTAAAGTCAGCAAGGTGGAGGCTTTAAAGCCAGAACCAGAACCAAAAACCAGAAATGAGTTCTTAAAATATTCACAGGAAATCACTCTGGATCCAAACACAGTGAACAAAAAGCTGTTGTTATCTGAGGGGAACAGAAAAGTCACCAGAAAGAATAAAAAACATTCTCTTCCTAATCATCCAGACAGATTTGATCGTTTGTATTATCAGGCCCTGAGCAGAGAGAGTCTGACTGGTCGCTGTTACTGGGAGGTGGAGTGGAGAGGAGACAGAGTCGGAGTCGCAGTTTCATACAAGAGCATCAGCAGAACGGGATCGTCAGAGAAATGTGAGTTCGGAATGAATGACATCTCTTGGTCATTTGACTGCCGAACAAAAAATTACACAATTTATCACAACAGCATTGAGATTCCAGTATCAGGTCCAGTTTCCTCCAGATTAGGAGTTTATCTGGATCACAGCGCAGGCAATCTGTCTTTCTACAGCGTCTCTGGTACCATGACTCTCCTGCACAGAGTCCAGACCAGATTCACTGAGCCGCTGCATGCTGGGGTTTGGCTGGTTTATGTTGACTCCTGTGCTGAGTTCATTAAGCTTAAATAGTCAGCAGCGACTCAGGTGAAAGTCCGTTCTTTATCTCTTTAGTCTCTCAGATCAGCCGCCTTCATGGAGCTTCTTTGTGGTTGTTAGTTGAAGTTGAGGTCGGGCGTCTTCCCGTCTCTCACAGCGAGTTATTTTTGCGGTCCAAACTGTTGTGTGGTTCTGTTAGCATGAAGCCGATTTCTGCTCCATTACACTTTGTTCTTAAACAAAAAACAATCATGAAGATTAATCACTTTTTTCTTTCTTTTTTTGTAATCAGTGGTTCATTGTGTTTAGTTCTGATTGTTAAATTGAGCCTGACACTGATTATCCTGTTAATGATGAAACCTCTGACGTGTCGACAGCCTGCAGAGTCATAGATCCGTCTCTGAATCAAATCCTCTGATTTACTGACTTGAATAATCGATGAACTGATCGATCGCGGTCATGAACACGTGAGCGGTCCCTGCAGTCAGTTATGATAAATGTACTTTTTCTGAAATCGCTTTGCGGATTCAGTGCTTTGACTGAATATTGACTGAATATTATTTGGTTTTTCCTGCCAGCTTCAATATTTCAATATTTCAAAATGAGGAACTTGTGGACATTAACTTGTCAGTAATGCAGATTTAGTTTCTAAATGCTGGTCAGTTTTAGATTTATTCTTTCATTTTACCTTTAATAAACTTTCCCTCTCTGGAAAAGGAGCAAATGATGTAAATGAGGATTTAGATTTGATTAAATTTACTGATAATTGATCAAATTACATTTTATTTTGGTAAGCTGTGAAATTGATTGATAAATGAAAATGTCCTGATTTAAACAAACTGAAAATTAAGTAAATGGAACAGAAGCTTAAAATTAATTAGCAAACTTAACATTTTCAATCACATTTATCATCTTTAGTGGTTCCAGGATGGTAAAAAAAAAAAAATGTGTTTTTGTTTTTACAAGTTTTTTTCAGCATTTGTTCATGTATGCAAATCAAAAACCTGAAATGGAAAAAGAAGTGATTGCAAGATTGATTCATTTAAACATTAAGCTGCAATTAAGGACTGTTTTCAGACACAAAGTGTAAATTTTATTGAAATCTTAATTCTTATTTTGGTTTGTTGAAATAAAAAAACTTAATTCAATAAACTAACAAAAAAAATGTGTACTTGTTTATTGAACCATTTTCTTTTACCTATTTATATCTCATGTTAATCAATACATGAGCTGGTTCCCTGCATGCAAAAATGAAGATTTCTGCACGGAAACAATCCCTCCAGCCAGAATCCTACTGGCATGAGCAGGATGTGGAGACGAGTGTGAGCGACTCTGGGAGAACATCGGTCCGGACAACTAACAGGAAGGAAAGAATAAAAACACTTTATTTGACGAGGGGAGCAGAAGTCATGAACATGAACGAGTCTTTATGCACATCTGACTCCTGTCATGAATGTCATTCAGTAAATAAAGACACTTTAATGCAAAGTCGTCACTTTTAATGCAACTTTTTGTTAAGTGTCATTATTTACTGGATGACATTCATAAAGCAGTCATACATTCATAAAGACTCCTTCCTGCATGACAGAGTCGTGTTTATGGTGGGTCATGTCAGGCTTACGGACATCCTGTCAAATAAAGAGTTACATAAAAACCATAAGGAAACTCTGGTTTACAGTAAAGAGACTTTTACTGTAAAGTTGAAGGAAAGAATCAGAGTCCTACCGAAACAAAACACTTCCCATCGATACAGAAAACAGACTGACGCTATCGTAGACTAACCGGGAGACCACATTCACTCACAAACACAGACAGGAAGTTTAGATCTCACCCAAAGTGATTCTTAGGACAAATTTGCTTTATATGAGAAACACAAAGGTCGGGAGAAGCTGTGAAAATGGCCGATCTGTGGAAGCCATTGACCTTTTCCAGCCACCATCCTGCTGAAAAGCAGAAGATTCAGACACATTTAAAGACGCAGGAACACAAAGTTCAAACGTTGAGGTGTGTTTGATTCTGTTGGATCCGTCCTGCTGGACTTGTTTGACCAGAAAGTCCGTTGGTGCTGAAATGTAACTTTTACAAGCGTGACGGTCTATTAAAATGTGTTTAAATTAAATGTGGAGACTGAGTTTGTTTGCTTGCTTCAGCAGATTTACTTTACTTTGAGTTGGTCAGTTGGAGGTTCAGAGGTCACATTTTATTCAGAAGTTGATTTTAAATTGTATTTCCTGAGTGTTTTTTTTCTCAGAAACTTCCCAGAAACTGAAATGTCCCGAAGCTTTTTATTCAAATTTCCTGTTGAGGAAACCCAGGATGTTTATTTAGATCGTGTTGTTTGATGCTGAGCCGTCCTGGGCTCGGACCGCGCAGCGCTTTGGGTTTGATGCTCAGCCGTCCTGGACTCGACCCCGCACGCTCGGGTTTGAGCCGTCCTGGGCTCGGACCGCGCAGCGCTTTGGGTTTGATGCTGAGCCGTCCTGGGCTCGGACCGCGCAGCGCTTTGGGTTTGATGCTGAGCCGTCCTGGGCTCGGACCGCGCAGCGCTTTGGGTTTGATGCTCAGCCGTCCTGGACTCGGACCGCGCAGCGCTTTGGGTTTGATGCTGGGCCGTCCTGGGCTCGGACCGCGCAGCGCTTTGGGTTTGATGCTCAGCCGTCCTGGACTCGGACCGCGCAGCGCTTTGGGTTTGATGCTGAGCCGTCCTGGGTTCGGACCGCGCAGCGCTTTGGGTTTGATGCTGAGCCGTCCTGGGCTCGGACCGCGCAGCGCTTTGGGTTTGATGCTGGGCCGTCCTGGGCTCAGACCGCGCAGCGCTTTGGGTTTGATGCTGAGCCGTCCTGGGTTCGGACCGCGCAGCGCTTTGTGTTTGATGCTCAGCCGTCCTGGGCTCGGACCGCGCAGCGCTTTGTGTTTGATGCTCAGCCGTCCTGGGCTCGGACCGCGCAGCGCTTTGTGTTTGATGCTGAGCCGTCCTGGGTTCGGACCGCGCAGCGCTTTGGGGATGTAGATCTTTAGCCGCCATTATAGCAAATTAGTAAAGCTTTTAAAAGACTCCAATCACATGAATACAGCATGTAATGTGAGATTCTTTTGTGGTTTTTATGGTTGAAAATAAACAATCACAACTATCTGTGTTAAACTGTGGAGTCGTCACAGTGAATATTAAATGGTTTATCTTATTCCAAAAGAAGCTTTGATAAGTTTTTATGACAAACTGTTTTGTTGAATGAAATATTTTTATTCCAAATTTCTTAGAGGTATGAATATGTTCAGGCTAAAGTCTTTCATGAAATATACTCAAGAGTCAAACACTCCTTTTGGAAGTGAGTCAGTCTTAAAACATGTCTTCTTCCTGCTGTGAGACAGATATTCCAGATTTTCAACATATCTTGACTCATGTCTAAAACCTGGGAGTAACTAAGACCTGCTGAGAGTCAGAAGTCGTCTGATTTAAACTTTGTCGTTGTTGCTGAGAGGTAAAATGGCTCAGAGAGGAGTTCGTCTGGAGGAAATCTCCTGTTCCATCTGCTTGGATCTACTGAGGGATCCAGTGACTATTTCCTGTGGACACAGTTACTGTAAGAACTGCATTAAAACCCACTGGGATGGAGACGATCAGAGGAGGATCCACAGCTGCCCTCAGTGCAGGAAAATCTTCAGATTTAGGCCTGTCCTTGTGAAAAACATCATGCTGGCAGCACTAGTGAACGATCTGAAGAAAACTGGACTCCAAGCTGCTCCAGCTGATCACTGCTATGCTGGACCTGAAGATGTGGCCTGTGATGTCTGCACTGGGAGGAAGAGGAAAGCTGTCAAGTCATGTCTGTCCTGTCCAGCTTCCTATTGTGAGAATCATCTTCAACCTCACCATGATGCTCCACATTTAAAGAAACACAAGCTGGTGAATCCCTCCAAGAGTCGACAACAAATCCATCAGAGAATCCAGGACCAAGAGAAAGATGTGAAGCTGCTTCAGCAGGAGGTGGAGGCCATCAATGTCTCTGCTGATAAAGCAGTGGAGGACAGTGAGAAGATCTTCACTGAGCTGATCCGTCTCCTCCAGGAAAGAAGCTCTGAGGTGAAGCAGCAGATCAGATCCCAGCAGGAAACTGAAGTGAGTAGAGTCAAAGATGTTCAGGAGAAGCTGCAGCAGGAGATCACTGAGCTGAAGAGGAAAGACGCTGAGCTGCAGCAGCTCTCACACACAGAGGATCACACCCAGTTTCTCCTCAACTACCCCTCACTGCCAGCACTCAGTGAGTCTACAGGCTCATCCAGCATCAACATCCGTCCTCTGAGACACTTTGAGGACGTGACAGCAGCTGTGGCAGAGCTCAAAGACAAACTACAGGACGTCCTGAGAGACACAGGGACAAACATCTCACCAAGACTCGCTAAGGTTGAGAGTTCACTGACAGAACCAAAGACCAGAGCTGGATTCCTGAAATACTCACGAGAAATCAGTCTGGATCCAAACACAGCGAACAGATTTCTGTTACTCTCTGAGGGGAACAGAAAAGTAACGAGGGTAGAAGAGCAACAGTTTTATCCTGACCATCCAGACAGATTCACTGGTTGCTGTCAGGTCCTGAGCAGAGAGAGTCTGACTGGACGTTGTTACTGGGAGGTGGAGTGGAGAGGAGGAGGAATTGAAGTCGTAGTTTCAAATAAAAACATCGGCAGAGCAGGGAGATCAAATAAATGTGAGTTTGGATTCAATGACAAATCTTGGTCATTAAATTGCACCACAAACAGATACACATTTTATCATAACAACATTGTAACTCCAGTACCAGGTCCAGTTTCCTCCAGAGTGGGAGTGTATCTGGACCACAGAGCAGGTATTCTGTGTTTCTACAGCGTCTCTGAATCCATTACTCTGATCCACAGAGTCCAGACCAGATTCACTGAGCCGCTACATGCTGGGTTTGGTCTCTTCTCCTTATTTTCATATTATGGTGGCGCCACTGCTGAGTTTGTTAACTTGAAATAGTTTCTTTTGTCTCCATCATTGTTGTCGTCTCTTCGTCATCTGATGTGTTTATATTGGAGTCTGAGTGACTCTCGTCTCTCCTGGTTGTTTTTATGGTGCAAACTGCTGTGTTGTTTCGTTAATATAAAGTCACGTTCAGCTGCATTTCTCTATTTTTGTTCTTTATTTAATAATCCATTGTAACGGTGATTACAATGATACTTTGTTCTGTTTGTTGTTTCATTGATGTTTGTTTGGGTGCTGCCCCTTCCTGTTTCTGTTCAACTATAGATGCTGTCACTGCTCAGAAGGATTTTATTCATCAGATATTTTTTACATTTATTACTTTGTCAAACCAGATATTGTTGTTCTATTTATGTACAGATGAGATTCTATCACATGTCAATATTGTGATTTTGTTTAGTGGTTTAGTGAAAACAGAATATTTATGTTTGATTTGTCAGGTTCAAAAATAAATGACTGGTTTATTAATTTCTTCTTTTCTATTTTATTATTTATTCAAGTGGTTTGTTGGACATCAGATTTCGCTGTTCAAATACTTTTAGTGAATGGCTTGATATGTAGTAGATTAATTTGTTTTGTCTCACATAAACTGGCTGCAGTTTGGTAATTATGTTGATATAAAGGAGTCAACTCCTTGTAATTATAATTCTTAGCTTTTACATTCCTTGAATTACTGGGCGAGGAAGAGGAGCAGCAGCCGCTCGTCATTCAGGTTCATTAACTAAACAATGGCTACAAACCAGTTTCCTCTCCCAAATTACAAAGCACTGAAATCCCTTGTTTGTTCTTTTTTTAAATAATCCATCTCAGTTTTGATATTGGTTTTGAAATTTTTATCTTATTTATTGCTAAATAAATTTATGTTGACACTAAAATGATTCCTGAAATGAACCTTTTAATGGTAACTTTGATTCATTTTGTTTTTCTCAAAGAATCTACGCTCCTGTCGTCACACGTTGGACTTTCTTTTGACTTACTGAGTGTGAAGAATTAAACGTACTTCCCCATAACTCTGTCCTGTTTGACCTTTTTAAACTACCTGTAAGTTTATTTCAACTAAGCACTGAAAACCAGAGAGAAAATATATTTTTATATTTATAAAAACTGAAAACTGTTTTAACTCTACCACAAAAGCTAATTGTCTCCACTACAGACAGTTAGCGCTGAGGAAAATGAATGGCAACATTTATTCCCACATAGAGTTGCATTAATTTTTCATGAAGCTCTTGTAAAGTCGGACATTAAGGAAAGTCTCCTCTGGTTCAGGGTCTGGACTCCAGTAACCGACCCGAGTGGGAAAAACACGTCTCCTTCTCCCTGAACCAACCAATCAAGTTAAATATTAAACCTGCCTGTCCTGTAAAAACCACTGATGGAAAAACAATCATTCAGAATATTTAGTAACCAGCTGACTTTCCTTTGGGTGCAAAATGTTGCAGCAACTTCAGATGATGGCAACGTCTTGATCCCTAGTGTGTGTGTGTGTGTGTGTGTGTGTGTGTGTGTGTGTGTGGGGGGGTGTGTGTGTGTGTGCGTGCGTGCGTGCGTGTGTGTGTGTGTGTTGTGGTGCGTGTGCGTCTGTGCGTGCGTGCGTGCGTGCGTGCGTGCGTGCGTGTGTGTGTGTGTGTGTGTGTGTGTATATCTGTCCACGTTTCTTCCATTCACCACTAGATGGAGCCTCTGCACCACGCCTGATCCAGATGGGAAGCATGGATTTCTTTCTACAAAGGAGTTTTGCCAAACCATGTGAATAGAAATTACATACATGTAAATAAATTACATACACAATCTTCAGTTTGCATTAGTGAACTTTAAGGGTCGAATTATTGACCTCTGACATTAGACAGGACAGTTTTTGTTTCCTTGCTGAAAAAGAAACAAATGTTTCAACACGTCTCAGATGCAGTTTAGTCTCTCTCTCCCCTGTGTGTGTGTGTGTGTGTGTGTGTGTGTGTGTGTGTGTGTGTGTGTGTGTGTGTGTGTGTGTGTGTGTGTGTGTCGTATCCAGGTGCCACAATGTCTCCTGTGTTGTTGTCTTTATAAACAAACTGAACGCCACAACTGCTCCCATCGTCCTGTTTCTGGGGCAAGGCGATGGAGCAGGCGATGGGAGTTTTGGTAATGATTAACATGGAGCTTGTGGTGAATCTCAGTTTTATTTTGCATTTCTTAAGTATTTATAGAAACACTTGGAAAACAAAAGTTTAACCATGTGTTTATTTATAGTAATCACATGTCTAAACTATAAGCTGGTGCTAGTCTTTCCACAACTAGACAATATAAAATCTAAGTGGAAAAAGTGACATATTTGATATTTATGTAACCTTATATCACACCATAATGTTCCAGATGCCTCTGTTAGAGGAGGCAGTCAGCAAACACCAATAGTCAGAAGTAATACAACATTTAATTATGCAAACCCTTAGATCAGACCTAAAAGCTGTTAATACGCTTCAGTGGTGAAGTTACTGTGAACTCAATATATCGTATTTAAACTGTCTCCATGTAAAGCTGTTGAAAGTGGACGTTTAAATGTCTTCCAGCTGCAGACAGGATTTGACTTTGTCTGGTGAAGTAGATGCAAGCTGTCATTATGAAGGCATAATCAGTGCTTCAGGCTCAGCAGCCTGTAGTTATCTTATTTTGAAGTGAAAAAGGAAGTTGTTCTCGAGTTGTCCTGTTGCATCAGCAGGGTTAAATACTTCAAAATATTTTTGTGATGTGTTTATGTATGCAGAAGAAAAAAGAAATGACAACATAGTGAAAGATAAGTTACAATGTCTGATAAGTATTGTAAAAATAGAGACCAGCTAAATGTTGCTAAGCTGCTGCTAGGATTGGTAAAGTTTGTTCCAATCTCCAGTAAACTTAATGGTTGTTTCACAGTTTTCAAGAAATTTTGATTGAATTCAATTGAGTTTGATTAGTTTGATTAGTTTTATAATTTTATTGTATTAGTTTTTGTGAAAACAAAGAAATGGAACCTCTTTTTTCTCTGGTGGTCCGCGGGCGCCCCTAGTGGTCCGCGAGGTACTGCATGTGAACGGCCGTTAATTTGCCGTGACGTCATCTCAAAGCGCGACGCTGCAGCTAGCTTACCGAAAAGCTGTGGTTAAAAATAATAATGAATAAGTGGCTTGAAAACTGAAAAGAAAAGCAGGAATACAGATGTGATCGGAGAATATTGATGAGTCGATTTGATTCTTTTGAACGAGTCTCAGTTGGTGAGAACTGTTCTTTGTTTTTTACTAGTTTGCGCTGGTCGCACATCAACAACTGTTTCTGTTTTTATTTATTTACAAATGATTAAGTTACATTATTTAAATACATTTGGTGGAAATGGGTGGATCAGTTTTATATTTAATGGTGCAGAAAATGATTTTAGTTTCTGCCAAAGTAACTCATGTCTATTTTTCTTTTATTGTTCTAATAAATTTCAAATAGCCCTAAAATGTTATTAATTCACTGCTTATTTTTTATTTCCACGTGTTTGACATAATTGGAAAGCTTCAAATCCACAGTTTATGAATCTGTAAATAACTCAAAATGCACCCAGTCATATTTATAAAACTCCACTTCTCATCAGTTAAGACACAAATATTTTCTGTTCAGGTTGGATAAACTGACATTAAATGGGTTAAGTTAAATAATCCTGGGTGATGTGGGCATAGATACAGAGATTTTTTTACTTGTTTTAGATGAAATAATCTGCCAGTGAATTTAGTACTTTTAAATAAATATTCAAGACTTTTTGACCTGAAGGAAACACCTATATTGTCTTTTTTCAATTGTACTGAGATATTTGGATTGGAAACTAGTCAAAAATACTTGGAGAGATTTTGTTTTTACAATTGTTGTTCATTTTATCTTTTATGTTCTTAATTGTAATTTATATATTTACTGAGTGCTTCATGTCTGAATGCTATGAAGCTGAAATCCTGCCAATAATCTGATTCTGATTGTGGTGAAATCCTCAGATTGTAACGGTTATAGAGCGACTGTAGGTGTGTGTGCAGGAATCTGCAGCAGTCCACATTCCTCAGATTCAAGTCACAACTGTTGCATCATGGGAAATGAAGTCTGCTCCCATGGGAACTGTACTGATATCTTGTGTGTCTGTATGTGAATTTTATGTAACTACAGAAACCTAAAGATAACGAATTTATGAGGACATAATTACATCAGCGTTTTATTTTCTGACTTAATCAGGTGTAACTACGGATGAACGTAGTTAAACAGGATCTTTGCTCATCCAAATGTGCTTCTTCTGCGCGAGACAGAAAGGAAAAAGTGGGGCACTAATCTGGTGAGAAAGGTCTGCAATCTAAGAGCTTTTTCCCTGGATTACTACACATATAAGAGATTAAACTCCCTCACAAGCAGCGCCACACATACATTCCTCCAGACGAATTATATTAATGCAGTCTAAACCTCGAGAGTTTATCTTTGTGTTGAATCGGTTTTAATGTGTGCGTCCTCAGCCTCCGGTTGTTAAACGTGGCGATCACGCTACGGTCAGATGACCGGCGTGAATAAAAAGCGCGTTAGAGCCTCAGTGGCATGTCTGGTATGCAAACACATCCCCTCTGATGAACCTGCAGCTTTCAGCCACTGGGAGAAATATTTACATTTCTATTCACTTTACTGATAGAAGTGTTTTTGTTTTGATGCTGGAGAAATTTATAAGCTGTAGTTTTGCTTATGCTGCAATTTATTCAGCACAAGTTATACAAATAAAGTTAATTTAATTCAATCTGTTCACCTCTTATTTCTTTTTGCATTAAATTTTATTGATATTTTGTATTTTTCCCATTTCATTTTTAGTCTTGTTTCTCAATGCACGTGAAATAAGAGAAAAGTGACTCTTGGTTTGTTACTGTGATCCTGCTGAGCACGCTGGAAAAGCCCCACAAGGCCCATGGAGCGCTGCAGATATTCTTGTTCTCATTTATGATTCTCAGCAAAACAAGACAAAAAGAAAACAGAGCAGAGAGCTCGAAGCAAGAAAGGTGCAGAAAATCTGTTGTTTGATATTTACACACCAATGAATTAATGTTTGTTGTACTTTAAAGTCCAGCTGCACAGACTTGTGGAAAATGTAAGGATATCACAGCAAAAATATAAAATATTACCAGTTATTTTGGTCTAGTTTCTGGTTCAAGTATCTTAGTTCACATGAAATTATTCATGATGGATGATGAAGCCGAAAAGGTGACAAAAATAACAAAATCTTCAAAATTTAAGAGAGAATCACCTTTTTGTTTCCTTGATAAACTGGTTGATAGGTTAGTTCATCTTTATGTTTCTGCGAATTCTGAAATATTAAATATTGGTCCATATTGCAACACACTTCCTACACTTGAAATAAAACAAGACTAACTTACAAGGAACTTTTCAGCAAGTTATAGGAGCTTGTTTTTTAAGTTCATAAAAGCCGGCATGTGGAAATGGCTGCAAACAGATGCATATTCTAACAGCTGTACATCTGTGAAAAGTAGAAGTGGAGCCTCCCGCACAACCAACAAGGATACAGCAGTGGTTTCTGGGTGGCGAGTGAACAACAAAACAAATCACCGTTTTTCTTTTCCACACTGCAAAAACATAAAATCTTACCAAGTATTTTGGTTTTAGATTTTACTGCAGATATTTTAGTTTACTTTAAAAAATACAAACTATTTAACAAGTAACTTTTCAGTCAGATAAGAGGCTGTTTTAGGCCAATAATTAATTAATTAAAGCTATAGCTTCACTGGCGGATTATCTCACTTTAACATGGAACATTCTGCCTGAGGAACTAGTACTTTTAATCAATATTAAATAATTATTTAATTTGAAAAATCTATTATATCTTGCTTAACAATTACTTGTAAGTTAGTTTTGTCTGATTTTAAGTATAGTGAGTTATTTTTACAGTAGAAATTGACCAGAAATATTTGGTACGATTTTGTGTTTTTGCAGTAAATGTCTTTAACTGGTCAGGTCAGAGTTCAGCAAACTGTTAAAAATGATCTCATTGAGTCTGAAGCAACAATAGCTGCACCCATTTGGCCTAATTTCTGGAAGCGTTTTCCAGACTGATCTCTCTTTTTTTCTTCTTTCTGTCTCCTTCACTTGTGATTCGTCTGTGAAAATACCTGACAGCTCTCCTCTACAAACCCTCTTCCTGTTGTCTTTTGTCTCACACATTCTTCCTGATTAAGTCTCTTTCTTTGGCTCATACACACCTCAACACGCCCTCATGGTCGCGCTCTGTGTGTGTGTGTGTGTGTGTGTGTGTGTGTGTGTGTGTGTGTGTGTGTGTGTGTGTGTGTGAGGTCACATTCCAGCGCCGGGCAGCATTCCAGCCATTCAGGTTCAGTGCAACTGATCCAGCAGAGTCAGCACACCAACACAAACTCGGCCGCTCTTTGAGCTGCAGCAGCATTCCTGAAGTCTTCAGCAGGACGAAGGCTCAAACTTTGTAACCTTAAAGTTGCTGTTCGGCCTCCTGATGTGGGTGGAGCTGCTGAGGGTCCAGAGTCAGCAGGCAGAGGGAACCAAGACCATCATCAGAGTTAAAACGCCCAGAAAGCATCAGAGGCCAGAGGTCTGCAGCCTGTCGCTCGTACGACACCAAACAGGAAGTTTGATCTGCTTATGGTCATTTTGGGAGTTTTCCAGAAGTCCTTGAGTGAAATCTGCTGTTGATATGTGAGGGTGCGTTCACACCACCCCAGTTTAATCCGCTTTAATCAAACTCCAGAAAGTTTGGTTTGAAAAAAGTGAACTCTGCTCCACCTTCAGACTTCGGTCTCAGTTCGGTTGAAGTGAACGCTGCTGCAGTTTGATAGCCAAATAGATCGATGACCGCTTCAAAAGCAGAAAGTGGACCACAGCGCAGGGGATTCTGGGTAAATTCAACCAAAACAAACTCGCTAATTTACCGCTAGCGTGAGAAAAGACAAAAGAGAAATCCTACAACCGCTAAACTCCGACGCAACGCCATTTTTGTTTACATTTTGTGAAGATGGAAGTTGTCGTTTTCAGAAGGTTTTCATGTTGTTTCCTTCAGTTGTTCTTGTTGCAGCGCCCCCACAGGTGAGGGGGGAACAGGTTTTTCAAATGGTTTTGTTGGTTTCACTCAGTGCTGTGAGAAAGAGAACCAGACCAACTGAAAATGTAACAAATTTTTGTCTCCAATTGATCCACATCTACCAGGTGTGAAAATAATCTACACCAGGCTTCCATAAGTAGCTCATATAAAAGTTTGGCTCGCCCCATTTTGATAAATATCTTTTTCTGTTTTATTATGATGTTGGATTCTGAAAATAGGGGTGAATTTTAGTTAATTTTTCATAATGAAACATTTTATGTAGTAAGTATTTAGGAAGTGAGTTTTATTTTAAAGTGACTGCTTGGCTTCATGTCCTTCATGCTGCCTCTAGTGGCCACTGTTTGTACTGCACTGATGGCAGGTTCCTCATCAGCTCCATTAAGTTCAACCAAACCATGTATGAAAGCATCTTAACATCCTGAAATATCAGTTTCTCCTCTGCTTCTCCTTAACTCTCTCCGTCTTTCAGCTTTGATCGGTGAGTCTGTAAAATCTCAGCGTCTCCTCTGAGAGCGCTCAGCGCTTAGAGACCCACACATGACTGCTTGTTAAAATATACATGAGCACTAAGTCTCCTACATCCCTGCAACACCACCAGCATTCATTATTGATGAACACACACTCTCTCTCTCTCACACACACTCACACATGGTGCGGTTTGCAGCAGTATTGTTTATTGTCTTTATTAAGCACATGTTTGCTGCATTGCACCTTTGCAATCTGTCCCACTGGAAACACGAGAGGCAGCTTGTTAGCCCACCAACAACAGTTTCTGTTGTGCTGACCGTCGCAGTGCTGCTTTCCAGCTGGATTTTAATGAAGAAGCTCTCGGCTGCGGCTGCTCCAGGCGCTGCCATCACACCTGGAAATGGTGGCAAGCAGTTGTTTCACGCTAACGGATTAGATCTGAGGTCCTTCAGGCTTCTTTGACTCATGAATATGATGTAAAACAAGCAGTCATTTCTGTGCATGTCTTGGCTTTCATTTGCTGAAATGCAGAGCGGTTTGTTTTTTCTCGGCGGTGTTATGACTTTACCCCCATCACTGCTTTCCGCTCTCCTGTTACACCAACATGTTTTCAGAAAATGTCAGCTTTCTGAAAGGAAAATTGGTGTTTAGTCTGAACTTTACCTACATTATTATGGAAATGACGTTTGGTTTCAAAACAGAGTTCACAAGAGGAGCAGTTCCTTTGCAAGAGATTATTGTAAAAATAGCATCACAGTTTAAAGGTAACCCATCATTGAAACAGATCTATGTAGATTATATCTGCACTAAGTCATTCTTACATGAATGACTTTGTGCCGTTCAGTTTGAGCTGATTTATGGCCTCTGTCTCTTTAAATTCAAATACGCTGCCAACTCAATGTTTACTCTTTAAACAAGTAAAAATGGATGCACAATTATGCAATCTTAAATCTTTGAAAAGCATAAGTGGAGCCTTCTTCACAACCAGCAAGTGGTTTCTGGATGGAAAATCAAAGCATTTGTCGTTTACAGCAGCCATTGTACAGCACATGCAGCATTAAAACCAGCTGAGCAAACCTACTGGAGCTCAGCTTTGGTTGCTAGGTAACGGCATAGCAATTAGGAGGTTTTTGAAACGGCTGGTTTTCCATGAATGCTTCGGTCGTCGGTCACTTTGATCCTGTTATGCCTTAATTTTCTCACTGTGGGACGATAAAGGATTGTATATATTTTCCTATTTCCTAATTAAAGATGAAACCTAAATATAAGAAAACAAAGTAACTCCATGACTGAAGCTTAGCAACAACAGTTCAGACATTTTAGATCTGAACTTTGACTATAAACTTGATTCTTTGCTTTTCTTTAGCTGCTGTGTTGTAGTTTCACAGCCATGTTGACTCTTGCACAGTTTGCAGAGCAGTTGATGGAAAACCATGTTTTCCTTTCGGATTTGAGGCGTCGTGATATCACGTTATGTTTGTGCTCATGTTTTAGTAACGGTGAACTCAGACTGCGATCAGCACGTCCCACTGTTTTTCCAACTGCAGCCAGAACATGCAGAGCTCCGAGGTGACATCACTCCCAGCAACACAAACATAATCATGCTGTCAAGAACTCAAGTGATTACCATGAAACCTTTGGTGTTTCATCATTTTCCTGAACTCTGCAGGGCTCAGTTCCAGACCTTAGGACCTTTCCTGCTCACCCTTCCTCTGTTTCTGCCCGTTTCTCGTCTGATTACTGTAAATAAAAGACACCAGAGCTGCACAAAGCTATTCTTTCAAATGCCTTTGACTCTCCCCAGACTGACAAGTTGCTTCTAAGATCATTAACATGCTGCTGCTCCAGAGCATCAAAACTGTTAAAACATTGAAGTGTGGAAACATAATTTCTTTTTTACAATCTCCACTAAACTGGGTGGTGCCAGGATAGACCGAGGGGCCAAGTCCAGGGTTTCACTCCAGAGAGTCACATTTTGAACATTTTCATCCGTTCGTTTGGGTTTCTGCTGCAGAAAAATACTTGATGATATTTTGTGGTTTTCCATTTAGGAAAAGACAAGTGTTTTGATAACTTGCTGCATTGTTGTTGATTGTGCAGGAGGCTCCACTTTTGCTTTTCAAATATGTGCAGTTGTATAATTATGCATCTTTTTGCAGCCATTTCCCATGTGAGTGTAGATGTGGAGTTCGGGCCAGTGGCCCGCAGCTGTTTATTTGGATTTAAAGTGACAGGAGGCCCAAAACATCCAGTTCTGAAACAAAATCTCACTTTGTAAGGATGATTTGGTGCAAAAAATGTAATGAACATGTTTTTTATGTACTATAAACCTTTCCTAACCTGTTCAGGGAAACACACAGGTCACATTTAAAGCCAGTTTCTCCAGTAATCTGCTGCTCAGTCCCACCACAAACAGTGAAACCTGCTGGCAGCCGGCGACCCCTGATGGTCCGCCTGTCGACTTCATTAAAGACGCTCGGATGACGGACTGAGAGTCTCTCCTCTGCTCCTACTGTAGGCCACACAGAACATCTCCAGAGTGAAATGAAACATCATCTCCTGAAAATCAATCCTTCACACATTCCTCTGATCCTCTCAGCCTCGGCCGCTCTTTATTGATTCTTCACACACTCGCAGGATAATCCAGCCAACACACACACACTCATCTTTATATATATATCTACTCGTCTTTGAAGTGTAAATGTGAGAGTTTCTGACTTTGAAGTGTTTTCCCTTCCATTTCCCAGATTCCAACACTCGTATGAATAAAATAAATCTACTGACACAAGTCCTGTTTCTGTAGTTTTCTTTATTTTCCTCTCTAATCGGGTTCTTTTTATGTCCCGTTTTCACACATGAGCTGCAGAGGAATTTGATTCAGACCTTCTGTGCAGTTTTTCTCACACATGTCCATTCACAGCTGGAGATTCTTTACTCAAGACGTAACGTCCTCCAGTGGGAGAACACACAGAAAACACAGCAGAGGGGGATGATGGATGCTTTTTTTCTGTTTATGAATGGATCCTCAGCATCAAAGAGCGAGGAAAAGACGAAGCTTGAAGGTTCGGCTGCTGGATTCACGCTTTGTGTTGGTTTCACTGACATTTCCACTTGGATAATGTTTGGAAATTGCAGGGCTTTAGTGCACAAATTAAAGCAACTTTACATGCAAATTAGAAAGTGAGATAGGAAGGTTCACCTTCAGGGTTGGGAATGATGAGGTTAGTCTCATATTTACACTCATGCATGATAGGAGTGGAGCAGGTTTGGATGTAATTTGGAGCTCCTGCAGGGTGGAAACGAGTCTGTCTGTGACAAATTCAACAATCTGGAGAAGCTTTGATGAAAGTTTTTCTTATTTCAAGTATACTAAGATGTTTAGTACAAAAATACTTGGTAAGATTTTGTGTTTTTGCAGTGAACCCAATAAATACACATCAGCAAAATGCGAACAATAAGATCCCTGGTTTGTGCTAAATATGCATCAACAGGCATTGATGGTACAAACACATTAGAAAACGTGCAGCATGTGGTGCAGATAAACGGGATCAACAGGAACTGAAGTTATTTTTTCCTCAAGACGACGTTTGTTGTGAATTGGCATCGCTTAAATAAAACCGATCTGATTCTTTTAAAAAATGTTCTTTTGTACATTTGCTGGAAAGTTTAAGCACATAATGATTTTTGTATTTGAAATAATAACTTTATATGTTTTAATAATGATATAAACACATTTTTAGGTGTTTTTTTAGCATGAATTAAACGTGCTGCAGCCTTTATCCTTCAGCGCCATTTTAACTGACGTCTCCACAACAACAACACGGTAGTGGAATATTCCTCCTTTACGTCCTTCAGAGTGGGAACGCGCCTGCTTAATGCAGAGCTTCGGGTTTTACAAGGCCATCAGGGGAAAAGTCGCAGGAGGGACGAATACCAGAGCGGGGAGAACCTTCAAAGCTTTGCAGGAGCTGCAGGGGAAACAGATGAAGAGGAGCTGCAGACTCATTGTCATCTATCGCTGCTCTGTGTTTTAATTCAGCTCAGCCTTATGTCAGACTCACTCTGTGATAAAGATCTGATGGGCTGCAGGAAACAGCCGTTCAAACGTCTGTCTGCATGTGATTCATGTTCTAAGGTTAAAAGAAACACGTTTGGACAGTTTTTAGGTTATAAATGTGTGTATAAATAAATAAAATAAAGTTTTTTACTAAATAACATTAACTCACACTGAACGTTTTAGAGAAATGTGTCCTTTAATTTCCCATCATTCATGATTTGGGAAGAAATTTCATATAAAAATAGTTTAATTGTTATAATTAATCCGTTTAGACACTTTGATCCTACATTTATTTTCAGTTATACTGGATGCTGTAAAATGTTTTGGTTTTGATTTTGCTCTTAAATAATTAAAAATTGTTCAATATAGGGCAGTTTTTCATGATTAGGTATTTAGCATGCTAATTAGCATTCCTTATAAGAAATCTTAGCTTCCACACAAACATCTGATCATTTTCAGTGATGTTGTTTAATATGTTGCTTTTTCTGTTTCATTTCTCTATTTCTGCAGGTTTAGAAACAAGATTTCAAAGATGTTAACCTGTATTCTCTCCTCCTCTACAGTCTGTCTGATAGATATTGTCGTTTTTATATCTGTGACAAAGTGAATATGATCTAAAAAGCTGATTTAATGCCTGAGCTGCGATCATAATGAACAAGGATCTTATCCCCTACTCCAACCTCTCTCTGCCTGACTTCCTAAACATTTCAGAGATTTAAAGAGGAGCTGCAAAAGCAAATGAGGTGGAATAGCAGAGCGATGGTTTTATCCATGTTACTGTGACAGTCACACAGAAACTGTCTTCAGTCAGAGGCCTCTTCAGACTGACTGCTACTGGACCCACAGCATCACCATCAACGACAACTTTGGATTTACAGCAACATTCAGTTTCCCTTTGGGATTTTTTAACTGAAAAACCTGAATTTATTTTTAAAAATATTTTTTTTGTACTTCATTTTGAATCTTTTTGACAGCAAAACCACGAACATATTTAGATAACTGTTCACACAGTGAGCGGAGCAGAGTGAGACGTCCAGGCAGCAGTGAAAATTTGTCCCATTGTGACTGTAATCCTGTTCTGTTGAAGGAGCATAAACCAGCCGGTAGTTTCCTCCTATTGGGAGCATCCGCCGTAAAACTGCAAGCAGAAACTTGTTGAGTCTGACGAGGAAAACGTTTCATCTTCTCTGAGAAGAGCGGCGTCGCAGTCAGGAGGACTCAGCGTTTGATTCGAGGAGACGGCGGCGTCTTTTGTTTCGTTTTCCTGTTTGGATTCGGTCTGCAGACGATAAAAACACAAAGACTCTGGAAATCCTGCAGCTTGTTTAAACATCCGCAGAGCGGAGAGTAACGTTACATTTACTCAGTTACAGTCTGGAACATTTACTGTTAGGACAGTTTTTACTGCCTGCACTTCAATCTGAGATCAATCATCAGCTTCTGATTGCAAAATTATTGATGATTGTGGCTTTATTGGAGCCTGATTCAGTCAAATCTCTTTGTGAAACTTACAGTTGTTGTGAAACTGTAAGAAAGCAACATAAACTGTTAATGAGGCTGAAATGTGTTTTTATTGGTCTAAAAATTAACTTTAGCATTTTAATTATGTCTTTAAGGTTTAAATCATGTTGAATCTTTGAAATTCAAATGACTGAGGAAGACTGTCGTGTTCAGGGATGAAGGTCTCATTGATTTGGTTGTTTTATCTAAATCTAGTTTATGTAAATGAAGTAAGTGAAGTATTATTAATAACATGTGAACGGTGACATTGGCATCTTGTCTGTTTTGCTCAGAAGTTTCCAGACTTTTCTATTATCTCCCGAAACCTTTTTAAAATCAATATCAGGGATTTATTGGCTGAAATGTTCCATGTCTGTTAGTTTTGTCTTGTTAAACTGCAGTAAGACATCTGGACCAGAGATGCTTGGTGATATTTTGTGTTTGTTCTGGTTGCTGCCTCCATTTTGTGCTGCAGTGCAGGTGGATGTGGAGGCCTCAGCCTGAACCGCCGCCATGTTTTGCTCCGGCGCTCTGCGGGTCCAAACACAGAGGCACGACGGGCCGAACAGGTGAGGCTGATGTTTAGTCTCTGCAGGCCGACCTGAAGGTTTGACCTCCTGAATTACCCCCTCACTGCCCCTCGGCCCCCTGCTGGGTGCCACTCAGACTGTTTGGTTAATTTATGGCTCTGCAGTTAAAGCTGTTGGTTGAACCTTTCTGCTGAAGCTGGAAGCATTTTGGTCCAATTTACTGCAAATATCTCACTGGAAATAAGACTAAACTACCTTTCATCAACAGATAAGAGCTTGTTTTAATCAATAATTCCTTAATATTGATGAAAAAGTATGAGCTCCATTTATAACAACATTTTCCCCATAACTTCCAGAGGATCCAGCACTTTTTAATGCATTTTAAGGAATAATTGACTGAAAACAAGCTCCTATATTTTACTGGAAAAGCTACTTGTTAGTTAGTTTTGTCTCATTTCAAGAACAACAAAACCAGATCAGATACTTGGTCTGAGTTTGACTTAATGCTTTAATTTAGTATTAATCACTAAATTGAATAAATTTATTAACTGAAAGGAGTTGATTTATTTCTTTAATATAAAAAAAGTTGCTACTGCTTGAAATAAAAATGCTCTGATTTGTGTTTGATTAGGGAACAAATCTGCAGCAATTCCCCTCCTCGCCTGCGGTGGCGCTACAACAAGAATTAGCAGGGGAAAAAAGGGGAATTTTGTTTTTTCTGCTGTTTGTTTAGCAGTCAAAAATTAGCTAGGAAAACCTCAGAATATTTTAACTGTTTTCAGAAGTTTTCTAGAAATAAAGTCATATTTCTTATATTAATCTCAACATTTCTGACATTTCTGAAATTTTTAACTTAAAAAAGAAAAAAAAATAGAAAATTCTAGAAAATCTGTATTACTGGGACAGACAGGCGACCTGTCCAGGGTGACCTCTGACCCGAAACGTCTGGCTGGAGAAGGGTGACCCCCTGACCCCGCTGGGGGCCAGGGTGTGAGAAAATGGACGGATCTTCGGTTTGAATCAAAAACTTTCTGATTTTTTCCAGCAAATTTTCTTACGAAGTTTAAACTTTTCAAATCCAGGAATTTCTGAAACTTATTTAAAATTTTGTTTAACTTTTAAAACTCTGAAATTTTCTTGAGTTCCACATTTTGAGGTTAATCCCAGAATTTATTTACTTTTTTTTTCTTTTTCAGATTTTCGTTTGTTGGAACTTAGAATTTTTTATTTGTTTTCCAAAAGATTTCTGAGATTTTTTGGTAGATTTTTTAAAATCATTTCCTTTTGCCAGTTTTTGTATTAAAATCACCTAAAATTAAATCATTTGATGAGAATAAAACAAATGTTGAGACGAAAACGTGACGTAATCAAAATATAAACGTCCGATTTTATGATTTATTGATCACTGCACAAGAATCATCCCGCATCACACAAGCACGCACGCACGCGCCCGCGCGCGCGCGGCTCCACCCCTCGGCAGCACGCAGGCGGCGGCGGGCGGGCGGCGCAGAGAGGCTTGTCCCTGCGTGTTCGTGCGGGAGGCTGAGCCTCACAGATCCGGAACCGGGAGAGAGAGAGAGAGACTGAGAGAGAGAGAGACTGAGAGAGAGACAGAGAGAGAGAGAGGTTCCGTCCGTGGATCCCGCAGCGGCCGCAGCTCCAGCTCTGCGTGGATACTTTTATCGATCCGCGATCGCTCCGATGGATCAGTGAGGCGTCTGGATCTGCGTGTCTCTGCGTGAATTTCTGCGTGTTTGCCGGCGGTTCGGAGCGGTTCTGCGGCCATGGGTTTCTACGGCACCCTGAAGCTCATCTTCTACAAGGCGAGTATCGGTTATTGATCGGCTGATTGCTCAGAGGGCTCGTGCACCGGGCGGGATGACGAGGCGTTTCTGCTTCTGACAGCGGGGCGCGTGCGCGTGGCGGGGCGCGTGCGCGTGTGGACCACTGCGGAACCAGGAGAGAGAGAGAGAGGTCCGGTGGTCTGAGTCGTGATTGATTATTGATGATCAGCGGCTGGTTTCTCTGTCTGAAATGATCCAATCAGTTGAAATGAATCAATAGTTACTGATATCGTCAGAACATACAGATCAATCTTCACCACAGCTTCAGATTATTGGTGATTATGGCTTCATAGGAGCCTGATCAGGTCAAATCTCTGGGATAATTTCATGTATTTTATGATTATTTATCTTTTTCAACTATAAATTACAATAATTCAACATTTAAAATGAACATTTTTGCTTCAGTTTGTTGTGAAACTGTAAAAAATTCAGTCAGGCTGAAATTTAAACATTGACCTTATCACTATTAACATGTCTTTACAACTTGTATGAAAATGTCAAATCATTAAAATTCAAATGACTGAGCTGAAGATCTGCTGTTAAAAACTACCAGAAAATCCACAAAAAAACACTTTTGTCTTTCAATTTTGAGTAAAAGCTTAAAATAACATTTTGTCCCATAAAAGACTCAATATTTTACTTAATATCCTGTAAAAATCCAATATTTCATGTTAATATGAAATAATAAACAACTATAGTTGTTAATAAACAATTATTCTCCTTTTATAATTGTTTTTGTATTTTTATAACTTAATTATTCAGTTTTATTCCGTACAAAAAGCTGTTTATTTTTGCTTTATTGTGGTTTTTGCTCTCAAAATGAGTTGTTTTTTTATCATTTCTTGGTGAAAGGGGAGGATAAAATCCATAAAACAAGTTAGAAACACATTAACATTCTTTAAGAAATTAAAAATATGCTAATCTTCCAGAACAAAAGACCATAAAACTTTAAGTAAACGTATAAATTTGAGCTTCAAAGATTCTTCCAAAGTGCAGCAGCAGCATTTTGCATTGTTTTGTTCAAACCTCAGAGAAATTACGACCAATTACACTTTAATATTTTATGTTTATTTTTATTTTCAGCTACAGACATTAAGATGTACTCCACCGAAACACAATGTTTCTGCTTCTCTGCTCGTTTAAAATGCAAACAACGGAGGATCGCTGCCATGTTGGCGCCTCAATCTGCTCAAATGAAGGACTTCACATGTGCAGAATAAGACCTTAAAACGTCATTTTACATCTTACAGCTTTTGCTGAAAGCTTTGATCTGCAAGATTACAGCTGCAAAACGGAGGTTTTCCCTCCAGGAAGACAAAGATTCCCAAACACAGCTGCTGTAATTGTAATATTTCCAGGTAAACGTGTCATCAAGCCTCCAAACTGCAGTTTGAAATAATGCAGGTTTATTACAGGTGAGAGTTTATTTTTCTGACTCTGCTTGGTCACACTCACATCTCTGAGAGGGAACCAGCGTCTATAATCTGCTTTGTTTGGGCCAAATCTCACAGAGATGAACTGGAATCTGCTGCTTGTTTGCAAACCAACAGATTAAAAACCTGGAAACACGAAACTTCTGCAGAAATTCAGATTTAAGACGAAATCAGCTCACGTTCCGATTCATGGAGCTGCTTTTTAGGAACAGAAAACCAGCCAAATGTAAACCAAATACTTCACAAACTGCTTTAAATCTATGAAATAATATAAATTTCATGACCCCACTCCAGTACTTTCACAGCCACCCTAAAGGCCACGACCCTCATGTTGAAGAACTCTTCAATACAATAAAGTCGCTTTTTATTAATATTTCTAAAATGTGGCTATTTTCTATGATGGTGTATTAGGAACATTGTTGATAGAAAAAATAAAGTTAATTTCTGTCAAACTCTGAAATTTTGTAGAAAGAAAATTGGAAATTTACAAATTCCAAAAAATATAAATGTGTGAGAAAAAAATAAAAATAAAGAAACTTTGAGATTAAACCCAGAAAATTTATAGGAAAAAAATAGGATATTGGTTCACGTTTGAAAATTTCATATTTGATACTCTGACATTTTTTTTTTTTTTTGGCTTTTTCTGGCAAATTTCAGGAATTAATCTAAAAATTTCAGAGTTTTTTGGCGAAGATTTACTACTCCCTTTTTTTCTAATGGCCCTGATATTCCAATGATATCTGATTTACTGTATCTTTGAAAAGAAAACCAATCAACCATAAACAAACTACTTGGTAAACTGGTTTTATCTGATTATGTTGGCGTATTGGAGCCATTGCCGATAGACATAAGTAAATTTGCAAACCACCAGATTCTTCTCTGGAAACGTAAATAAAATAGATCAGCTCACTGTCGACTCTCACAAGCACAAATAAACCCGCTAGATAAAATGAACCTGGAGAAGGAGATGAAGAACCAGAGAACCTTTTGCTTTTGTTCATTAAAGTCTGAATTCGACTAAAAATCTGCATTGTTTTCAGCTGCATAATAAAAGATTAAAGCCTTAAAAATATAAATTTTGCTCTCAGGAGAAGGGATTTTGCAGATTACAGCTGCTGTAATCTGCATGGATTAGATCCTGTATGCAGGACAAGGCATCAAAACTCTGCATTTTAACCACTGTTGATTTTCACAGTGAGAACTCTGAAATAATGACCTGAAACCAAAAAGCCTCCATTATTTCACTATAAAAACCGTCAACACTTTGTTTCAATGAGACTTATTGCTCTGAAAAGACATTAAATCAGCTGCAGTCGTATTTAATTTCAGCTTAAAATGCATTCCTAATATCAATCGTCTGGGAAGTGAATTATTCCTTAGAGATATTACAAAACAAATCTGTTTCTAAAGGAGTTATTTAGTAATATTTGCCCCATAAAACAGCTAAGCTCAATAATATTTAACACCTCTGGGAGGAATGCTACACATGGAAGGTGGCTGCAACGTTTTAAATCAACCAAAATGTAGAAATATGAAGTAAAATAATACAGACAGATTCATTTAGTGTTTTCCAACGTTGTATCTTCAAACCAGCATAATTTAGATTTATGTAAATATCTACTAGCGAGCTGAACAGCTAAAGGAATAGATAAATATAAATCGAAGTTATAGCTAGCTAGCTAAATACCTAGATGCTATAGCTGGCTAGATATACAAATATCAGTAGCTAGCGAGGTAGATACAGATACCGAGCTACATATTTAGCTACCTGGTTAGTTAGCGAGATATACAGATATGTATCTGTAGCTAGGGAGATAGATAAAGCTACCTAGCTAGCTATAAACATAGATACATATGTAGATGTTATAGGTAGCTAGCCAGCTTAATATCTAGATGCTAAAGGTAGCTAACAACAGTATAGGTTGATTCCATGTGAACCTCAGACTAAACTGTGTCAAATCAACACAGAGTTCACTTTGATACACTTTTCACAGATACTTAAAACATTTATTACTGGCTATTATAATAGTTCAAGCACCAAATATAACTCAAAATGCATAAATACGAACTGTGGGAACCATGTTAGAGCTAAAGCTAATATCTACACTCTTGTCCTCTCTAATCAGTGCAGCTTAGCATTGTTGAGCCCAGGTATTTCAACAAATATTTTAGATATGCTTGACTACAAATACTGGACAATGAAATCTAGAAACTTGTGTATTTCACACAGAAAACCAGAATTCTGCATCAGAAAGAAAAGCCTGATCAATTTATCTCTAAATAAAACAAAAAAGGAGCACTAATCTGCAAAACTGAAGCAAAATGTGGCTTTTCTCATCGCTAGTATCGTTATATCTTCCTACTGGGAACATTGGGATCTGTGAATGGGTTTGTTGCGAGGTCACTGATAAAGCCAGACTCTGCTGCAGCGTCAGTTAAAACATCAGGACTGAGTTATTCTGGTTCTTACAGGAAACACATTCTTTTGGCTTTTACCACAAAGTCAAGGTTTTTTTTTTGTTGGTGTTTTTTTAGCAGAATTGCCACCAACAGATGTGACATCTGTTGGTGAAAGCTGAAGAGTCGAGGAATAGAAAGCAGATTCTGAATTAGATTTTATAGAGATTCACACACAGGTTGGTGTGCGTTAGCTCGCAGCGCTCTATTTTAAAGCAGCGCTGCACCGGCGACATTCCTCCGATTTTCTGCATTCCTGCATTCATTCACTGGCTGAAGGAGAGCGAGGCGGAGGAGGGAGGCTGGATCGGACCTCCGGGTCGCTGTGTCTGTGTGTTCCCCTCTCATTGTGGGAGTTTCCAGAAGAAAACGTTTATCTGCATCTCCTCGTTACCTCTGGACTCGGCTGCAGCTGCTCTGAGGGTTTTTTTATGATACCAGTGACGACCCAGAAACCCACAAATGTTTACAGGAACATGTTCTGTTTCTTCCACCAGGGATGGAGCTGCTAAAATTTACCGCTTAATGATTCTCCACAAGGACGTTGGGTTTATGTCATCCAAAAATATCAGACAGGTTCTGCTGTTAAAGCATGTTTATTTGTCCACTACATATGGTTGTTTCATATGCAATATGGCCGACTTCACAGCAGCTTCACTGGTTTTATTCTAACAAGAGAGGAAATTAAGTTGGTGGTTCACATCAGTCCAGCAGCTTCTGCCCATATGCATTAAATAACCTGAAACAAACTACAGAGCCGTGTATTTAACAGTTGTAAATTAAATATGGCTGAAATGCCAAACGGGATTTTGATAATAGTTAAAAACATTGAATATTATTACATTTTCTTAAAACAAATGTTAAAGTGTATTAATTGTAAAGAAAAGAAAGAGATGAGCCTGTTACAATCCATTTTAGTCTACATTTCATGAAGAAGGAAGTTACGCTCAACGTCTTCCTCAGGTGTTTCTGTCGTTTCCTTGGTTCTTGTTGCAGCGCCCCCAACAGGTGCTGCCCTCCCCGCCTGTGGAGGGCAGCACCTGTTGCCCTCCACAGGCGAAGAGAGCAACAGGTTTTTCAATCTTAATTTGAAAAAGGTTTTTTAAATTAATTTACTTGATTAAATATAGTAAAAATATGAGCACAATTTTAAAAAGGACTGGGGCTTGATTGCATTAATCAGAAGAATGAGTTCGCAGTAAAACAAACTAAATGATATAGAAATATTGGATTAGCAAAATCTTCACCTCTCGTTGTTTTTGTGAGTTTTGCTTTACAGATTCGGGCTCTCTGGGTTGTTTTCTAACAGACTTTGTGTCTTTTCTTCTGAACCTCAGATGAAGAGGAAGCTGGATCACGGTCCAGATGGCCGGCCGTTCCCCTCAGGAAAGAAGCACTGCAAGGGGAACGGGTACCTGAGGTAACACAGCTGCTGTGACACCAGATGAAATGCTTCATCACCTCCATTTAAAGACAATAATCACCTTGAAACTGCCACTAATATTAACTCTTGACCTTTTTTACATTTTGTTGCAATAAACTGCAACTTTCAGTTTGTTTTATTGGGATTACAGCAGCATTTGTTTGAGAAACAAAGACCAATAATCAATTACAAGTCTTAAATTGCGTAATAGTTTAGCAAAAGCTTGTGAAGACAAGAGGTATCCAAGCTACTTGCTGTAGAAAGATTTAACAGCAAAATTCACATTCAAACCGCACTTTTCAGATTTTTACATGGAAAATTAACTTTTATTTTTCTTCCTCTTTAAAATCATGAGTTACTTTCTCACATAAGATCCTGATTAAATACGGAGATGTCTGTGGACTCATTTCACTCATGTTTCTTGGTCTCACCTGCAGCCCCTCCAGTCTGGCTCAGGCCACGCCCACGACCTTTGGCGACCTGCGGCTGGCCAATGGGCACTCAGCTCAGCGCCGACGCGTCAACTCCGGCCCGCCTCCCTCTGGGCTGCAGGACTGGCTTCTCACCTTCCAGGTAAGCCTGTTAAATCACAATAAAATCACTTATGTTTCTAAGATATTTAGAGTCAGTAAGACTGGAACGATTAATCGTGATTAATTGATTATTGAAATATCACCAACTAATTTAGTAATTGATTGATTGTTAATTAGATTACATGGACTCATACAACTACCATTTTCTGAAAGAAAACACATTGAAAAGCATTAATTAAGCCAATTCAGTTAAAAAATGTGACACATTTTTGCATTTAAGATGAAAAATCTTCTTTTTCAGTAAAAATGTTCTGACCAGAAATCCTCAAGTTTCAAAGTTTTAACTTCACCTGATTCAAATTCTGTAAACAAAAAGGATAGCACCTTTTCTATCTAACTATTCATCAGTTAATGACGATTATTTTAGTAATAGATTAATCTATTATTCTGATGATAGATCAGAATAATCTGTTTTTTATTTAAACATTTTTTATACAATATTATAAATACATTAAATACATTGTTGCCTAAAATGCAGTGACATTAGATTCCTTTTGTAACCAGATAAAACTAAAAATATGTTTGTGCACCAGATGAGTTTTGGTTGAAGCCTGTTTATAGTTAAATATGTTTCCATCTTAAATGGAAAATGTATATAAAATGTACATTTTTAGCTTATTTGCAGCAATAAATATGTTTTTGTTATCCAGAAACTGGATGTTCCAGATGACAATTAATCAATTACTAAGTTGGCGATTATTCCAATAATCGCTTAATCACGATTAATCGTTTTGGCTCTGCACTGTATTGATATTAAGATGGGCAATTAATTAATTTATTTTTTGTGTTCATTTATCTCTCAATGTATTTCTAATGTTGGATAAAAAATGTGTAAATGGTCAAAGGAAAAACTGTGGTCATGTTTAATTGTCAGAATAATTGTTATTTGCAGGCCTAGAATCAGATAAATAAACAGGAAGTTTTGTATTTCTTAAAAGACAGATTCAAAAGACTTTTTTCTGTCAGTATTATCTGTGGATGAAAGCCATGCTTTAGTTGTTTATGTCACGTTTCTCTTGTAATCTCGCAAAGCTGCCCTAATCAGCGGTTCTGCAGGCTTTCCGAGCCCGTCCAGTTCTTTGTTTGGGCCGGTGCCGGATGACTCACTGGGTCTCCAGACTCCACCTCTCCTGTCCTGCAGCGCTGCAAAACACAATCCACATTTCTTCACATTCTGCCCCGTCTTGAATAGATTCGTGTGTCTGAGTGCGTCTTCGTCCGGCTGCGCATAAAGAGCTGCCTCCGAGCCGTCCTGATGCAACGCGGAACGGAGCCGCCAAGAATCGCATGAACCAACTCATCTGCACAGATTAAAGAAACACGGAGCCTTCTTTTGTAGAGAGGAACATCAAACGGCTCCGGACTCAGAAGGCATCATGAACCAATAGCAAAGAAACGAAAGAGCACTCAACAGAGCAAAAAGCAACTAGTTAATTGCTTTTTCACATTTTCCACATATATTTGTCTTAAATTTGGGTTTCTGCTGCCTCCACAAACTGCTTCAAACACAAAACCTGGTTTTTTCGTGAGCCCTTTCAAAGACTTCTGGAATGTAAGGCCACATTCACAGGTCACTGCGCCGTTACCTGGCAACCCCGTTACCGAGCACACCCCGTTACCTAGCAACCAAAGTGGAACTCAAGCAGGTTTTCCTGATAACAAATCAGCCTGGATGATAAACTGACGATAATATAGATAACATTGTTCTTTGAGACCATTTTTATAAAATGCAATTTCATATAACTCAAGTTCACACTTTCAAAGAGCAAATAGAGTTTATTTCTTACAAAAATGTAACGCTGAAACTGGAAGACATTTTTTAAATCTGAAATAAATAAACAGCCGAAACAGCAAATCAAAATTGATATTGAAATTTCTGCCCTACAAATGTTTCATCATCCAGTCTTTGGTACAAAGTACCGCAGAGTATTAAGTCCATAGGAAAAGGAAAAATAAAATTACCAAAAATGAAAAATTATTTTCATAAAATTAGAAAAAAGTGATAATATTGCAAGAATCAAGTCACAAAAGTATGAATATTAATAATATTATTTTCATAATAATATTATGATAATAATATTATTATTAATATAATAATATTATTATTAATATAATAATATTACAACTAAAATCTGATTATCTCAGAAGGATTTCGTCCAAAGATGTAATGAAGCCCACAGACCTCTCCTGACCTGCTCAGTGAACCTTAATGGTCTCCTGCCTCAGAAATACCGTATTTTTCGGACTAAAAGCGGCTACTAAAAGCAGCTACTTTTCCCCTACACTTTGCGGCGTGTCTGTGTATCTTTCTTCAACCGCCAGGGGGCGCTTGAGCAGGAAGTGAATCATTGGAAGTCAAAATTGGAAATCAAAGAAGAAAGTGCTAATTTTTAGCCTAGCATGCGCTAACAGCAGCACGGCGGGAAAATGTCTTCAGACTGATGCAGCTTTTGGGCGTCGATCTGACGGTTCAGGCGGGAAATGGAGCCGCTGCACGTAAACCCGCCTGAAGGAAACCATGGAAACGGAGGCCTGCGTCATTCATAAACCCAGCAGCTACTTCAGGACGCCGCCCTCTGCTGCCCTCTTCTGGGGCCTTGCGGAAAACCGAGAGTGGCTGATATGTTTTCATTTTTTCCCCAAAAAATTGCAGCTGCGGTTTATAGAATGGTGCGCTCTATATTCCGGAATATACGGTAGTCGTAATGCTTCTTCCTGTCCTGGTTCTTGTGGTTCTGCAGACGTGGAGCGGCCCGGAGCGGCTGCTGGCCCTGGACGAGCTGATCGACCGGTGCGAGACCAGCCAGGTGAAGCACATGATGCAGGTGATCGAGCCTCAGTTCCAGAGAGACTTCATATCTCTGCTCCCCAAGGAGGTAAAGCCGGACAGACACTCCACCCGCCTGCCGGACACGCAGCTCGGCGTTTTAACGGAGCGTTTCCTGTGCGCAGCTCGCCCTGTACGTGCTGACCTTCCTGGCCCCCAGGGACCTGCTGCAGGCGGCGCAGACCTGCAGGTACTGGAGGATCCTGGCGGAAGACAACCTGCTGTGGCGGGAGAAATGCCGTGAGGAAGGTAAACACTGTGCAGAACAGCCTGGGGCGGTAATTGATCCTATCAATTAGTCTAACAACTTTTTGGTTTTGGAAGATTTAAATGTTGGAAAAAGTGGATTTTTTTCCACCGATATGATCCTTGGAGCTTCTATTTGTTTGGACTTTGAATCCAGGTCAACCAGACTTTTAGTAATTGATTGTCCTGATGATTAATCAAATAGTCAATTAGGAAAACCTCCTGTTTTTAAAATGACCCATTTAAACTTTATTTTAAATGATAAAATAATCATTTTATTGCCTATGAATAAGTTGTTTTACGACATTTGCTGACAATTATTTGAAGACTTGATTAATCACGATTAATCGTTTCAGCGTTACTGCATTGGAATATAAGAGTCTGGAATTTTTTAAATTACAAGAGTAAAACCATAATATTTTCTGCATAAAGTAGGAAAATGAGGAAAAACGTGGCAGTAATTTTATGAAAACTCCTACAAGAAAAAGAATAAAATAAAAACAGGGATGTTTCTTTGTATTTTCACTACTTTCTCACTATTTTCACTCCAGCTGACTATTGTTGTAGCTTTTCTACAAGTTCATTAAGCCGCTTCAGGAGTGTTGACCTCATTAATCACTCAGGTAGAAACAGGCTCTCCAACTTAATGAGCTTTGTTGATTTTACTTTTATTCTTATCACACGAGTTTCAATTTGTAGTCTTGTTTTTCTTTGTCTGACCAAATCCCTGAACAATAAATATAATCAATCTAACTATAATGCAAGATGATGAAAATTATTACCTTGGAAGGTTTATCTAAAACTGTTAAATTGCCCTCTGCTAGATTTATTTATAGCTTATGGACTGAGTGTTTTCCTAATGGAGTCTTGCAGAGTTGAGTTTCATGCAAATAGGATTTTACTTTAAATAAATGAAGTGCAAGTATATGATACAGAACGAGAAGTATTTTACAAACAAATGTTTGTGAATCTTCAAGTCATTTGTAAGCATCATCAGAGCAGAAACTATGTTATTATTTTAAAGATAAAACAAAAGGAAAAACATGAATTCAAGCCATAAGATGAACTTTCTGGATGTAAAACGCCATAAAAGCTGAGGGTTACATGTTCATACAGCAATCCATCACTTCTTTCATTCAGCGCAATGCAGTGGATGAGTGTGTGTGTGTGTGTGTGTGTGTGTGTGTGTGTGTGTGTGTGTGTGTGTGTGTGTGTGTGTGTGTGTGTGTGTGTGTGTGTGTGTGTGTGTGTGTGTGGCTGGGCGTTGAGCCAGTCAGTGGAGATTCACTGCCAGCGCTCAGCAGCCATACCAATGAGGCTACCTAACGTTAGCGCCACACCACAGCCATACTAATGAAGGAGGCTAACTGCAGCTCAGCAGCTCCATAAATAAGGCTAATTATTAACCCTCACACTGCGCTGCTGGGAACAGTGTTGCTGTTCACAAGAGGTCAGGCAGAATACAGATGCAGCTAGCCTTCATTAGCATCGGCCCATTTGCATACTAATGGAACAACTGCTCATGCTGCAGAGCTAGCTAGCTAAACTACAGCTACAGCAGATGCTGTTTGGTTGAGAGCAGAAACACCAAAGACTGTTAGGACTCGCCTTAAAGGACTGCAAAAATACAGTCCCAATATCAAACCTATAGCAGCTAATGTTAGCTAATGTTAGCTTCCCTCTAATGTAAACCAATTACCTTATTAGCATAACAACCTAATGTTTTTCTGTGGTTATTTCTAATATATTGTTTGGGTTTTATATAATAAAGAGACTCAGATAACAGCCATATTTATAGTTGGCTATAGTTTTAGGCTTTAGCTTAATTAGCTTTAACTTTATTATCCATTTTAGCTGTTAGCTTGAAATAGAATAAAATATCTTTTATTGCTCCAGATTGAAATTCAGCAGAACATGTAGGTTCACACAAAGATCAAATATAGCATAAATATATCGATATAAAACTGAACTACAAATAAAATATTGTACAATAAGGGCATAAAATACTGTGCAGTTATTCAAAATGCATAGCGTCAGGAGTTGTTTATGTTCCTCCCCGATTACTGAAGACAGCAAATATGTTAGAATTGCAGCCAAAGTGATTCATTTAAATTAAATACAATATTTAAAGTTAACGTATTAAGCCTTTGAAAGTTGAATATTTGTGGTAAAAATTAATTGGTCGGCATTTTAAACTAGAATTTTAATTAGACAAAAATCTAATCAGTCTCAAAGTGTACTTTCCTGCTTAAATGAACTTGCCTCTTTGCCACTGATGAATCTGTAATTAACAGATTAATCAAAAAGCCGGGTTGGTACCAAACACTGCAGCACCAACACTTTCCTGGTCTTTTAATGTGAAATCACCATGATGGATCTGCTGCAGCCTGGTTTAATGTCTGACGTGTCACATTGCCTGAAACAGCCATTAAACTGGACTTTGCTGTATTATTGTTGTGTTTTATTTTCAGGTGTATCAGACGACGTGTCGTATCGCCGCAGAGAGAGCCTTCGCCCCGACGCTCCGTTCACCCCGTGGAAATCCGTCTACATCAGACAGCATCGCATAGAGACCAACTGGAGGAAGGGCGACGCGAGGGAACCCATGGTACCGTCCCGCTGGCCGACACCCAACAACCCGGCCTCCGTTTCAGAAACTGACTCTTCACGTTTTCATAGGTGCTGAAAGGCCACGATGATCATGTGATCACCTGCCTCCAGTTCAGCGGCGACCTGATCGTCAGCGGCTCGGATGACAACACGCTCAAAGTGTGGTCGGCCGTCACTGGGAAGGTAGGGCGCCGTTTGGTACGCAGAGATGTTTAAAACTAATCAATAATTATCAATACCATCAGATATGAAATACTTATGTTGTGCTAAGTTGTTTAGCCTGTGCTGTCAGCTTTAAACATAACTCATGGAAGGTTGCAGAGGCTCTAGTGAGGCGGCTTTCGGTGCGACGTGGAGGCAGACGGGCCAGATGTGTCGTCTGGGTGTGTTTCTGAAACACAAACAGCAGCGTTAGCTCAACACACATTGTGTGTTTTACCTGGACAACAGGTAAAACACAGAGCGATCTGCTCTGTTTGTTAACGCTCACATGCTGTTCTGTCTGCCTCCTCATCCATAAACAAACACAGACATGAAATAAAAACATTCAGAATCTGTCATTAAACCAACAGTGGAGGTTTAAAAAGTGACCTAAATAATCTGCTCTGCCTTTAACTTTTGTTGTTCTGCAAGAGAAAGTCGGCAGGAATGCAGCCGGTTTGGTCACTGGTATAAATACAACACAGCTAAACTCTAAATAAATGTTTCTATGGTTAAAGTCGGGCTGCAAGTAATAATAAGTTATTCTATCGATATATTCTGACGATTAATCAATTAATTATTCACAAAAATTAGATCATGCTGTTTTTCATTTAACCAATTCATTTTTACATAACAGAGTACATTAAAAGAAAATAATTAAGTCCCTTTTTAAATAAGAAAATAAACATTTTATTGCCTAAAATCCAGTAATGCTGCATTCCTATAGCAAATGTTTGATCATTTGTAGAAAAAGATGCATCTGAAAAATATTCTGCCATTATATTTATTTAAATATAATATTTGTTTTTTTTACCTCAGAATTGTTATGATAAAGAAAATAATTTCACATTCGCTTTAAGACTTTTAAGTTGAATTTGTGAAGGAGCACATTATCCTGTAGCTAAACGACCTTTGACCTTTCTGATTGTCTGCTGTGGCAAACGTTAAACCTGAAACTGTAAAAAGATTGAAGTACATTAAATTTTCTAGATTTTTTTCTCTGTTTGTGGTTGCTATTGCTAACCCTGCTAACTCGCATAAGGTGCTAAAGCAGCTTGCAGAACGCAGACCTTCACCTTTGCTCTGCATCAGTAAAACGCTGCGTTCGGATCAGCAAACTGTTTCATGTAATATTTATAAATAATGAAACAGGAAGAATTAAAGAAATATTTTAGAGTTGTTTACTTTTCTAATAAAAATAACATAAAATCAATACCATTCATAAGATCAATATGACTCATTATTAACAAGAATTGATGTTTTAATGGCAGAATGACTAGTTGTTGCTTTTCTGTTCTGAAATAATAATTAGAGAATCTTCTAGTTTAAAGTTGTAGATATAATCGTAAGCGTTGCGTCTGCCGCTCTGCCTCGCTGTGTTTATGACCCGGTCGTTAAAAGCCGGGAGCCGTTTTATGGGTCTTAACTATTCCAAAAATGTGCAAACATTTTTCAAAACACCCATAAAGTCAGATCGCTATCTCGGGGCTTCCTTCCTATCGGGGCAGGTGAGAGTTCAGAGTTCATCCTGAGAGTTTCGGCTCAAAGTTCACAGATTGAAACAACAACATCTTCATCTGCTGCGATGAATATTTTACATGTGTGCTGCTGAAAGCACTAAAACGCATCACGTTCCCTCATATCTGCCTTCAGCCTGAAGAGGTCAGTGGATTTGACCTTCAGTTAAGCAAACAAACATTGATCTGGTTTCGGTTGAACATTCTTCAGCGCGACACACCTGCTGCCGTTTCTGCCCGGACCTGCCTCGGTGCGAGCAGAACGTTCACCTGCTCACCTTGTGAGGACGTTTTCTCTAAAAACAAAACCCTTAAAACGTGAACAATTAAAAATAAAACCTGTTTTAAACGATTCTGCATAAAAGTGTGCGTTCCTCTGGTTTTTTTTTTTTTTTAAACAAACGTCAGCATCTGCAGTTCACAGAGGTCAAATGTTTCCCTGCCCCTCCTCGCTCTCCTTTTGTGTCGTTGCCACGGCAACCCCATCACAACAACAGCGAGGTGAAACCGGACTGTTGTCTGTCTGCGCGTCCTTCGACTGCGGCTGTGAAAGTAAAAACAAACATTGACTCAAGTTTGTAAAGAAAGTGACTCTGAGGGCGAAACTCACAGCCAGAAAGGAAAAAACATTTATTATTCATTTAATTTGTGGAAACTGGCAAACAAACAAGGTCAAGTTAAGATTTTACTTTCGTCATTCTGTTCACAGTTTTGTTAGTTTATTTCTGTGAAGGTCAAGAATTGTTATGTTGAATCCATCAGAGCGATAATTAATGACTGAGACGCCGTTATTTGTGTGTTTAAGTTTCATTAAGCTTTAATTTTAAATATATATCAGATCAGGATCTCCTGAATCTATAAAGAAAACTTCACTATTTTGTGTCACATAACCAAAGTTAATATTTAACTTAACTACAGTGTTAACATTTTTAAAAACATATTTCATATAGAATGTTAATTTATCTACAGATTCCATAGAAAAGCAGCAAAAATAGTTTTTATTTTAATAATCTGTACGTTTAAAAGACGTTTCTTTATAAAGTTGATCCAGCTGCTGGAGCCACATGTTGGTGAATCTTTAAGATGTGATCGATCAGATCTGATGAGCTCATCGTCTCTCTGCGTCGCCTCAGTGTCTGCGCTCGCTGACGGGCCACAGCGGCGGCGTGTGGTGCAGTCAGATGGCCGGCGCCACGGTGATCAGCGGCTCCACCGACCCGGACGCTGCGGGTCTGGGACGCCGAGAGCGGCGAGTGCGTCCACGCCCTGTACGGCCACACGTCCACGGTGCGCTGCATGCACCTGCACGGCGAGAGGTAACGCACGCACGCACGCACGCACGCACTCACTCACTCACTCACTCACTCACTCACTCACTCACTCACTCACTCACTCACTCACTCACTCACTCACAGCGTGGAGGGTGAGTAAACGTGTCGTCTCCATAGCAACCACAAAGACCCTGAAAAAGCACCCGCACCGACGCGCATCTGCGCGAACACGTCTCTGTGGCTGGCTCCCGTCTCCATGGCAACCTGCTGATGCAGGGCGTTTTTATTGTTGTTGTAGCATCGTTTATCACGGTCGCGCATGAATGGAAGCGCTGAAGGCCAGCGGAGCGGAGCGAGGAGCGAATACGAGAGCAAACAAACACGGATTCATCAATAATTCATTAGAAAAGCGTAAATATGGAGGAGAAGGACGACATTCAGAGCAGATTCAGCTCATGGCTCCAAACGCTAATCGGCCTTTTAGTTTATTCTATCGATTTATCAATTTATTCTGACGATGGTCACATAGAGAATCAGAACATTGGGCATCGTTTCATTTATCAATATATTCCATTCTGACGTTAACAACAATAGTTGAATAAAAAATTGGCACATTTGATTTATCATCGATTTATTCAATTTAATTGAGCTACTCTATTGATTAATCACTTTTCTCTCTCAATTGATCGATTAATTGGGAAGAAATTGGCACAGATTTTTTCATTTAAACGCTAAAAGTTTTTTTTATAGATTATAAATACATGTAAAGATGAAAGTAATCAATAATTGTTTAATAACTCAACAACTGAATTTGTATCTTGAGCATCCATGAACCACAAGGCTGCAACTAGCAAATATTTTAGTTATCAATTATTCTGACAGCTAATTGATTAATCTGATTAATCTGATTAATGGTTTGAGCTCTAATTCAGATTCTCCTAATTAAAGGTCATTTTGAACATTAAAAAAGATTTTAAATAGTTTTATTTCGTAGTTTCCTCTTGTTCCACTGGGATTCGTTGTCTGATCGTCTTATTTGATCGACCCTTAAAGTGGCGAGTGCCGCATTCTGATTGGCTCAGGCTGCAGTGACGTCATGCTCCCTGTCGCAGGGTGGTGTCTGGTTCCCGGGACACGACGCTGCGCGTGTGGAACGTGTCCACGGGCCTCTGCGAACACGTGCTGACGGGCCACGTGGCGGCGGTGCGCTGCGTCCAGTACGACGGGCGGCGCGTCGTGTCGGGCGGATACGACTACATGGTGAAGGTGTGGGACCCCGAGACGGAGGTGTGTCTGCACACTCTGCAGGGTCACACCAACAGAGTGTACTCTCTGCAGGTAAACACACACACACACACACACACACGTCAGCGAGTGTGTCCCACCTCTGCTACGGTACCTGAATCCGTTTCTTCCTGTCTCCTCGCAGTTTGACGGCGTCTTCGTGGTGAGCGGCTCGTTGGACACGTCAATCCGAGTCTGGGACGTGGAGACAGGTAGATATGCAGCACATAGATGTTCCAGAGCTGAATGAATCTCGGCTGCAGGAGGTTTGGTTGTGTGGCGACGATGAGCCACATGAACGGCTTTCACTCACCAACATTCAGATATCGGAGGATGAACCTGAGTAAACAAACATGGCCGACGAAGAGGAAGTAATGAGGATAGTTTGAATGTTTTAGCAGAAACGATACAACCAGACTCTGTTTGCCTTCATGTTTCCCTCAACTTGCTTTCTGATTGGTTTTATATCAGCTTGTTGCAGAAATCAATTAATCAGCTGATAGATTAACATTTGCAATCTGTTAAATTTGTTTTAATCCATTTTATTTTTGGTTTTGGTTTTGTCTGAGGTCACAATAAGCAATAAATCAATAAATCGCAGGATAAATTAAAAGGATTTTCATGATTTATCGTTTTTCTGTGGATGAGAAAAGTTTTCATTCTGGTTTTTCTGCTGAACCTTTTTTATAGAAACTTCATAATTCATTTTCTATTAATTGAGTTTATTTATTAGTTTTATTTAAAGTATCTATCAGTTCCAATCTGAAGCTTATTGATCTGTGCGGTTGAGTTCTTGAGTTTTCATGCCATAAACATTTCATTACTTGACAATAACTTAAAAACAACAGGATTATAATTTCTGGGACAGTTTGTTGTCCAGCCTGTTATAATTTGTCGGTTAAAGTGAACGTCACTCTCAAAATGTGGATTTTAAATCGGTCTTAAAGCCTCTTCAGGATGAAACGACCTCTTGTCGACCTTGACCTTGTGGTGTGTTCAGGCGGGTGTGTTCACACGCTGACCGGCCATCAGTCGCTGACGAGCGGGATGGAGCTGCGCGACAACATCCTGGTGTCCGGCAACGCCGACTCCACCGTGCGAGTGTGGGACGTCCGGACCGGACAATGTCTCCACACGCTGCAAGGTGGGATCCGAACACAGAAACCAGTTTGACCAGAGGCGGAGTCAAAGCCCGGCTGACGTTCTGCTCTTCCTTCAGGTCCCAATAAGCACCAGTCTGCAGTGACCTGCCTGCAGTTCTGCAGAGGTCTGGTTCTGTCCAGCTCCGACGACGGGACCGTCAAGCTGTGGGACCTGCGGACCGGCGCCTGGCTGCGGGACGTGGTGGCGCTGCAGAGCCGCGGATCAGGTCGGGTTCAAACACGTCTGGATGTTTGAGAGCAGCTTCTATAAATCCAACCGAGTTTCTGGCAGATTAAACTCATTTTAATCTGAGTGGATTAAAATGTTTGATTGTCGTTCAGAGGATAGAAAGAGGAGAAATACTTCATAATAAAGTTACTCCAGTAAAAGTAAAACGTACATAGTAGTAAAAATAGCCTTGTTGCTGAAACGTGCTGTACAGATCAACTTCATTGATTGATTGATTGATTGATTGATTTGATGCTCCTCAGGCGGCGTGGTTTGGCGAATCAGAGCGTCCGACACCCGGCTGGTGTGCGCTGCAGGAAGCAGGAACGGCACCGAGGAGACCAAGCTGCTGGTTTTGGACTTTGACCTGGACGACACCAAGACCGACCCGGACCTGAAATGAGCGAGAAACCGACCAATCAGAGCGGAGGAGGCGACAGAAACGGACTCTTTGTTGTTGTTGTTGTTGACCAAAGTCCGACTGAACCAGTCAGTCAGTCAGCTGTGAATGTTACAACACGACCAGAAACGGACGGACAAAAAGAACCTGCTGCTGGACAGAATCAACAAGAATAATGGATGTAATATATGAATGTTTTGGGATTTCGCTCCTTTTTCTTTTTCTGTTTTTTGCTGCTGAACCAATGAGGAGGTGAAGATGCTGTTAAACCAACCAAACCGTAACGGCGCTGATCTCAGGCAGCGTTGATCTCAACCGGTGAAGTTCCAGCCGCAGCTGGAACATCGTTTCCACGTTATGAGATAAACCAGAACCAGAAACCAGAACCAGAACCAGAACCAGAAACCAGAACCAGAACCAGAAACCAGAAACCAGAACCAGAAACCAGAACCAGAACCAGAGCCTCACATCTGCAACAGCTGGAGCAAATAAAACCTGAAGCAAAATGAAACCGATCCATTAAGATGGAAGGAAACAGAACAAAAGATCAATTAAAGGAAGGATTTTAACTATTAATCAGACACAAAATCCCAGCTGTTACCAATCAGCTGTTTATTTTGATAAATGTTCAAAAACTTATTGATTTGATCTTTCATCTCCATATTTACAAATTACACATCAAAACGCAGGAGTTTTTCTCTCATTGCTGTGGGATTAAAAGGTCTGTAGATGTTTCAGATTGGAGGCTGAGTGCTTCTTTTATCATCTTTCTTTAAGGAACAATAAAAACATCGTTTATAAGAAGAAAACGGAGATTATTACACCCTGAACTCCCGCAGCAGACGCCTCTAAATCCTGCTGATTAATTTTATTCAGCCTTGGAAACTTTCTAAATGTGATGAGTACAGATGTAGGAGGGAGAGAACGGTTTATGAAAACAGAAAGCATTTATCACCTTGTGCCTTTTTCTTTCCTTTTACAGCCAAAAACACAATTATTACTTGAAAGACGGGTAGAAAAACTGAAACGTTGCTGCAAGAATATTAGGTTTTCAGTTGAAAACATTAGATCTGCTGTTTCAATCTCACATACTTTAGAAATATGATAAAACTGGATGTATTTAGTTCTCATTAATCACACGTTGTTTTTCTTAATTTTCCCTAAAACTCAGTAACTGGACAGATTTTATGTAAAAACATTAAGCAGCAGATCAGATTATCTGCTTTTATCTGCAGAGATAAATATATAAATCATATTTTCATGTTTTTTTTTCAACATTAGTTGAAAAAGAGATTTATTCAGTATTTAACAATTCAGCTTCTGTTGCGCTTGATGTCACGGAGCTTTAATTTTTTCATCATCCTGCCAGTAATTATTATCTTTTTCATTAATTTGCGCAGCTGAACCATAATTATGTTAATCCCTCGATTACACATTTAATCCAAGTTTAAATTTAATCTAATGAACCTCAGAAATCTGCCCTGTTTGAACATTTAGTCACATTTTGAGCCGGTTTTATGATGCATCTGCCCGTTTGCAGCAAATTCACTTTAATTCTAGAAAATCTGAATCTTTTTCATGAATTTTTGTTTTGCGTTTGTCAAGCGAAACTCTCCTTTCGTGTTTTTTTCTCGGCTATTGAAACGAATAATAATAAAAAAGAGGATAAATAATTGAGATCAGCTGCTGGCTGCAGACGTTAATTCGACGAGCCGCTGTTGCTAGGCAACAGCGAGCAGAGTTTGGACACATCTTCCCAGCAACAAGTTGGTATTTGAGGAGGAGGGCTGACCTTCTGCAGGTGTGAGGCTCTCCCACCGTCGTTTTCTGTGAAATAGTGTAAATACAGAGAGGATGTACATAATGAAGTTTTTATAAATAAAAGAAACAGAGGAAATATTGTCCTGGTTGAGAGGAAAAAGTCCTGGATGAATGAATATGAATCAATAAACGAGTTTTATAAAAATGTGGGCTGATGGTTATTAATCTAATAACTCCTGTGATGAAGATAAATAAATGTATTTCTGTAAAATTGATCATTAGTGCAGCTCAGATCTATTATACAGATTCAATAAATGTGAATATTACTGGAAATGTCATTTATTTCTGTAATTTAACTCATTCTGAGGCTTTTAAGCTTTTATTTCAGTTAATTTTGATGATTTTCTGTTTACAGTGAATGAAAATATCACATTTAAGGTCAAAATATTAAATGAAACTAATAAAAAATATTTAAAAGTTTGTTTTTAAATAAATTCACTTTAAGTGAAACTATTTATTTAGATTAATCTGGTCAATCTGATGTTTTCAAACCTTTATTTGTGTTAATTATGATTTTCTGTTTAGAATAGATTAAAATATGACAATGTCAAAATATTTATCAGTGTCTCACGAATTGGAACTTTGAAAATCTGATGTTTTTCTCCTGGCTTTATTTTATATAAATATACATAAATATGATATTTTCCTAAATAAATTCAGAATAATCTGTTTAAAAGCTTTCTGGCATATTGTGAGGAGCAAACATGGCTCCCAGTAATAAAACAGGAAATATTGATCAATAAAAATCCAGATCGTTTAAATATTTTCTTACTATTAACTTGAGTTTAGTTTAGAAAAGTCGTCAGTTTCTAAAATAGTTTTTGGAGTCACTGAAGTGTTTTTGAATTATGATTTAGTTTAATTAAAATAATCTTGTCCTGGTTGAATTGTGTACATTTCAACCAGCAGTTTGCAGAAATTCAGTGGAAACGTTTTGAATGAAAACTGATTTTTATGTATTGATTAGAAGTTGAGCTGCAGCCTCGGCTCCTCGTTTCCTGTCTGAATCTCAGCAGAGCTTCGTGTTTCTCTACGTGGGAGTCGGTGGGAGAGCGGAAAGCGTTACGCAACCAGAACCGGGCTCAGCGTCCAGAACCAGAACCAGAAGAAGAAAACACGTAGGAGGTGTGAGCATCTTTCTCTGAGCTTCATTAATAAAACAGAACCCGAATCCCCGGCTTCTCCTGCTTGTCAGTATTCAACCAGTGAGTTTATTTTCTGCAAACACTCCGATGGCTTTTTGGGTTTTCTGGGCTTTAAAATTCACTGAAAGCATCTGAGGCATCAGAACAAAGAAAAGCATGAAAGTGTGAAGAAAATTGTGAAAAAAGGAAATAGGAGCAAGAAATGGAAGGTAATTAAATGGAAAAAAGAAACATTAAAAAGTAAAAACTGAAGGAAACAAAACGACACAGGAAGAAAAATAACAGAAGAAACAGGAAGAAACAGGTTAATAAATATATTGACCTGTTTCTTCCATGTGGTGTTTCTGTTCATCCTCGTTCCTCTGGGATTCACCTGTTTCCAGGTGAGTTACTGTCGCTACCTGAGGAGATTCTGGTGGTTCTGTGGGGAAGCAGCAGAACCTCCTGGGTCATGAAGGATCGCAGATGTTTTTCAGCTGCAGGTTGGAACAAACAGGAAAAACAAACCGGTTCAAAACTGGAACAGACAGGACAATCTATTGTTATTATCATTATTATTACGTTATTATGTTATTATCTAATTATGTAATTATGTTAAATGTCAAGACTACAAAGTGTACTATTGAAATATTTCCCATTTAGTGCAGGTAAGAGTTTCTTCACAATTCGTCTTTTCAATAATTTCAGGATCTATATTTTGCTCAGATGTTCAAACTCCTCACTGTTCTCATTTCATGTATGTCCTTTTAATTAATCATTCAAGCTATTGCAACCTGTCAGTTTCCACTTACAATAAAACAAAACTAACTTGTGAGTAACTTGTCATGCAGATATAGAAGCTAGTTTTAAACGACTAATGCCTGAATATCGTTATAAATAAACTAGTAGAACTAGAACTTTTTCATCAATATTCAGGCATTATTAATTACAAACAATTTAATATAAGTTTTGCTGACAAGTTCAATCATGTATTTTTCCATGCATCAAACTCCACCTTCTTTTAATGAAACGCTGTCAGCTCCACCTATCAAAGTTATTTCCCCACCTCTCAGGTAAGGTGAGGCTAACAGGTACATTCCACCTTATGACGTCCACTGGAAGCCATAAAAGTACAGGTGAAGCTCACAGAGGCATTCTTAATAGAGCAGAGGGGAGTTCAGATGGATAAAATCTCCTGCTCCGTCTGTTGGGATCTACTGAAGGATCCGGTGACTCTTCCCTGCGGACACAGTTACTGCATGAACTGCATCAAACGACACTGGGATGGAGAAGATCAGAAGAAAACCTACAGCTGCCCTCAGTGCAGGAAAGAGTTTAAACCGAGACCTGCCTTAAAAAAAAACATGATGCCAGCTGCCTTAGTGGAGGATCTGAAGAAGAATGGACTCCAAGCTGCTCCAGCTGATCACTGCTATGCTGGACCTGAAGATGTGGCCTGTGATGTCTGCACTGGGAGGAAAATGAAAGCCGTCAAGTCCTGTTTATTTTGTTTAGCTTCATATTGTCAACGGCACCTGCAAACTCACTATGATGTTCTACCATTACAAAAGCACAAGCTGGTGGATCCATCAAAGAACCTCCAGCAGAACATCTGCTCTCGTCATGATGAGGTGATGAAGATCTTCTGTCGCACTGATCAGCAGTGTATCTGTTATCTCTGCACTATGGAGGGACATAAAGGCCATGAAACAGTCCCAGCTGCAGCAGAAATGGTTGAGAAAAAGAAGAAGCTCCAGGAGAGTCGACATCAAATCCATCAGAGAATCCAGGACCAAGAGAAAGATGTGAAGCTGCTTCAGCAGGAGGTGGAGGCCATCAATGTCTCTGCTGATAAAGCAGTGGAGGACAGTAAGAAGATCTTCACTGAGCTGATCTGTCTCCTCCAGAAAAGAAGCTCTTATGTGAAGCAGCAGATCAGATCCCAGCAGGAAACTGAAGTGAGTCGAGTCAAAGATGTTCAGGAGAAGCTGCAGCAGGAGATCACTGAGCTGAAGAGGAAAGACGCTGAGCTGCAGCAGCTCTCACACACAGAGGATCACACCCAGTTTCTCCTCAACTACCCCTCACTGCCAGCACTCAGTGAGTCTACAGGATCATCCAGCATCAACATCCGTCCTCTGAGACACTTTGAGGACGTGACAGCAGCTGTGGCAGAGCTCAGAGACAAACTGAAGGACGTCCTGAGAGTCTCATGGAGAAACATCAAACTGGCAATAAGTGATGTGGATGTATTGCTGTTTCGACCAGAACCGAATACCAGAGCCGACTTCCTGAAAAATGTCCAACACATCAATCTGGACCCAAACACAGCAAACAGTTACCTGTTGCTGTCTGAAGATGACGGAAGAGCAACTTTGACTAAACAAAAACAGTCATATGTTGACCATCCAGATCGATTCAGTTCTTGGATTCAGGTATTAAGTAAAGAGAGTCTGACTGGGCGTTGTTACTGGGAGGTGGAGTGGGGAGGCAGAGGTATTGAAGTGGCAGTTTCATACCCAAGTATCAGCAGGGCAGGTAACTCCTATGAATGTGCCTTTGGCCTCAATGAAAACTCCTGGGCTTTACGTTGTGACAGCAGCAGTTACACATTCAGGAATAACAAAGTCGAAACCAAATTACCAGGTCCAGTTTCCTCCAGAGTGGGAGTGTATCTGGACCACAGAGCCGGTATTCTGTGTTTCTACAGCGTCTCTGAAACCATGACTCTGATCCACAGAGTCCAGACCAGATTCACTGAGCCGCTGCATGCTGGGTTTGGCTTCTTTTACTACTATTTGTACTATTCAGGAGGAGACACAGCTGAGTTCATCAAACTGTAATAGGAGAAGTTGATTTAATTCTGTAATTTTCACATATATTTCTTGCTGTCTTTAACTATGTCATCATTATTAAATGTTCAACTGTCAATCATCTTCCTTTAAAAGTTCACTTATTTCTTGATTTCATTATGTTTAGTCTATTTATGGAAGGGGAAGCTCAGCTATAGTAGCTTATATACATGAAATATTTACCTTTACAAATTTTACTCAACCAAATATACATTTGAATTTGTGCCTAAAATTGATGTCATTTTACTTTGTACCCTGAAATACATTAATAATACATTAATAAAGCTGTCCCGTCTTTGCAATATGTATTTGCTGTTCTCCGTCTTATTTTCTACAAGATACTAAAACAAAGAAACTGCTGCACCGTGATTATCACAGGTGGATGGAAATTAACTCATTACATAAAAATGTGTGTTAAATAGTTTCTGCATTAGTTGCTCTGTGGAGCCTGGTGTAATGTTAACAATCAATAATTACCAGGAATGTAATCTTTCTTCCATTGCTTCCAGGGAAATGGCCCCACGTTGGGCACCAATTGTTTGGGGAGTGAAGAAATAGCTAATAACAAGAACAAATCATCATATCACACTGTTTCTATCTACCTTATTTGGCAAATCTACATTTTACACAAGTTTCATCTTCACACAGTTTTCATAAAACTCCCGACTCTCAGTGAGAGAGGAGCATATTTATACTCCAACCTGTCCAGCTATTTGTGTTAATTTCCTTTCCTGGGTTTGCTGCGTTTCACAACTCTGAATCTGAGTCTCTGTTAGCTTGTCTTTAGCTACTCATTATTCTGACCCAGACTCTGAGCTAATCACAGGCGATACCTGCTAGCTTGACATTGACAGGTTGTTACCTTGTGGTATTAGACTGATTCTGGCTGAAGCTTGACCTGGGCTACCTGCTAACTTATGCTAAACAGCTGTTAGCTTGACTGTCAGCATGAGTCTGACAAGCTGCTAGCTTGAGCCTCATAAGCTCAGGCTAGATGTTAGCCTTACTTTGCGTAGCAGTTAGCCTGACTCATTAGTTTGCCACAGTTAGAGCCTCAAATGACCAGGAACTGATGAGCCGTTAACATGATTCTTACAAGCTAGTAGCTATAAACTGCCTAGCTGTTAGCATTACTAGCAATAACTCTAGACTACATGCTAACTTTACACTAACCAGCTGTTAGCTGGGCTCTTACTAGCATTTAGCCTTAACCTAAATAAAAGTCGATTCCAAGTGTTTGTTTTGTTTCTGTAATGAATCTTTATGTTTATTTTACTTCTAAAACTTTTACATTTTACACTTTTTTGAGAAACTTGTATTAAAACCTCAATCTGTAATCATTCCTGTTGAGTATTTTTAAATACTTGGATTCTTAAGTCATTATTTTACATTGTGTATGAAACATATCAGTTCATCTAGTTTAAAACAGAAACGAAATCAGAAATAAATGAAAGACAAAACAAATATCTAAGCATCAGAACCGTTGCTTTATGTGTTTCACTGTGTGCTGCTCAGAGCTTTTCTTTTCTTTTCCTGTCATCCTACACACCAGCCTGGCCCACTACGCTGTGTGTAACCCATATTTTATCTTTGCAGTTCACACAGGGGCCTGATTGATTATGTATGTTGAGCTCGTAGCACTGCGCTGCGTTTCTGTGGGCCCGTTTCATATCTTCCATCTCCACACACCCCCATCGGTCACAAAGGAAACACTACATAGGCTGGTCTATATATATATATATGTGATGTATGATCAAATAACACAAACACCTGCTCTGTGTAAGGAAGCACATCCAGCTGTGTGAATCTCTCCAGAGCTTTCTGCTGGACATCATCATGCTGGTCGTAAAGCAGGCAGAGCCGTGCTTTTAGTGAGATGAAACCGGCCCTGATGTTGGTGTGGCGCTTTACGGCAATTACATTAACAGGATAAACACACAAACTGATGATGTGAGGAGCCTCAGTGATATAATGCGTCGCCCAACCAGAACGATCTGCTGTGAGTCTGAATATAGAGCAAGAGAAAGAAAATAATTAAACCTATTTTGGTTTTCTTTGTGCTTAGAGTTGGTCAGTTCTGTTGTTCGCCTGTTTTTAAGGACTAACCACCGAACCAGTTCTTATCGCATTTAAATTACAAATGTGAACAAATCTTGGCCAATATTTGGCTCATGTAAAAAATTAAAATAAAAAAACAGCAACACAATTTCCCAATTGCTGAGTTTTCATAAAATACGAAACATAATTAAAATCAGTGACTACGTTTTTTCGCAGTACAAATGTCCATATAAAAAATTCCTCTAACTAATTCATGCTGTGTCTTCTTCGTGGTTTGCGCCAGCGCCGACTTCCGGTTGTGGATCATGTGACTCGTTAATACGAAAAAATGCTTACATTACAAAAACACCTCATCCAGTGTTATTTAGTCTTTGTTTTCACAGCTCTATGTGATGCTAATGCTACATGCTAATGAGTTCGTTGTAGTTTCTAGATTAAACGTCATGTCCGGTTCTGTGTTTATCTGTTTTCTCCCAGCTCTCCTGATTCTCCTGGTTTGATTTGACTCACACATCAGTGCTTACTGGTGGGGATAGACCCAGTTACCACAGAAACCAGAACCGGAAGTCCGAACCTGCTGGAACTTCTCCAGGGACTCCGGCTCCTTCTAGTGGCCAAACTGACATAATCACATGTGTTACAACTTCATCTATGAGACCATTTTTAGTAATATAATGGTAATGGCATAATAAAAATGCAAAACACGCTAATGAATATTTATCACAGGAGCTGGAAAACATTTTAAATAACCAAAATAAACAAAACAGCACAAACAACATATTAAGTGAATTATGAAGTCTCTGAAAACCAAATTATTCTTGAAATAATTAATTAGTTGAGACCAAATCAGCAGACTGAAGAGTTTCATCATCCAGGATTTGGTAGAAAGAGAAAACGATAAAACGTGCAAAAGCAGCTGATTTATTGCTTACATGCATTAGTGAATGTTCCAAACTTGTACTTTCTGAAAACCTTATTAAAGTTGGAAAATAAACAATAAAAACTAAATGTGAATTATTGCTGTTTATGATGTTAGAGGTTGGCTCCTCCCTGGACCAAGACAACATTTCCTCCCTAGCAGCGTCACAGGTTGTATTTTGGGCGTGAGCTATCATTTACATGATCAGGCAAAGCAGTTTCTGTTGTGAGGAAATGAAACTTACAAGACTGTTCTGACTGAACGGTACAATGGCTTACAAGGGATTTCACCTGGACCGAAGGAAATACTCCTGTTCCATCTGTTTGGATCTACTGAGGCATCCGGTGACTATTCCCTGTGGACACAGCTACTGCATGAACTGCATTCAATACTTCTGGGATGGAGAAGAGCAGAGGAGAAACTACAGCTGCCCTCAGTGCAGGAAAGCATTCAGACCGAGGCCTGTCCTGGAGAAAAGCATCATCTTAGCAGAGTTGGTGGAGGATCTGAAGAAGACTGGACCCCAAGCTGATCACTGCTATGCTGGACCTGAAGATGTGGCCTGCGATGTCTGCACTGGGAGGAAAATAAAAGCTACCAAGTCCTGTTTAACCTGCCCAGCTTCCTACTGTAAGAATCATCTCCAGCCTCACTATGATGCTCTACCATTACAGAAACACATTCTGGCAAACCCCACCAAGAAGCTCCAGGAGAACATCTGCTCTCATCATGATGAGGTGATGAAGATCTTCTGTCGAACTGACCAGAGGTTTATCTGTTATCTCTGCTTACTGGATGAACTAAGAGTCACTGAAGTCGGTATCTTCCTGCCACAACCAGAACCGAAGAACAGAGCAGGATTCTTAAAGTATTCATGCAAAATCAGGCTGCATCCAAACACAGCAAACAAATATGTGCTATTGTCTGACGGGAACAGAAAAGCGACGTTAATGAATCATCGGCTGTCTTATCCTGATCATCCAGAAAGATTCACTGACTGGTTCCAGATCCTGAGCAGAGAGAGTCTGACTGGACGTTGCTACTGGGAGGTGAAGAAGAGAGGAAGAGGAGTTGATGTCGCCGTTTCATACAGGAACATCAGCAGAGCAGGGAAATCCAACAAATGTGCATTTGGATTCAATGAGAACTCCTGGTCAATATCGTGTCAGAAAACGGGTTTTACTTTCTGGCACAATGGTGTAGAAACTCAGGTACCAGGTCCAGTTTCCTCCAGAGTGGGAGTGTATCTGGACCACAGAGCAGGTATTCTGTGTTTCTACAGCGTCTCTGGAACCATGACTCTGATCCACAGAGTCCAGACCAGATTCACTGAGCCTCTATATGCTGGGATCCAGTTCTATTACTACTTACATTCCTACCGAGGAGGAGACGCTGCTGAGTTCATGAAACTGAAATAGAGATGTGTTTGCTGAAAATTGTAATTTCCATCACCAGTTTTCACCATGAGGTCATTAACAATGATCCCATTGTTCAGAGTTAAACTTTAAAGACTTTTTATTAAGAACTTTATCAAGTTTATTTATTTTTCTTTTTTTTTTTTGATTAATTTGCTTTTAGGGGACGAGATGTTCAATAGGCACTTTAAAAATGTGTAATGAATTTAACAAAAACAAAATGCAATATTTAATTTAATTGTTAAATTGATGTAAAGTCTTTTTACTCACATGCTAAGTAAATAAAGCTGACTTGTCTTGATTAAACATTTTCATGGTGGAGTATTTGGACCAAGGTAAGGAAAAAAAATAGAATTACAAAAATAAAGTTGTATTTTTAGGAGAATAAAGTTGAAAACTATTAGAATAAAATCATAATTCTATGACTATTCTCAAAAAATAACTTTATTATAATATTATGACTCTATTCTTGTAATTGACAGTCCAGCATGTGAAAACAAACCACACACCTCCTAAAAATGTCAATGTTTTGGTCTCCAATCGAGTGAAAACATCCTGAGTTTTACCCTGATTTGCCCTTTGTTTGACCTTTGCTAGCTGTTAGCTGTAACTTTAGCCATTATTCTGATTTATGTTAGCTTGACTTGTTGCTTGCCGTTGTCTTTGTGTCAGTTTAGGATGTTACAGGCAACAACTGCAGATAATCGTGTAAAATTTGTCAGGTTTATTGAAAGCAGTTTATGGATCTTTATTTCCTGGCTGGAGATTGTTTGGTATATAAGTAGCAGAACATTGGCTGTTTCTACTGTATTTTTAATACATTTGCAGAAAACAACTATTTTCCAAATTGCTTAAATGTTTATTTGTGTTTAAGTTTGAGAAAAGAGATTAATTTAATACACTTTGGCACTCAAGTTCATCTGGATTAGAGAATAGGAACCGATTCTCTGTTGATCTGGGATTTTAAATTTTAATGTCATTTATGTTTCACTCATTAACAAGAGTCACATTTTTGGTTTGAAACATTTATTTCACAGTCAAAAAACAAACTCAGAGGAATTGTTGGCACAACGGTTTCACTCCAAACCCAGTTTCAGTCCCTCATTAAAGCAACTTTAAATATTGGCGACCTGAAATATCCCAATCCAATCATAACCAGTGGGAAGCCGATCGGTTGAACCCGTCGGCCCAAACGAGCAGCTCAGTCTCCGTCTTCTTTCCTCTGATCCTGAGAGTCCCGGATCGGCCGGATCGGATCACCTGATGGTGCGGTACATCATGAAGTCCACCGTGGTGCATCGTGGGAACTTGCCGATGGAGCTCTCCTCCACGGGCGTGTAAACCTTGATCTGCCGCATGTGCGTGTCTCTGCCGTTCTGGTGGTTGGCGAGCACGGCGATCTGGATCATGAAGGTACTGATTGGTTCATTTGTTCGCTGAAAACACAGAAATTAAAAGTTAGACACTGAAAAAAAAAGGAATAAACAAAATGAAAATGAATACAGAAATACTTCAGGGATGCTTTTAATTTGTACCAGGATTTTTAAAAAATCTAATACTAAAGTCCTTGAAAGTTTTATGCTGCAGAGCAACACTGCCGCCAGGTGGTGAAACCCGGAAATACATCTGATTGAATGAAATGCAGTTTTCAAGTTTTTCAAATAGTTTCAGGAACAACTGAGACAAAATAAACAGATAATTCATGAAAATTAACATTTGAAATACAGGGTTTGTTTTGTGCAAATACGTATTAGAGCCATACTTAAAAAATAAGATAAACTGAGGAGACTTAAGTTCAAATAACTTGATGATAAAGTCAGAATATTTTGAGAAGAATGTAATATTATGCGAATAAAGTCATAAAATTACAATAATAAAGTTGTAATATATTGGTTTGTCTCAACTTTACTCTCATACAACTTTATTCTTGTAATTTTATTTTTTATGGTCCTAATGTGGCCCAAACAGTTTGTCGCAGTTTTGGACTGAAAAAATAAAAACAGATTTAAATCAGTGGCCTTAAACACAGATCTCTTCAACCTTTCAGAAAAAAAAAACAAGATAAGTTTTGCACCGCCTCCTGTTTTTGCTGAATCCAAAAACAGAATCTGGATGTTTTTACCTGATTCAGTAGAGAGATGTGAATCCAGCCGCTGGGCTCCACCATCTCCAGCTGCTGCAGAGACGAAGAAGAGACAATTGGACGAGTTTAACACCCAGCAGCTGTGACCTCTGAGCTGCAGAAACACAGACTTACCCTGATCTCTTGAAGGTTGTGGAAATTGTTGCCCACTCTCACAGAGATTTTACTGGGCGTGTAACTTTCATCTGATTTATAATCGGCGTAAATACACAACATCTTCACCGTCGTCCTCCTCCTGCAGACGACCAGAGGTCCAATCAGAGGCAAATATACGACACAGAAATCAGAAACGTAAAAAACAATAAAAATAAGACTACAAAACTTTGCTCTAAAATCTGCTTTTCTCTAAAATTTGCAGATATGTAGAAGTTATAATTTGTGGTTGAAGTTAAAAACTGCTTGTAGCTTTTTCATATGAAATAAAATCAAACCTACACATTTTTCTATTTCTGCCAAAACTTCCCATAATTTCTTTTAATAACAAATACATGTCTGAAAAGTGTGGTGTGGATTTATTTATGTGTTGGAATGGTCCAATCAGAGCCCAGAAGCTAAATCCAAAAAAGAATCTATTCAGTGTGACTGAGCTGGAGTCGTTTTACAAAAATCTCATCTGGTGGAGAAAAGTCCCAAAAGATTTGCAGCTGCAGCTAAACGGAAAGGTGGTGCTACTGATTTAGAGCAGCATGCCACACTTTTCAGATTGTTACTTTTAGCTGAACTAATGCAAATAAATCCCAATATAGTATATAGAAGTTTCAATGTGACAAAGTTTGAAAAGTTATTGTACGCAAATGGTATTTTAAAACACTTTAAATTTAAACGATTGAAAGAAATGATTCAGTAATATTATAATAATAAAATCTTACTCTAACTATTCTTTTCTTATCGTTTTCCTTCTGGCGAGATGGAAGTTTTGACAAAATATGTAGAGTTTAAAAGAAAACCTACAAACTTTAGTACTGAGTAAAGTTACTGACAGTGATGCATTGAGATTATTAGTATGTATAGATGTACATTCAACATGATTTCTAACAGATGTTTAACAATTTAACTGGTCTATATAAGAGCCAGCATGAATCTGAAGTAAAAAGAGACCGGATGTAATTGAGAAGGATTTTCCAGAAATACCTGAACTGAATGTTGACCAGGTGCGGCTGGGATCCATCTGACTGCCAGTAGGTCTCCAGGTTGTCATCCCTCAGCTGATCCACTCCAAACCCTGCGCACAGGACGCGTGTTTTCCACAGACTCCCCTCTAAACGTGCGTGTTTGTGTGGATCCGGTTCCTACCTGGTTTACAGGAGGACAGCGACCAGACCGCCTGGGAGCCGATCTCCCGGACCGTCCCGGTCCGCTCCAGCTGCTTCGGGTCGGCTCCGGGTGGGGTCTTGCTGGGGGTGGCCATCCTGCTGCTATGGAAACGGAAGAGCGTTTATACTCAAAGCGAATTTCTTGTACATTTTTTAAAACTATGTTACACATAAACTACCATTAGCACATTAGATGATCAGTTTCAGGATCTGAACAAGTTTATTAAGATATTGCGAAAAAGTCGCCATGCCAGATTTAACTACCTACCACTTATTTCGACAGAAACAGCAAGAAAACTTGTTAAAATTACCGCAGCTCGCGGCTCGTACCTCGAGTTTTCACACTAAAACTCCTCTAAACCCGCAAAAACTCCGTTTAAAACAAAACCATCTCAGCGGAACTCACAATAAGCGTTAAAATATTCCTCTAAAGACACCGTGTCAACACATGATATGGAATTTTATTTAAAAAATTAGGGGAAAAAAGCCTAAAAGAAATGATTGCTGTTATGTTCCTGCTCCTGCTTTGCGTCGCTTCTTGTAAACGTCACAGCAGCACCTCGTCGCACCAAAATGTGCGTCACTCCCGCCATCTTTCCAGCCGGCTTCAAGTGAAACACGTTGCTGGGGAAAAAAAACAATTTTTACTCCAAAATATTTGTTTCTAATTAGCTTCTATACTTAATTTTCACCGAAGGCGGGTTAGGGGAGCCGAAGAGGGGTGAGTTTTCAACCTGTCACCCAGGATTTTGTTTGGCTTTCTCTGTTTGTTGCTGTAGAATGAGCAGCTGTCACGGTGCGGGCCTCAAGCTAACCGCTAGCTGTTAGCGTCCCCTACTGACTGTATCTAGTCACTCTTTCTGGCTTTGCTTTGGGAATTTTAAATTGATTCATTATATTATCCGTTTTAATTCTCAATGAGAGCTTATTGGTTAGCAGAAACCACATATTTCCTACGAGGCTGTAAAAACGGAAGGGTAATCTCCCGAGCTCCGCTTGGTTTCCAATTAATTTAACGTTATATTCACAATTTAACAACCTAACATATATATCAGAGCACACATTTCTGTGTTTTATCAAACACGTGGATCAGCTGATGATTTCGGCTTATGTTTGATTTGATATTTGTAAATGGATTATGGAGTAAATCCACCTCAGACGCTGGTCGCCACCGCCCGTCACGTTTTATTTGGACGCAGAAAACCTGAACGCGCCGTCAGTTAAATGTTGGTCAATCATGTCTGGTGGTTTTGAACAGTTACAGGCCCGGTCCAACATGCAGGTGTGACGCAGACTGCAGAGGAACCACCGCACGTCAGGAAGAAACCGTTTAGTGTTTGGGTTTATCAGAACCGGACAGGTTCAGATGCTGCAGCTGAAAATCCTGATCGAGCCTAAAAATAACATTCCTCTCTGTCAGAGTCTGAACCACGAAGCTGCAGGTCAAAGGTTGAAGGATCAGAATAGACAGCAGAAATGCATCGATGTGCACCATGCTGGTTTCTTCTCCCATCTGGTCCTCATGGAGTTAAAACTCTTTGAAATGCTTAAATTTACCCTTAATTTACTCATTTTAGATTCTAATATTGTCCCAGCAAAAACTAAAGTGTATGTTTATCTGTCAATAAATCTGAGCATCTATTACCTACCACAAAATAAATGGAAATTAGGGTTGCAACCAACAGTTATCGTGTTGTGTTGTTTGAGTGTTCCCTTTATTTTTTTGAGCAGTATATTTAAAGTCTAATCTTTAATTAGAAACTTTAATCCAGAAACTGTTGGACTCTTCCAGTTTCTCCTGTTTTATTGAATCAAAACTATTTTACATCCAGCTTGTTTTGAATCCTAAATCAGTTTCCTTCTCAACTCTTTGATTTTGTTCCTGGTCTGTTAGTTTAGCGCTTCTTTTTTTCAGCATCGCTGAGTTAAATACAGGAATCCTGACTTCACAGGAATCAGCTGAATGAACTCAGCAGTTCTGTCTCTGCTGCTGCAGTAAAGATTAAAGGTTTGATTCTTTTCCTTCATCTCCCTCCTTCCAGCTCCGTAGGCGCTAGCGTCCGTCATTCCAGCCCTCCAACATGGCGGATAAGAACACCAGGATCGCCATCGTCAACCACGACAAGTGCAAGCCTAAAAAATGCCGTCAGGAGTGCAAGAAGAGCTGCCCGGTGGTCCGCATGGGTGAGTGTTTGGACCCCGGAGCGCTGTTGTTGTTGTTGTTGTTGTTGATGCTGCGGCTGCAGGAAGCTGATGAGCTGCGTGTGTTTGCAGGGAAGCTGTGCATCGAGGTGACTCCTCAGAGTAAGATCGTGTGGATCTCAGAGTCGCTGTGCATAGGCTGCGGCATCTGCATCAAGGTAGCAGCACACAGATTGGATTGTTAGTGTGAGTTTAGTCGGGTCTCTTTTCCTCACTTCCTGTTGTGATTGTAGAAATGTCCGTTTGGAGCGTTGTCCATCGTCAACCTTCCCAGCAACCTGGAGAAAGAAACGACTCACAGATACTGTGCCAACTCCTTCAAACTGCACAGGTACGCAGATTCATCTAATCCTCAGCTCCACCTGAAGCTCAGTCAGCTATTACTTAATTTAAAAAGCCTGTAAGAGATAAAAGGAACAATGAAAATATATATACATCCACTTATACAGCAGTTTATACAGTGATATACATACAGTGAGAATAATACATTATGTGAGTTATTCATTTTATATTATTTAGCTGGGAAAGGAGCAGGAAGAAGAGAATCTTATTTACTAATTCTTACATATAAATTGTCTTGTTGCCATTGTGATTTGACATTTACCAATTTGTGTTTAGTACACGTTTTTTCATGATGCATTTTCTTTTTAATGCCGTTGATGTCACTCATAACTTCATTACCAAATTAATAACGTAATAACACACAAATAATCAATAAATATTTGCTTTAATGGGGAAATGTCTGGCCCCACGTTGGGCCCTTAGACGTTCGTCTTTCAGGTTTCCAGTCTGGAAAGTATCACATTTGATTCCAGCATTTCCCACATTTTTTGTGTTCCTGAAGGGTTTTCTGGCGCTAGAAGCTTTTATTAGCAGCAGATCAAACAGGAAATGACGAGAGAGAGAGAGAGAGAGAGAGACAGAGAGAGAGAGAGAGACAGAGAGAGAGAGAGAAAACATGCAGTAAAGGTCACAGGTTGGGAATCCAAGATGGCTGCCTTCGTGTACGTCGGATATCAAACTCATTTTTATTTTGGGCTTCATCATGAATGTCCTCAAAGGGCTGGTTGATAAAACCTGCAGTTGAAGCTACCGCTAACCAGCTGCTAGCACATCCTCACTGACTAGTTTTCTTATAATGTTTCTGTTCTTGGCTGGATGATGCTCATCTTCACTGTTGCTAACGTTGCTGACAGTTTGGTAAATCTCTCCTCTCGGTTCCCCAGTGATTCGTTTCCTTGCAGGATGAGTCTGGAAATGACCTGAGGTTTGTTTCTGCTTGTCGCTGCAGGCTGCCTATTCCCAGACCCGGAGAGGTTCTGGGGCTGGTGGGGACCAACGGTATCGGGAAGTCCACGGCCCTGAAGATCCTGGCTGGGAAACAGAAACCCAACCTGGGGAAGTTTGATGTGAGTGTTGGAGCCGTTCTCCTGCATGTCAGAGCAAAGATGTTGGTCTCCACGTCTTTGCTCCTTTCCTTCGTCTCTTTAACATTTCATCCACATGTAGCGACATCGTGTTATCTTTAATAATGTAAGTTTATTACCTCTGTTGGCGATAAATTGGGCAGCCTTAACTACCGTAGTTCCCAGACTATGAGTCACATAAATTAAAAAATTTCTCATGAAGAGGAAAAAAAAACTGTGACTTGTAGTCCAGAAAATACGGTATTTTATTTTGGTTTGGTTATGATAAGAATAAGGGTGGAGTAGCTTTTGTTTGCTAAAGATAAGGTTCATGTTTTCATATCTAGAAGTAAAATTACAACTTTAGTAATATTTACAATGCTGATCTAAAGTCTAATGTGACAGAAGTTGGTTCTATTACTGCTTCATCCTCCAGATATTTGAATTATTTTTTAGCTTTGAGTCATTTTTCTCTGATTTTCTCAGAACCCTCCAGACTGGCAGGAGATCCTGACCTACTTCCGAGGTTCTGAGCTGCAGAACTACTTCACTAAAATCCTGGAGGACGACCTGAGGGCCATCGTCAAGCCGCAGTACGTCGACCAGATCCCAAAAACCGTCAAGGTGGGTGAAGCCAGCAGCCGTTTCAGTCCAGGCTTCAGTTCAGTGCTGTAATGACTCGTTTCCGCCTGCAGGGGTCAGTAGGGGCCATCCTGAGCAGGAAAGACGACACAGACACTCAGGACATCATCTGCGACCAACTAGGTAGAAAACTTTCTCCCCCAACTTTCTCTTTTGTTTTGGTCAATAATTTCATAATTGCTGCTGTTGGAGAAAAGAATAGATTCTACTTTATTGATCCCCAATGGGAAATTTATTTATTCTCACAATCCAGTGTTAAATATTACTAAATACAACTACAACTTATACAAAAAGTTTGAAAAATATATAAGTGTGGTAAGATATTAAATATGACTTAAACATAAAGTGAAATAAAATAAGTTTGTTTCAAATGTAGCAAATTAAAAAAAGTAAATTTAAAATGAACAAATTTCTAAATTAAAAAATAAAAAATGTAACAAATCTTGTACATTTTTTAATTTGGCAAATTTTAATTTAAAAAGGCATTTTTTTAATTTCAAAAATTTAAAAATTAAATTTCTAAAATTCAATTTAAAAATAGTTATTTTAAGTTTAAAGAATAAAATTAACAAACTGTATTTTTTAATTTAACAAATTAATTTAAACATTTTTTTTATTTATTTAAAAAATTAATAAATTTATTACATTTTAAAAATTTTACAAATGTAATAAACTATGGCTCCTGTACTCTATAAATCGTTTCATTCTATATGATTATTTTTAATCTTGCAAGTTTCTATGAACCGAGGCAATTAGTTCAGGCTTTACAGTTTATTGATCATTGATTATTGATTTATTAGTGGCTGCAGCACTACATGAAAAAAGGGAAAATGACATAAAAATTTTCCTCAGATTCTTTTCCTGATTTTGTTCTTCTTTTCAAGCACTGATATTCATGTGACGTTCAGGAAACCTTTGATTAAAAATGAGGCTGCATCTTCGCTGATTTTATTGATTAAACGGGTCAAACTCTTTTCAGACCTGACTCACCTGCGGGAGAGGAACGTGGAGGATCTGTCCGGAGGAGAGCTGCAGAGGTTCGCCTGCGCCGTGGTCTGCATCCAGAAGGCCGACATGTGAGTCCGACTCGGGTTTCTGACCGGACCTGAGAGCCGAGCCGGATCCTGACGGTTCTGTTCTCTGTTCTCAGCTTCATGTTCGACGAGCCGTCCAGCTACCTGGACGTGAAGCAGCGGCTGAAGGCGGCCATCACCATCCGCTCGCTCATCACCCCCGACAGGTGAGCGGCGCCTGGAGGTTTAACGTGGTTCTCGTGTGATGTCACTTCCGGGAACTTTGTAACTGGCTGCCATCTTGGTAGGCAGATGCTGTGGAGTTGCTATGACAACAACAAGCTTAAAACTAGCTCTTACAAACAGTATAAGTACATTACAACTGTTATTTGATCACAATTTATGGGAACTCTACCCACCTCTGTGTAGTGCTTAGATAAATATCACCTCTGGTTCAGACATGTGGGATTTATGCATTTTATTCCCCTGATTTGGATGAATAACTCTGTGCTTCAGGTACATCATCGTGGTGGAGCACGACCTGAGCGTGTTGGACTACCTGTCGGACTTCATCTGCTGCCTGTACGGCGTCCCCAGCGCCTACGGAGTCGTCACCATGCCCTTCAGCGTGCGGGAAGGTCAGACCCAAACGCCCCGTTGATGTCAGACATGAAGCCACAAGCAGAGAAACTAAAAATAATCAGCTGATTTGTTCATGTTTTACTTTGATGTTTGTTCAGACTATCTAAAACATTCCACACCAAAGCAATGCAAGAGGATGTATGGCAAGCCATTAATATATTTTATTCATAACCTTTTACTGATTTTGCTTTGTAATTTGAGGCCAAATGAATTGAACAAATGTTTTATTTTATAAAGATGCCTGTTGGTCCTGGACCTTCTGAAAGCAAAACTCTGACAAATGTTAATAAATCAGTGGAGTTCATTAGCCTCTCTGCTCAGAATGGAAGAAGCTCTGTTGACAATTTAGCAACGTTTCAAACCTTCTAATGACTGAACCTGTTAACTTCAGAAATGTAATAGGTTGCTTTAACCTGGAAAATGTAAAAAAAAAAAAGTAAACAAGAAACAAAAATAAGATTCTTGAATTCTTTAAATGTGAATCTGCTCTAACATGGAGGTTCTGGTTCTTAAAGCTCATTCTGTGTCTTCTTCGTTTAATCTTCCAGGTATCAACATCTTCCTGGACGGCTACGTTCCCACGGAGAATCTCAGGTTTCGGGAAACATCGTTGGTCTTCAAAGTGGCAGAAACGGCCAATGAGGAGGAGGTGAAGCGGCTCCGGCATTACCAGGCGAGTTTCTGCCGAAGCTCCACTTTCATTTAATATTATCAGTTAATTCATTCTTTGGTTTTTGACATTTTAATTCTTGGAAAATCTCCTTGTCAGCGCGGCGAAGGCGGCCATCTTGTTTGACAAGAGTATTTCTCTAAGTTTATTTAAACTGCGATGGAGCTTCAGGTCCAGGCTGAGAATCTCAGTTTGAATTACTGAGATTCATAAAAAGTTGTAGTTTTATGAGAATTTCAGTCTGAAAAATAACAAAATTAAAATGAGGAATGTTGAGAATATATACTCTGGTATAGTTTTTACTATTATATTAAATTAGCTTCAGTGGCAGGACTTCATGCAAACTGAATCTATTTTTAAAGAGCTACATAAAGTGAGCTTATTTCTTATTAAAATGTTATTTTCCTGTTGTTGTTTCTTTGATCTTGACATGTTGTGACTTTGTGGCCCTCAGAAATGCCAGGTTGCCCCTAACATGCGGCTGTTTGTCGGTTTCAGTACCCAGACATGGCGAAGACGATGGGCGAGTTCACGCTGGACATCAAAGGAGGAGAGTTCACCGACTCTGAGATCATGGTGATGCTGGGAGAGAACGGTAAGCTGCTGCTGGCTCGGTTCTGACCGGGTCCAGACCGGCCCGCAGCCCAGTAACCTGAGTGTCCGGATGCTGTCTGCAGGCACAGGGAAGACGACCTTCATCAGGATGTTGGCTGGAGGACTCAAACCTGACGGAGGAGGTGAGTTTTCCTCCTCATCGCCGGTGAATGACCTTTACTGGCTCGTGTTTGACCTTCCTGCGTCTTTCAGGGGAAGTTCCCATCCTGAACGTCAGCTACAAGCCTCAGACCATCAGCCCCAAGTTCAAGGTGGAGCGTTCAGCACTAAAATAAAAAATAGGAAGTTGTTTTGTTTTCACATAGGCTAAATGTCACATGCTTGTGCTGCAGGGCAGCGTCAGAGCTCTGCTCCACGAGAAAATCAGAGACGCTTACACACACCCACAGTTCATCACCGACGTCATGAAGCCGCTGCAGATCGAGAGCATCATCGACCAGGACGTAAGAACCGCAGACAAAACATCGTACAGTAAACGAACTTAACGAGGAACTTAACGAATGGTGGTTATTCATCTTTCTCTGATCGTTATGGAGAAATTCAGCTACACAGCAGGACAGTCGGCACAGGGCAAGAAGAGAGAGGAGCCATTTTGAATCATTGTGATTTAAATACTGAAAACTGGGATGAATAGACTAACATTTGACTTTTCTAAACTCAGACCAATCTAAAATAGATTACAAGCTGAAATGATCAACAGGTCATATAAAAACAAAGTAAACATGCTAGCATTAGCATATTGCTAAAACAAACAGGAACAAGAATCTGTTTTGAGTCAAATTGCTGCTTGTGAATCATTACTACTTTAGATCTCATCTTTTCAGAATATTATAGATTTATTTTAATATGATCAACGAGCCATATGAAAACTAAATGAACATGCTAGCACTAGCATAGCGCTAAAACAAACAGGAAGACGAAGCGTTTGAGTCAAATTGTTGGTTGTAGAAAGTCTCTGCTCTGATACTGAACCGCCGAAAATAGACTAAAGGTCTTAAATAAGTCGTGGTAAAGTGTCTCCTATTGGGTTAACCTTCCTCCTCCTCCTCTTCCTCGTTCTCCAGGTGCAGAACCTGTCTGGGGGTGAGCTGCAGCGAGTCGCCCTCACGCTGTGTTTGGGCAAACCGGCCGACGTTTACCTGATCGATGAGCCGTCTGCGTACCTGGACTCTGAGCAGAGGTTGATGGCTGCCAGGGTCATCAAGAGGTGACGACGCACAAAACACTCTGGTTCAGGTTTCCTGGGTTTAAACGGCTTTTTTAGAGATTTATTTTACTATGGGGGAAAACAAACCTAGTTTAAATAAAATGGGTTGAAATCAAAGTTTTCTTCCACAACAGTTTGAGTTTGTTGAATTATTTCCAGGCTTAGTTTCTGTCTCACCGTCTGAATGTTTTTGGTTTTACTGTTTAACTTCTAGCAAAATATTTAAACTTCAAATATGGAAGGAAAATTTGACTCTGGAAACCAGTAGATTTACACCAATAATCTAAAACAAAATGTCATTAATTATTATTGAATTGTATCCTGTTATGTTATTTGCGATATGGAATGCTCTCCCTGCCACCATGAGTTGCTGTTTTTCTGCTCAGCAACATTTTTGTTCTAATCTTTTATTTATTCACTTTTTAAATTATTGTTATCCGTTGTAATTGCTTATTTTTTACATTTTATTTAGACCTTTGAGATCTCAAGATGTAATGGCCATTATAAATAAATCACTGTTATTGTGATAACATTATTAACCATTTATTGTATTTTAAATGGCTTGCCATATTTTTCTTTCACACCATATTTGGAACTGTAGTTTATTAATCCTGTTAAAATATGAATTTATTGATTTCAGAGGAAAAAATCTTCAAAACCATCAAATTGAGAAATGGATCAAACTAACTCGATATTTAAATTAATTATTAAAATATTTTAAATATTCATTTAGTTCTGCTGAATGAATGTTATTACTGCATCTTTTATTCAGTTCAAGTCGCATAAAGCTACCAGACGATAGCGAAGCTTTTCTACTGATAGAAATGTGTTGCTCTGATGTTTTTCTTCCTGTTGGGGGCGCTGTTGTTTAACATTGTTGTTGTTGTTTAACATTGTTGCTGCTGTTTAACATTGTTGCTGTTGTTTAACATTGTTACTGTTTTGTTTTTTCCCAGGTACATCCTTCACGCCAAGAAGACGGCGTTTGTGGTGGAGCACGACTTCATCATGGCGACGTATTTGGCCGATAGAGTCATCGTTTTCGACGGTATTCCCTCCAAGAAGACCTCGGCGAACACGTAAGCTCCGCCCCCAAACAGGAACCGTTTGGATCATGACACCCCCCAAAGAGCTTTAACCTCTGACCCCGAGCAAAACGGCTGAATCAGAAAACTTATTTTGTGAAAATTGAGAGAAATCAGATGAAAGATTTCTGGGTCTCATTGTTTTTCTGATCTTTTTGAGGCTGCCATTTTGAAACGCGTTGTCTTAAACCTGATTCTTCTTCAGGCCTCAGAGTCTTCTGGCCGGGATGAACCGCTTCCTGTCGCTGCTGGAGATCACGTTCAGGAGAGATCCCAACAACTTCAGGCCGAGGATCAACAAGCTCAACTCCATCAAGGTGTGTGACGCCTCTCTACGCCGACGACACTCTGATGAATATCAAACGTCGCCAAAAATAATGGCTTCCCCAATCGCCTCTTCCAGGACACGGAGCAGAAGAAGAGCGGGAACTATTTCTTCCTGGATGACTAAAGCTGCCGTCCGGTGTGACCGACTGCGACCTCCCGGCTGCGGGCCGTCGCCCCGGCAACGCGTCGCCTCCACACGGCCGCGTTTCACCTCCAACGTGATAAATAAACAAAATAAAACGCATCAGCCTTTCTGTACAGAGCTGCGTTCAGTATCCAGCCATGTTGTGACGTGTCAGATGAAGAAGTGCTGCGTGCGTGCGTGGCGTCGGCCCGACCGTGTGGGCGGAGCTAACCTGGCAGCGGCGTTGTGGAACATTCAGCAGCGTATTTTATCACTCATGCATTTACAAGTCATAATAAACAGACGCTTCCTGACCTGGAAATGACTCCTGATCTGTGTCTGAGCTGTAGCATCTGTTTAGCGACGTAATGTGACGTCCTTACAGTCGTCCAATCAGAGAGCAGAAGAGAAGCAGGAAAAGTTTCAGGAATTCTGAACCAGCCAATCAGAATGCTTTTAGTTTCAAAATAACTAAACTATTGATGTAAGATTTTAATTGGTCTTTGCAACATTGCTATTCGTGAATCATTTTTTGTTAGATATTTTCTGGAGCAATTTTTTAAAATGCTGTTGACTGAACATAAAAAGCAACCAAGTAAAAGTTTGAACCAAACTTTTTATTTAACCACATAGAAAAATCCAAGGCAGACATTCTTTGTTCTGTACAGCAGTGTTTCTCACCAAATAAAAGTAGCAAACTTAAGGCACTGATTCCTCAGAGTTTAGATGATCTAAAGTGAAGAAAGAAGGTGAAACCAGCAGCAAACACAGAGAAACAAACCTAAACACACACACAAACACACAGCGCTGAATAAAACCTGAGCCCTGCAAACGCATCACCTAGACGCCACAACTCACGTTCAGACACTACGATGCATTCAAGTGACAGAAAGACGGTGGGAAATTTGGGTTTTGGAGGGGAAGCATGTTTTCTCAGCATGGAGGCAGCAGTGCTTCGTATTAAACAGGAGGGCAAACAGAGCGAATAATTTCCAAACGGTTCCTCTTCCCCAAGCTTCACATGTCAATTTAATGATACGCGGATCTTTAGACGCCGCCCGCCTGATTCTTACATTCAGCCGTTCAGATGTAAACTTCATGCAGAGCCGAAGGAGAAGGAAACATAGTGTTCGAGACGCTGCTCTCTCATTGGCTGAAGCTAGTAGCCCCTCTCCCGGCCACGCGCCCTGATGGAGGAGTTAAAGAAATGAGTCCCCGCCCCCTGGTCGCCATGGCGACGCCTGCCCCTGCTCGGGTCGTAGCTGCTCCTGCTCGGGTCGTAGCTGCTCCTGCCCCTGTGCCCCCGTCCTCGGTACATCTTCCTCTGTCCGTTGTAGCCCATGGCGAACGGATCCAGCTCAAAGTCGTCCTCCGTGCCACACGCCACCGACAGCGGCTCCGCCAGGCCGACGCCCGGCGTGAACACCAGCTGGTCGCCGGGGACGAACGTCTTGGCGCCGGGGAAGTGTTTGCGGGCGCCTCGGAAGGTGGACGGGGAGGCGGGGCTGCTGCCGGACCGCAGGGCGGCGTCGTTCAGGTCGGGCTCAGACACCAGGGCGAGCTGAGACAGAAAGACATGCAGACAACTACTGACCCCTAGTGGACAAAACAGTGATTACTCCTTTATATTCCGCTTTAAAGCAGAAGTTTGATCCGCTTCACGGCGGTTAAACTCCAGTCCTGGAGGGTCGCTGCCCTGCAGCCTTTAGATGAGCCTCTGCTGCATCACCTGATAGATTAATTAGGTCATTAAGGCTCTGATCCACACAGGGAGGAGGAAATTCAGCCATTTCATTCCAGGGTTTGGTACCTGTGGCTCATCTAAACACTGCAGGACACCTGGAGGGCTGGAGTTTAACAATTAATCTGCTTTAAATGAATCAGATTAATTGAAATAACTCAATAGACTCAAAGCATCAATTTGCTGATAAACCAACACATTCAGAGCAGTAATTCAGCCAGAACTGTACAAAACATGCATTTTGCATTTATAATGGAAAAGACTGTCTTTGTAAATATGTTTTAGCTTCACTAAAAAACTGTTATATTGCATTGTAAGCAATACATTTTATTACTTAAATATTATTTGCAACTTTTAATGCTTTTTAAATACTGTATAAAAAGACTTGAATGGAAATGTATCAAAGTTTTATTTTCTAGATTCTGTGACGGATTAGTGCTTTAGCGTTAGCTTCCACTAACTACAGTTAGAAGTGCCCATCACAGCTGCTAACAGTTTAATCAATTATATCTATGTAAATGTAATGTTTTTATTTAGTTCTGTCATTTTACTGTTAGCATTAGCAGAGCTCAGGTAGCATGCTGCACGTACGATGGGCTTGTTGTTGAGTGGGGGGTCCACCAGCAGCACCGTCCGGGTCATTCCCTCTCCAGCCTCCTTCTTCATGGCTGATGGGGAAAACGTTCTGTTATAAGCTGCATTGAGACATATACATGTTAGCGCCTCCTTGTGTACAAGCTGGGAAACTGCTGTCATCTGCAAGATCTGAGAACAAAAGCCACCTACCGTAGTTGGTAGTAACCACAATACTTCTGTTGTTGTTAGCGTTAGCCATGTTAGCAGTGGGCGGGGCCTCCAGCGGACCCAGGACCCGGACGTGTCCGTGGCTGTGGACGGGGTCCGGGTTGGCGGGCTGCAGCTGCTCCATGGCCGCCTGGCTCACCTGGAGCTCTTCGGCGGCCGACGGCGGCTGGTACCCCAGGGAGAAGGGTGGGTACGGCGGCGCCGCCGGGTACAGCGAGTGCACCGCCGCCTGACCCACGTGGTACCCCTGAGAGGAGGGAGGAGCGTTGGAGTACGGCGGCGGAGGAGAGGCGTAGCCGACAGGACCCGGCGGCGGGTTTCTGGACGGAGGCCACGGCAACGAGGCGCAGGGCAGCCTCTGCGGTGGCGGAGGCTGGGCGACCGGCGGGTACGGATTCTGGTTGAACTGGGGTTCAGTGGGGCCGGGGGGCTCCGCCGGGGGACTGTGGTGGTCGTACTGGGGGGAGGAGGAGGGCACGGGGACGGGGTCGGCTGGTAGGCCCCGCCGGGGTAGTGGGAGGACGGGGCGTGGGGCTTCATCTGCATGGTGGAGTACTGCTGCAGCGGGAAGAGGTAGACGTAGGGGGAGAACATGGGCATGCTGTACGCCTGGAACAGAAAACACTTTGTTTCAGTCAAGATGAAAACAAGACGCGTTTCTGAGATAAATAACTTTAATGAGACGTTTTACCTTGACGCCCAGGTTGAAGAAAAACCTCAAGACGTTGACGTCTGCAGGGAAAACATAATATGTACGTTTAGTGTTTTTCATAGCGTGTGCTGTGGTTAGTGTTTAACCACAGCAGATCATCTCCTGTTTTCTCCTTCACTTCACAGATGAAACGTTTGTTGGTTCGTCTGTCAGCACAACGTTTCCAAATCCGTCCAACCTGTCGACGATCCCTGGACTCTTCACATGTTCAAACAACCTCAATCTTTCCTCTCACTTTGTATCTGAGCATCTAAACTAGAGATTTAATCCTCTCCATTTTATCCCAGCCAATGAACATCTCTGTGAATCTATCCAGTCTGGAAACATTCACGTTTGTGAGACGGAGCTCAGATATAAAACAACGTTCATCCCTCACCACTGCCTGAAATTCTTTCCCTGAAATGATTCGTTTTCTTGTGAAGTATGAACTAAATGCCACGTTCAGGTCGCTCACCTTTCGGCAGGTCGTCTCCAGACTTGTTGGTGGAGAACGGCGGGATGTGGGCGACTTCTCCTTTCTCCCCCTGGGGGAAGCCGGGGAACAGCGGGTCCTGGTAGAGCTGGGACAGCTGCTGCAGCGGGACGGCGCCGTGGATGGAGTGAGGGAAGTGAGGTTGTAACTGGGGAAGAGTGGCAGAGGCAACAGGCTGTGGCTGCTGGGAGGCAGGAGGAGAGTCAGACTTTGGAGGGTCTTCTGGACTCTGAACGTTGAGGGATTGATCAGAGGACTGAGGGGAGTGAACCGGGGAGCCGTCAGACTGCGGCTGGAGTGTTTGAGGTTCTGAAGACGCCTCAGTTTGGGACTGTAGTTGTTTCTGGGGGGAGGAGACCTCGGTCTCAGGCTTGATCTGGTTTTGTGGTTCTTGATTTTGGGTCTGGATTTCCTGTAAGGAGTGTTGGGTTGATCCTTCTGCCTGAGGCACCAAAGCTTTAATCGGGTTTGGAACAACTTGAGGAAGACTCTGAGGGACGAACGTCTCACTCTGGGGAGGCTGAGACGCTGGAAGACTCATCTCAGTTTTTGGCAAAACATCTGGAAATACAGAAGAACCAGCATGAAAACATCATCTGCATAGAAAACAACAAGCTGCTCAAATGACTTTAACTCACCGGTGTGGGTGGGCGGAGCTTCTTTGGGTTGAGCAGCAGGTGGGCTCAAGGTGGAGGAGGGAGAGAGAGGACTGGGCGAGCGAGGCCGCGCGGTGAGCGGGGAGAAGGGCCGGGGGAAGCCCTGAGCCGCGGTCGGACTCGGAGCGATGGGGGCGATGAACGTCGGAGCGGCAGCCGACGATAACGGCGGAGAAGATGCGGCAAATGAGGAAGATGGAGGATGATGAGCAGCTGGAGAGGCAGCAGGGAGAACCGGAGTGATGAAGGAGAAGAGGCTGGTGGAGGAGGGCGCCGGCGGCTTAATGCCCGGCGGGGGGGAAACCGGCACGGCCGCGGCGGAGGCGTAGGACTGGGAGTTTGACTTAGTCTCTGGGGCAGCACTGGTGGGCGGGAGAACGGAGGCGGAGCCTGACGCTGCGGCGGCGGCCATGTTTACATTCAGAGAGCTCCGCCCAGCCGAGTCGGCGTTAGCAGCAGGAAGAGAGGAGACGGCGACAGCAGCTGGAGGCGGAGTGGAGGAGTTCGGTCTGTCGCCTGCAGAGGGCGACGGCGCTCTCATGTCTTCGACTGGACTCTTCTACAAACAACACAAAGAAGATTGAAAATATACTTTTTAATTATTTAAATGTCTATCACTGCTGCTATCAATGTTTATCATAAACTAAATAATGTTTTTATTGTGTTTTATGAAAAGCTGAATAAGATCAAATGTTTTTCTTTTCACTGTGTTTTCTGGCGTGAACTCACCATCTTGTTTCTCTGAGATCGCTTCTTGTCTCCAGATTTCCTCCTGCCTGATTCAGCCTGAGACGCAGTCTGACTCTGAGGGGAGAAAAAATGATGCCACAATTTAATAACAGCTGTTCTCCAAAAGAAAAACCTGCGAACGATTATTAACTCTGATTTTACTCCCCAGATTAAATAATAATAATAACTCAGTGCCCAAAGGAACTGTGGAACCATGATGTTGGTTTAGTATTTGTATATAAACATTGTGCGGATGCCAAGAAGCAGGATTTTCATCATAAATCAGGATAGATCTGTGAAGGTGATGGACTCACGCCGAGGGCGGGGAAGCTGTTCTCGTCTCTGAGCTGGATCTCCATCAGCGCCACGTTCATCTCCTCCTCCTCCTCTCTGGCCAAACGTTCCCGCTCCGTCAGCCTGGCAGGCGGCTCTGCTGCGCCCAGCGACTTCCTGGACAGAAGCACCGCCATCAAACCACCCATCCACCACAACATGGCCGCCCTTTTTATCTCACTTTTACAAGTTTAAGTCTGAATTCACTCAGAGGTAAAAGGGTGAAAAATTTCAGAAAGAAAGAAATTATCACCACTCTTCTGCAATTTTCACAGAATAAAGTAAATGCTGACAAAGAGAAACATAAATTAAATAATTTAAAACTCAATTAGAAGAGAAATGATCATTTAGTTGATCAGTGATGTGAACTCTGACCTGCTGGGCTTCCCCTGCTCCTCTACGGTGGCCTGCGGGGGCCACGAGTGTTGCTTCTGCATGCGCCCACTGGAGCCCGCAGCCGTTGCCTGGGAAACGGAGGAAGAGGAGGATGCTGGGTTGGGCTTCCCTCGTCCTCTTCCTCTCCCTCGCCCCTCCCACTCTGTAAGAAACCAGGACTGGTCAGACACTCATCATTATCACAGTAAGTTTATGATTTATTGTCACAATAAAGTCCAATTAATGATGATTAAAAACCCAGAAATGTCTGTTTACATGGATCTGTCAATGTATTTCTAATAATAACATCACTGTTTGCTTGATTTTAGTTTTTATTTTTAGAAATTGCTCCGTTTGTGTTTTTTGATGCTGCAGGTTTCACCTCCGTGTCCGTTGCTCAGCCTCTTGTTGGTGATGGTGGTCCAGCTGTTCTCGTCGTTCAGCGGCCGGATGTTCCACAGCGGCACCAGCCTGCACACCAACGCACAGCGTCAACGACGCGCGGTTGACGCGCGACGTCAACAACGCGCGACGTCAACAACGCGCGACGTCAACAACGCACGGCATCAACGACGCACGGCGTCAACAACGCACGGCGACCTACCTCTTCCCCAGGTCCTCCACCTGGACCGCCACATGGTTGTTGTCGGGGGGAACCTCTTTGATGGTGGCCTTGTAGGTCCGGCCGTTGTCCAGGCGAACCTGGACGTTTCCCACAAACATGAAAATCAGGTTTGAGTTGAAACGAAACGGGCGAAGCTCCAGCGGACGTCACAGACCTGACAGCGATCCCCGACAGAGAACTGCATCCCTGCAGCGATGGAGTAATCCATCTTCTGCTGGGCTGCAAGGAAACAGAAACACTGTTAATCACTGATTGAATATTGAAAACAAAGTTAATTAAAGCTTTTAAACTGAACACAGAATTTCCACAGTACAAAAATGCTGACAGTCACAGAATTTAATGAACAAAAAGACAAACAGAAGCTTCTGTTGTGTTTTGCTGGACACATTTAAATAGCTTTTACTTAAAGCTATTTAAATGTATCAAACTGTAACTTGTGTAAAAAACAGATTTCTTTTTCCTTATTGATTGAAACCATCATCACGTTGTGAGAGTTTGATAAACAGATAATCAGTGTGAAAAAAAGTGAGTTTGACTCAAACATTTTTAAAAAGTGACATTTTCTTTTACAACAGTCTTTCTTTTGCACAAAACATGAGAAAAAAACTTTTAAATAACTGAAGTCTAGTTTAATCCCATCAGTTTGTTTAATTTGTGATGCAGAACAACAGGAAATATTGACCTCCAGCTGTTGATTCGCTTATTATTTTCTCCATTCGCACCATAACTGCAGACCTTTTGGGTTAATAAATACATTTAAATGGGAGAAAAAGCAGAGAATCATAAGACGGGTTTCATATCAGGTCGTAAAGCAGCAGCAGTTTGAACGTTTAAATCTGCTGCTGGAGAAGCGGCTCAGATAAACGGCGAGTTTCCAGCTCCTGCTGTTCGCCTCGTTTCCGTCGGCGACGCAGCTGCCACATGAACAGCCACCTGGAGTTTCAACCGTAAAGCAACGCGACTCGACAGCAGACGTTTGAAATATTAATGCCTCATCTGTCTGAACCCGGCGCCACATTATCTGCTCTCCTTCCAACAACAAACCGTCTCAGTCAGAGGAGTTTCTGCTTAAACAACCTGCAACTGGCTCATGTGCAATTTGGAGGCGTGCGTACACATCTGCCCAGCTTAAGGAACCCAGAATGGAGCTTTTTTTGTTGGTTTTTCCTAATGAAAAACGAACAAGAATAGCATGAACTATTCTTGTTAAAATAGTTCATGCTTAGTTTATTTTTGCACAGGTGAAAAATAAAAACATGTTAAGTTGTTTAAAAAAAAAACATGATAAAAACCGTCAGAATAATCTGATGAAACTAAATGCTCAGATTCTCATCTTTCTCTCATCATTTAAAACTCAGGAAAACAAAAACATTTCTAGGCTCAAACTCTTCAGTCGTCTTTGTGGAAACACGAATATGCAAGATTTTTAGATATATTTTTGTTGTTGTTGTGTATTGTGTGATTTTGTTTGTTTTTTATGTTTACATAAAGCATTAGCCCGTTAAATAAATCCATTATCTCAAGTTGGCAGGACGGGAAACATTCAATTCTTGTTAAGTGACATTAAAAATCCACCAGGTGGCAGCACCTCTTGGTGAAATACAGCTTTCCCTTCCAGAAAGAGGTTACATCATAAATCCTGTTTTTTGGTAAATTGGCATATTATTTGTTTTTTTGTGTCTAAACTTATCTATTGTTGATGTTCTGATGATAAACATGAATTCACTGCAAAAACTCTAAATCTTACAAAGTATCTTTGTTCCAGTTTCTGGTTCTAATATCTAAACACACTAGAAACACGACTAAACCAACTTATAAGTAACTTTTCAGCAAAATATAAAAGCTTGTTGAGTCAATAACTCCTTAAAATAATGTCCTATATTTTGCTGAAAGTTAGTAATAAGTCAGTTTGGATTTATTTCCAGTGTGTTCAGATGTTTGGTGAGTTTGTGTTTTTGCAGTGCAGGCAGGCTGAGTTTCGGTTTCGGTCACCTCTCTTGGTCTTGTGCCAGATGTCGTAGTCGACGTTTCGGAGCAGAGTCGGGTTCAGGGAGCGCCTGACCCGCTCAGGCAGCGCCCGGGCGCGGCCCCGGCCCTGAAACAGACACAGCGTCACCCAGAGCGGGTCGGAACCGGCCAGGAGCAGAACCCAATAAGGAATCAATAAGGAATTACTGACTTAAAACAAACTTTTATATCTTACTGAAAAACACTTTGAGCTTAATACACATGAAATTAGACAAAACGTTGATGTTTGCATTAGAAACTAGATGAAAGTATTCTTTCTCTATTTTTTGTCCAACATGTTACTGAAGTAATGCGAGTATTTCTGCCCAGAGTTTTACCCTGTAGCTGCCGGGTCTGGAGGAAACCGAGCCGGTTCCGTTTTCCACCCTGTGATGAAGAAAAGAAACGAAACGTTTTTGAGCCGAACAGAAACTTCATTTCTCTGCAGATCGAAGTCTTCTCAGCGGTTTCCCACCAAAGCGGCTCGTGGGTTTCCTGGTCGGACTCGTCGCTGCTGCCGCAGACGCCCATGCAGTCGTCGCTCAGCAGGTCCGAGGCCCGGCTCATCCTCTGACACGGACCCAGGGAGCTGCGGTCCACCCTGAAGACGCCTTCGTACAGCAGCTCGTACAAAATGGCTGCAGGACAGGAAACGCACTCTTAACACTGGACTGGACAGACTGGAGGTCAAAGGTCAGACCATCTGTTCATTTAATAACATATTTTGGAGGAAGAAGAGAAAAAGGTTCCTCTCCACAGTTCCAGGTATTTTACAACCATTTTTAAAAAAAGAAAGTAGAAAAACCATCTGCTCTACTGGAGGTAAAACCAGATTAGTTTCTGTTTTTCTATTGTTGCTGTCGGTTTGTAAACTGCTGACATGACACCAGGTCCTGGTATCAATCTGATGAGTTCTGCTCAAGAAAAACCCGGTTCTGATCAGGAATAAACCTGGAAGCAGCAGCAGGACCCCCTGCTGTGACGCTTACACTGGCAGAGAGCAGCGCTCTTCATGTGGCTGATGGGGTAAACGCTGTCGTAGTGGTTTCCATTCAGGAAGCACAAATGGACCTGGCAGAGAGGAAACAGAACCGTCAGATGTAACTGTACCACATTTTAACACAATATTTATCAATCGAATTGATCACCATTAATCGATTATTGAAATTATCGTCTAGCAATTTAGTAATCGATACTTAAGTCCTCAAATTACAGTTTTTTTAAAAAATTTAAAAGCTTTAGTTCAAATTCTGTAAAAAATATATTAAAGACATTTTATTGATAAAATTATTACCCCAAAATAACCAACAAATCAGCAGACAGTATTTTTTCCTGCAGATGCATCTTTGCTATTAATGATCATTAAGGGAAATGATTGTTTTTATTATTGAAAAAGATAAATAATAAATAATTTGCATCTTTAAGTATATTTCAAATATTGTCTAAAAAAGGGGCTCAAGTGGTTAAATTAAAAAATGTGGAAATTTTTATGTCTGATTAACCGATTAATCGTGAAAATAATTGATAATTAAACACTAAAGCCAGGATTATTTTTTGCTGCTGTAGTTTTACATGTTAACGTTTCTCCAGTAGTTTGACGTTTCTTAGACTTGGAGTTGAAAGCAGGGCTGAATTTAGACGTTTGAAAGCGTTTAGTTTCAACCCATCAGGTTGAGGATCCTCACTTTGTCCTTGAAGTTGTTGTCTGTGATGTTCACCGCCGGCTTGCCGGGTTCCTGGAAGATCAGGAAGTCTCTCCTGAGGGAAAAGAAAAATACAGGAAATGACTGGAAATCCCCACAAGTGTCTCCAACCAGCATCCAGAACATTTTACCACTTAAAGCTGAACTTTAAACTCTGCTTTGTATTTCAGTGACATCGCCATAGCAACTGATTCGCTTCATTCATGATGATTTTACGTAGAGATGAATGACAACTTTTTATTTTTTATTAGTTTTCTGCAGAAATGAACCTGAAGAACATTTTTATCAGAGTCTCTCGACGAGAGCGGGTGTGTTTACATTACAACGCGGCGGGTGTACTTACTTATACATGACAGCCAGAGCGTTGATCTCCACTTCTCCCACCCATTGCTGTGAAACCGTGATGTCATCAGTTTACATCCAACCAAACGCCACACAGCAAAATAATGAATGAGGTTTTACCTGCGGGTCCTGCAGCTTGCTGAGATATTCCTCAAAGTTTCCCTCAATAAACTGAAACAGAAATGAGAGCAGCGAGTCCAGAGACATGAAAAACATCTGAACGCAAAGGAAGTGCTATATAAATATGACAAAATGTTTTACAGTGCTGTAGCCAGAAATGTGATGACTCCGATTTAAATCAATTATTCCTCTAACTTAGTGTTTGAACTTTTGGTTTGTTTCATTCTTTAATGCTTAAAAGGACAATTTCAAAGACAATTACAAGTTTTTTTTTATTATTTCTAGATTTTTTGGTCACGTTAAAAAGATTATTTTAGTTTAGTTTGGAGGATGTTGACTTTAGAGTGGAATTTATGAGACAATAAACTAGATACATAGTTTTGTTTCTCTCAATCACATCGATGCAAGTTTTCTTTAAATAAATGTAGGGATTTTTTATGTTCTCTTCATGTTAATTACCTACTAAATAAAAACGCTTTCATTAAAATCTCAAATTAAAGCAGCCTGACCTTTTATTCAATTATATCAATTAAATCTCCTTATTACTGCATCTATCCACTTTGCTTATATCCTAATAATAATCAGAAATATTCATAACATACTTTTTGTTGGTAAATCGAATAAAAATCTAATCAATAATTCCGTGGCATGATCTGTAAAAGCAGTGAGTAAAGGACTCAAACTCCCAGAATTCACAGCATGTTATCAGTGAGTTCCTGAAAGTTGCCGGTTCGGTTCTGCAAGGCGCCCTGCAGCATTCTTACAGGAGAAACGTCCTGATCGGCGTCATAAAGACGCAGCGTTCATCTTTCACTTTCAGTCCAGCTTTAAGGAAACAAACCGAGAGCCGAGTCCGAATCATTGACAGCTTTTATTGGTTCCTCCTTCAGAAAGCCATTAACGCAACATGCAGGCCCACTTTCTGTTTATATCCACAGATAAAAACCTGCAATGTTTTCACCTCCTTCTGTCGTTCACTCAAACTTTGAAGATTTTTGTTTGATTAAAATATAAAAACTTCTCACATTGCTCAAGTTGGAGTCGATATTTTTCACTTGAGACCAAAATGACGTGAAAAAATGAGAAGCATATGATAAAAATATTTAACTGCTTCATTAAGTCATAAAACCAGAGCTGACCCAGTTCTACTGTACATCATGATGCTAGGCTCAACATGCTAGTGCTAGCTGAGATGCTATCATTTGTATTTTAGCTTATAAACTGTTGTGACCTCACAGTTGAGCTTTGTAAACAGTGTTCTGCATAGATTTGTTGGTATTTGTGTTGACTGAAAGTTTTTACTCCTCCTCTGCAGTTTGTTCTATTTGCGTTTTTCAGGATTTTGCTTTATTCTGCTGCTTCTGCCTATTTTTATGTTACATTTCTGCATCTCTTCTGCAGCTGACTTCAAATGCTGCTGCAATTTTCACTAAAAATATTCAGCTTACAGCATTCACACTGAATTTTCACAGGAAATGCAATGATTTCTAGTTAAGTTTACTTCAGAAAATTTTGGGGAAAAGATACTTTATGTTTTTTTTTAACCACAATGACTGTGGAAATATTTTACTCAATAACAATATCAAGTAAAATTTCTGACTACCCAGTGGGAAATAACTTTTCTGAATGAACAATGTACCTGATATTTACGTCAAAGTGAGACCTCTTTGTGTGTTTACCATCTTTGATGTTATTTTCCATCTGCTGCATTTAGAGGTCAAGTGAACAAACAGTAAACAAAATGTATTGTCACTACACATACTTTAACTTTTATATTACCTACTGCATTTTTTAGTTTTATATTTAAATATTTTTGAGAGAATGTTTTTTTTATAATCATATGTATTTACACATGACCTACATTTTAGTATTTAAAATATCCAAGTTTGCTCAAAACTTTATACTTTTAAACTCTGAGGACATCATTTTAAATTAAGTCAGTTGTTATGAGCTCAGTGTTTCTTTACTCTTATTTCAGTATTGATATGTTTTAGAGGTGGTGCTATTTTTACTTTCCTTTCTGGGTGCTGCACTGAGCTCTGTCTGGAATCATAATATCCCCATAACAGAATGAAATGATGCTCTAAATGTAAAGTGTGGTTAAAGCTGCTGCTTACCGCCTCGTAGCTGTCCCGGTTCTGTTTCAGGAACTCTACGCATTTGGCCCGGACCTCAGTGTGGAGGCTCTGGCAGTGCAGCACCTGGGCAGGGTCAAAGGTCAGCACTTAAAACAGGAAGGATTCAGCGTTATGTCACTTTTAACACGAAAATGTGTTATATTTTAAGTTTAGGTCTAGTATTTGGGGGTAGGGAACCACACAGAGGGGTGTTAGATTTATCCTGCGGCGTTCCCCGCTTGGGAAAGTTAAATTTAAACTGGAAGAAGTTGCTATCGCACAGCAACACAACAAACACGCCTCACCTGAGCGCAGCAAGCTAACCGGAGGACAACTTCCCACAAATATTTTACTGCTTTGACCCACTTTACCTGCTCGGCCACGGCTCGGAACAGACACGACCCATCTTTGGCAATCTTCTTCCGATGAAAACCAATCGCTTTCAAGTAGTTATCCATCTGTTTCTCCGCGTTTCGCTCCTCGTTACTCTGCATGTTTCCGCCGCTGTCCATGCTAGCGGGGCGCTAGCCGCTAAAGCTAGCTGCTTAAAGCGACGGTTAGGAGGCGATCAAAGGGGGGAAACTTGAACACAAACTGGTAATATCACCGCTGAATGTGGTCATAAAGACACATTTGTGATCTGAATACCCTTAGGTAAAACTAGAACTACTTCTGGTTTCGTTTCCCGGGAAGTCCTGGGTGTCCTGCAGAGGAACCTCCTCAGCGACAGAAAGTGAAACTTTAGCCTGCCGTTAGCAGGCGAGCTAGAAACTGACAACACGCCCCCTTCTGGCCATGAGAGTGAAGTCACACGCAGTGTTACATATTGTTTCCGGTTTAATTTCAAAGTAAAAGTTAAACAGAATACCATAATCTTATGGAGAAATAATTAAATAAGGAAAAAAAATAAATAAATTACTGTTTTAGCAAACAGTCATGTAGCAAATATCTCTCCTTTTTCTTAAATAACCACAATTAAATTGATAAATAACTTGTCAAATAAATAATATTGGTGATATCCAAAACATTTGAAAATACTAACGTTAAATAGATAAATTAATAGTCATGTTTTTATTTTTTCTGCAGTTATTTCCTATCAACCAGCAGGTTTTTCTCATATAAACTGTTTTTTCTTTATAAACAAGCTGATTGGTCTGCAGCTGAGTTGCTGCGCAGATTAACCAATAAGATGTTAGAGTCTATTAAATTATAACTGCAGCTGAAAAAACTGGATAGCACAGGAAATACAACATAATTGAAGAAATATATATAAATAAAATAGTACGGAACTTTACTGATGTGGAGAATTCAAGTTTTGTTCTCATTATTTTTGACTGATTTAAGAAAAAATTGTCTGAACATGTCAATATATCTATATTTCAATGTTTTCTTTACATTTCTGCTTCATTATGACAAATACGTTTTTAGTCATAATTTATTATAAACACAAAAAAACACAACTCAAACTCTCCATTTGAATATAAGTCCTATTCCAATATTAAATATGTTGGAATATATTTTCAAATGTTTTCATTACAAATTTTCTGTTGTGTTTCATTAACACAAACAATATTGATTAAGTAAATTGTTAATTTATTGAACTGTGGAACTTTTTACCTTTGATGGAAAAACTGGGTCAAACATTAAAAAATGTACACAAAACACTAATAATAATAATAATAATAATAATAATAATAATAATAATAATAATAAAAATAAAGATGATAAAATAAATAACACTAACAACAACATAATTATCATTGTTTTAAAATAATAATTATTAAAAATAACATTAATAATTCTAATAGTAATAATAATAGGAATAAATCATATTTACTACTAATATGTCAAAGTTTGCAGAAAACAAAACTAGTCACTGCTAAAACTTTTTGTTCTTCACTGCATGTTGCCTTTAAATGCATTAAATTTGTTGGAAAATCCCCAGAAGTTGTTATTCACAAAATAAATCTGTGACTTTGTCACCTTTTTTATTTACAGGAAATCTTAAAAGGCGAGAAAAGAGAATCATATGAACAGCAGCAGCAGCAGCAGCAGCAACAGCAGCAACAGCAGCAGCAGCAGCAGCAGCAACAGCAGCAGCAGCAGCAGCAGCAGCAGCAGCAGCAACAGCAGCAGCAGCAGCAGCAGCAACAGCAGCAGCAGCAGCAGCAGCAGCAGCAACAGCAGCAGCAGCAGCAGTAGCAGCAGCAGCAGCAGCAGCTCCATCAACATCATTGATTTCCAGCCTTCAGAGAAGCTGCTGAGTGCAGCGGGGCGTCTGGGCAGCTGGAACAACCTGTTCTGTACCACCATTCATCCTGTCATTACAGAAAAGTATCATTTCAAAACCCAATAATTGCATTTATCTCTAAAATTTCTTCTCCTACATCAGTTTAATACTTATTTTGTTCCTCAAATTTCAGTTTTCAGTGGAGAAATCACAATGGATTCAAGTTCTGATGCTCAATTGTTTCGATAAGATGAATCATAAACGTCTCTTCTAAGAAAAGACAAAATAAGTTTTTTATTTAGCCACGCTTGAGTCAAACACAGGTCAAAACCAGAGATCAACAATTCAAAGAGGCGTTTACACTGCAAAAACACACAATCCTACCAAGTACTTTAAGATAAAAAAGCATTAAATGACTTTTAAAGGCTTCTGTGGTGGATATTCTCTCAGCCGATAGGAAACGATCAAATCCTCGACTTCAGCATCTTTCTGAGCAGCAACCAGACAGAAATTTAAAGAGGAGTGGCACAAGCAAAGGAGGTCGATTATCAGAACCAACTAATAACTGATGAGGTCATCCGGGACATGCTCATGTAAAACATCTTTTGGTCTTCAGTCAGAGGCTTCTCGAGATTTGTCGTGAGACTGACTGCTACTGGAGATTGTTGGAGGTCGTTGCTGTCCACAGCATCACCACACAGCAAAAAGTCCAGTGTTAATTTAACTCCCACAGAGTTAATTTTAACACTTTTTCGGTGTTTATATAGTCCACACTCATCAAGAGTTAAATTAACACTTTCAAAATAGTTAAAATTTTAACACTGTATCAGAGTTACTTATTTAACTCACAAAACAGGGTTCATTTAACACTGTGGGATATACTGGATAACACTGATCCAGGAACAAAAATGTACCACTTTATTAGTGTTGATTTAACACTTTCAAGTGTTTTTACTCCAAAAAAAGTTACTTTATGATTATGATTAATTATAATAATTATTAAGAAAAACACTTGACACAAGTACATACATTTTGAACACTTTATTTTTGCAGCTGTGTTTCCACCATTTTTCTTCAAACCATACAAAGACTTTAGCTGTGGGTTTTCTTCAAACGATTTATAAAGCATTTCAAAATGTATCTTTTCTCTAAGTACTATCTTAGGATCATCCTCACTGAATACAGTTTGACATTCACTTTTTTTCTATTAAACATTGCTATGAACATTATTAAGATGCTTTCGAAAAACGTGTGTATGTCAGAAACTGATGCCTGCAGCCACGCTGAGAACACAATTTGAATTTTGGTCCAGGACAATAACTATGTTCAAGTCTTAAATGTAAGATCAACTTCTGGCTGCTTGGATACAGTTTGTGACACATAAAACAGGTCAACATTTTTTAGCCTGATTTACTCACAAGAGAGCGCAACAGACTGGTTTAGCAGCCTTGCTCTCATGTCCCTAACTCTGGGCGATTCCTTCATTTTGCCCATGTCAATGTTATACACTGTTGTCTGCAGAAATGTGTAGAAATTCATCAATGCAGCATCATAAGAGACATTAAACACAAAATGTGCTTTGAAAAGCTCATCAAATGCTCCAAGAGAACCGTTTGTCTGGCATGGAATGAGGCACTTATCCATGACGATGTAGAAGCTGTCAATCTTGCTTTTCTGATGCCCAACAGCAAGGAGGTATGGCTGCAGACCCCGTTGACCCCGGAGATGCTCCTCTAAACTGCAGCATGACTAAAATTAAAAAGATATACACCAAACATTAGAAACAAAACATACAGCTTTACGATACACGTGACATAAAAAATTAAATTCAAGTATGGCCAGACATCTTCAAAGCTGTCATTCAAACATCTGTATTTATGCATGTCTATAAAAGGAAATAGACAAATAATTTTGCATATTTAAAATTTCAATTACCTTATGAAAGACAACAAGTCTCTCAACTGCATCACTTGCACTGATTTTTGGAGACTTCTGTCCTCCTGGTTGCGGTGGAAGGAGATGTAAGAGAAGTAACAGCGAGGCCATTTCTTGGTCATAGCCTGAGGACAAATTTATAAAAGTTTTCAGATATAATATCAGAACTTTATGAGTACTCTGAATAGTCAACTATCTTCAGATATATCTAGGTACTTACTAGATGTGTTAGCGAGGTCATCACTTTGAAGACTTTCCGCTGACTGCACCAAACTTCTCAACTCAGGTGTAGAAGTGAAACGCTTAGCCTCCTTGATGACATTTGAGTTGAAGCTTGAGTCAGACTCAGAAGCAAATGACCATTCTGAGAACTCTGAAGAAAGAGACAATAGACATCAGTTACATTCCTTGGTGAAATCTGTATAACAGTTGATTTGCTTTGGTATCTCACCATCATAGCAGAAAACTGTCAGTACCGCATTGCCTTGTCTAAGGAGGTCACTGAATATTTCTTGGTCAACTTCAGTATCTGTTGCATCTTTGTATGTAACTTTGGCATCAGGTGGCAGGCAAAATCGTTCAATGACTAAAAAAAACGAGGCAAGATTTAGAGCCTAATTCTGTAATTAGCTGGATTTTTTTAAACTAACAGTTACTTGATCATGAGATTAGTATGAAACATATAAATGAAAATATAATTTTTTACATACCCACACAGATGATAAATAAATAAAAAAAAAGAATAATGCCCATGTCCCACACAGATGATAAATAAATAACAAACCTTTTTCATGAAACTGATTGAAGTCAAACAGCCCGTCGACCTCCTCCAACTTCACATACTTTTGCAGGTCACCAAACTTTACATGGATCAGCATTTTATTTCAGCATGGGATAAACCTGGACAAAGCAAAATACGGTAAAGGTCAAGTGTTCACCTCACTGTAACTCTGCCATTGGTGTCACGTGACTTCGGCTCGTTGACGTTCCACGGAAGCTAATAGCCGTTAGCTCTTACATTCACAAGGCCAAAATTATCATTTTAACGGGGAAAAAAAATAGAAGTATAATTTTTTACGAGTGTATGGTCCGACAAAATACGTTTTGTAAGAATTACCATTATAATAATATCAGGTGTAAGTGCTACCAGCTAACACGTGGGCTACTAGCTAACATGTGTAAAACTGTTGCAAAATGGACATATTCAGCTGCCTTTCATTATGTGGTAATTAGTAGAAAAAAGTCAAATCACTCACTCTGTCAATGTAATAGTGCTGGACAAAATATTTAGTAAGTTGGACACTTACCGTGTAGAACAGGAGATGACGAAAATGGAGCCGTGTTCAGATTGAAATCAAACTGAAGCAGAGGGGAGGAGCTTATTTATCTCTCAGCAGAGTTGATTCAACACCAACGCAAACAACTCTGCGAAATAACTCCAACACTGGGCATCATTTAAATCGCTAAATGTTAAAAAAACACTTACCGAGTTAAAATTAACTCTGACACGTTTAACCCTGAAATTTTAACTCTCTAGTTTTTGCTGTGCAGCTTCAACGTTTCTTTGAAAATTTTTTATTAATGTGAGTTTCAGCAACACTTAATTTCCCTTTTGGGATAAATAAAATGTGTTTGAATTTAATTTCTGCAACTTTTGTTTACATTTTCTGTCATTTCTTTGATGTCCTGTTGCACCTTTTCTTATATTAATAAAATGTGCCTTTAAAAGTAAGGAAAGCATGGCATTTCACATTTTTAAACAATTTCTAAAAGTTTTAACTTATTCAGTTGACATTAATAATGAGAAACCCAAGGATTCATTCAGAAATTCCTAAAACGGAGTGGATGATTAGCCTGGATAATGACCTTACGCTACTTAGCCGTGCAGCAGGAGCCAATTCAAACAGGTTTCCTCACCGCTGGCTTATTTAATCTATAATTTATGGGGTCAGCAGGGGGACGGTAATGAGGACATGCAGCAGGCTGTACATATGGAAACGCAGCGTCTAGAAAGCTTTTTCTGCAACTGTTAGCGAAACAGCATCAAGGCGGGATCATCGATCAATAATCTGGATTTCCTATTATGTTGACAAAAATGATCAACTAAGACACTTAATGCAACTGTATGAACAACTGCAACGATAAAAGTTTCTGTTAAAGTTTTTAGACAGTTTAAGATTTATTGATAAAAGAAAGGTTTTATAGTGGCCTAGTCAAAGTCTGAACTATGGCTTGACATTAACAAGCTGATTGGATTCAAAATTCTTAAATGCATCTAATTCAATGCAATTCTCCACAGAAATGCTGACTCATGTTCCAATAAAGTGTTTTTAAAGACATGCAGTAGTTTAATGACTGAAATCAGCTCTTCTGTCAACTCAGGTTGGATTTTTATGATTCTAATAAAATGTTGGAGGTGAAAAACCTAATCCAGCTCAGATTTCTCCCAAAAAGAAATGCTGCTGGTATGAAACTGTTGTTAAGGCAGCAGAGACGACGTTAGAGTAGGGGATGTGTTCCCCTGGTTGATGAAAAGCTTTAATGTCTCTCTTCTCTCTCTGCAAAGCAAAGCTTCCTCCTCAGCTTCTCCTGGAAATGGGGTCAGAGTTCAGCTATTCACTCAGAAACTCAGAAAATGTTGTATCTAGAAAATTAATCTCAGATTTTTTTTTTCTCTTGCACATGTTGGACATTTGGGACTCAGAGACTTTCATATTTTTTCTAGAAAATTTCAGAAATTCATCTAAAAAAATTCTTTTTTTTAATCACATTTTAATTTTTTTTTTCCACTTTGGATGGTCTGAATATTCAGATTTATTTCTAGAACATTTTCAGATGAATCTTCTTCCTATAATTTTCTGAGCGAATCTTCAAAATGTCCTCCTCATCTCCCTGCAGTGACCCTCGCACTCATCTTCAGCTTCCTCCTCCTCTTCTTCCTCCTCCGGTTCCGTTTCCTCAGATCTAATAATGACCTTTGCGCGCGGCGGAGCGCGGCCTTCGCGCCGCGGCTCGGTTCTACGGCAGGACGGGTCGCCATGGCAACGGGCGAGGAGGGGGGGGGGGGGCAGGACCCATGGCGGCTGACACTCATCCTCCCACTCGCGTGGTGAACGCGGTGCGTGACCTTCATCCCCTCCGCCTGCTGCAGATGAAGCCGCTTTTCCTGCATCGCGGCTCCGCGGCGTCGCCTCATGAAATCACCGCAGCCTTGATTTAAAGCGCCGCTTTCTGCTCGGAAACGCGATCCGAAAGCCACGTGACCTGAGCAGGGAGGGACCCGGGAGCAGAGGTGAGCCGGATGAAATTAAAGTTTATTATTGATCATCGCAGCAGCAAACAGTTACAAGATACAGCAGAGAAACCCAGGAAATGAAAGGTGAACCACAGACAAAATGTTTCTACTATTTCATGCATCTGTGAGTAAATAAAGTGTTAAAAAAAGAGACGTGCAGAGTCCAGCACCATTGATTAGATTTCATATTACAACACTGGTGTGCAGGTTTGTCTCGTCCTTCCTGCACATATTATTGTCTCTTCTGCACATGCGCACTGTGCAACAAAAACATGAATAAATAAAAAGCTTAGAAATATTCAGATTGCATCTCATGAATCTGCAGCAAACCACAACATAAGCAGTAAAACGTGGTGAGCTGAAACATTCAGATAATCAGATCCTGTTTTCAGGAAGGCTGTTCCTGTCTGAGGTGAGTTATTTTCATTACGGACCTGTTTGTTAGACATGCTGGGTCACAGGAAAGCCACTACATTCAGTCTAAACATGGAAATTAAGTTAGAAAAGGCAAAACAATAAAAACTTTTGGTACATAAAGGCATTTTAAGGGCAGCTGAAGTTCATCCGAGGTTGAATCTTTGTTATGTTAAATTTGGAAATAAAACTAAAAATGTCAAAATTTAAATGTATTTTTCTGCCTTGATTACAGAAAACAAACTGATGGCAACATTTCAAACAAGTTATTTAAATCCAATTTTTCCCTAAAAACAGCAAACAGACAACACACCAGATATTGAAACAAAGATTTTAGTAGTGGTCAGCACAGCTAGCTCATTTTTCATTTAGCATTTTGGTAACATTGAAAATGTTTAGCGTATATTTTCCCCTTAATCAACATTTTCAAGATAAATTTTAAGGAGCTAATTTGAGGTACCAATGGCTGCAACCATTTCACATCAGGTGGTAGCCATTAGCTAGTGAGCTAACAGCTAGCTATTGTTCCTTTAGTGCTAACATTAAAAGAAAGTTAGCAAAATTAAATTGAAATAAAAATTTTTGCAAATAAATTGTAACTAATGAATAGAAGCGTTGCATATCGGATAGTATTGATTAGTGTTCGGCATAATTCTGCTAATATGTAGCTAATTTTTGGTTTAGCTCCAGAAGGAGGATTACAGTAAATCCAGCAGCTCTAGGAAAGTTTTATTAAAGGGATATAAATTTGGTCAATCCTTAGTTAACCACTTGAGGGCACTCACAAAATGTTTTAATGTAATTCCCAGATAGCCAGCTGATCCTTTATGTTGACAAAGAAAATATAACAAGATGTAAATATCAGGGAAAAGTAACGTCCCCGGGTATTATCCAGCAGGACACTGTGAATTTCTCGCTGATGTATCTGATCTTTGACAGCAGAAACTTTCATAAAAACATGTAAACATCACAGGACCTGAAATTTACTTTCCTCATGTTTGCACCGAACAGCTCAAGTGTTTTTAAAAAATCCCAGCATTCATGGAACGACACGAAGCAGCAGCAGATTAACATTATGTATCAAAATGAATTAAGTTGAATGTGAATGGGTGTAACGTAATTAACTTGAATTAAACAAAACAAATGCTTTATTTTACAAACGGTTTTTTGGAACTGAATGAGGCTTAAAGATTATAACCAGTTAAGCAAATTTTTGCTTTTGTCTTCAGTGATTTCACATAAATCCTCAGAAATTTTAAAGTAAAGAGTCAATTATAGATCAAAAAGTTGTTTTTCTGTTTTATTTCATTAAAAATATGTTTGTCTTCCTGCTCAATTCAGAAGATGATTCAGAAGATAATTAAAGAAAATTACATTTAAAATATTAATTTGTCATCTGGTGTGTTGTCTTGCTTTTTTTCAATAAAATATTGAGTTGAAAAAATACAAAAACAGTTACTTCCTGTATTTATTCACGCTCAACACAGAGCCAGGTTTTTGAAAAATACTAAAGCAAATCTTCTCTTGGGGAAGAATCACTTCCTGTCATGCGTGATAATAAAGTCACTTGAATAAATCTATAAATAAAAATATGAAAAAAGGTCAATTCCACAATCCTCCATGTTTTGATCAACACTTTCATAAAATAACAGGTTTTAAGAAGATATGATGTTATTTGTTTTTTGCTTCGTTCAGATTGGAAAGAGAGAAAAGTTACAATATTTTAACTTTAATCAAATCCACCCATTTATTTGTGTTTCTATGGTTCCTGATATATTTAATTAAACCATTAATCAATTGTTAAAATGTGATATAATGTAAATATGAGGGTTTATTTGGCTTTTGAGTGTTTCAGTGATTGTAATCAAATAAAGAAATGTTTAAACTGATTCCTCTCTTATCTCGGAAAACCAACATTTTAGTGCAACTTTCGAGATGTTTTGTCCTCCGTAGAGCCTCATGTTGTTATGTAAACACAAATACATCATCAATACACAACACAGGTATCAGAAATTTCATCCCCGTCCTCCAGAAACAACGAATCCTTAAAAATCCTGGAGCGGCAAAGAGAAGGCAACAAACTGAACAGGAAGTAGAAAAACTACAGCTGAGAATAAAAATAAAAGCACTTCATGGATTTGATTATACCGGTTACCTTAAACAATGACCGTTAGCCCTTCATGAGTGATGTATTAATTAACTAATGGAAAATATGGATTTCTAATGTCTAACTAAAAGAAGATTAACATTTTTAGCCAATTTGTTTTCTAAATTAAGGGGGAAAAAAAGCTTTTTAAATGGTTTTTATCTTCAAGTTAAAGTTAAAAGTTAAAAAATGAGGCAGTAAGTTTGGAGGCGACTTCACACAAAATGAGACGAAAACAAACAGAAAGTTGGTCATTAAACTAGAAACATACAGTTATGGTATCAAGAGGTCATCATCATTTTATCCTCATATTATTACAACATTCTCAAATTATTCTGACTTTGTTGTCGTATTGATTTTATTTTTACATTATTCGCATTATTCCAATTTTTTAAAAGGAAAAACAATTTGTATTTTAATTTTATTCCTGTTATTACAAGAATAAAATTATTGTGACCTTATTCTGGTAATTTCATATTTTTTATACACCATCGTACTTCTAAACATCAAAACTGTGATTTTTGTTTGAATTTGTTCTTCATAAAATATAAATAATGATCTCTTTCATGCCTGAAGTTTGTCTTCTCTGAAAGACGAACTTATAAAATGCTGCTCTGCTTGATTTTCTGTGAACTGGAACATCTCCTCTGATTTGACCTTTCCTTCAGGGACTAACCAGACTTCATTCAGAAAGGATTTTCATCCAAATAAACCTTCCTGTGGTTCACTATGAACTAATCCGGATTTCTAGGTTCAGTATTTCTGGAGGACGAGAGACGGGCGATAGATAAATATGTCCCACGGTCACCTAGCTAAGAGTAGAGTGGCTATATGAAGGAGTAAAGCAGGCAAAGCCACGAGCTTGATGCACAAGTAGAATAAATAGAAAACATTCCCTATGTGAGCGCTGTTTGACATTCTCATACGTAGTGCTGGGTGACTTTACATCCATCGCTTTATAGTCCAGAGGACGGATAGAAAGAAGGGAGGATGAGAGGAGAGCAAACATTTACAAAGAAGTGAGGCCAAGGTAACCCAGGAAGGAGTGTTTGTTGGAGCAGGGCGGTGAGGAAGAGGAGGAGGAGGAGCAGAAAGAGGAGGAGGAGAAATAGGAGCGAGGTTTCAGAGAGATGAGCGTTGTGATGGGGAGGAGAGGAGATAAATCCCTCCATCCTGTGCAGTCGGAGAGCAGCGGCTGCAGCAGAGGAAGAGGAGGAGCAGCGGGGCGAGGAAGAGAGGAGGCGGTGTGCAGCCGCCGGACGTGTTTGCTGGAGCGCTGGCCGTCTCCGTGGGGGGCGTAGGTCCGGTGCGTGTGCACGTCGGCGTGAGCGCTGGCGCTAGCGCTGGCGTTAGCGTGCTTCACCTTGCAGTGCAGCCGCAGACTGTCCCGCCGCTTGGCGCTGTAGGGGCAGAGGCCGCAGGTGAACGGCCGCTCGCCCGTGTGGACGCGCACGTGCTCCACCAGCTTGTTGGCCGTCCGCGTCAGGTGGCCGCAGCGGTCGCACCGGTACTGGTTGCCCTGGCGATGACCCTGGAAGTGGGCCAGCAGCTCCGGTTGCCCGGGAAACGACCTCTGGCAGATGCGGCAGCGATGCTCAGAGGTGCTCTGCTCCGGCTGCGTTGCCACGGCGACCGGCAGAGCTCGGCTGGGGGTGGCGGGGAGAGGGGCCGGCCGTCTGGACAATGAGAAACATCCACAGCCGAATGTTATGAACTCTGAACGTCTTTATTTAGGATTTAATCTGATACAAAATCAGGCAAATTCAGACAAAATGAAACATTTCTGGTTCCTCAGGCAGTGACTGTGTTTTATTTTAGTGTTTTTATGATGGACTGTCTTGTTGCTGAAATGTGATTGATTGATTGATTGATTGATTGATTGATTGATTGATTGATTGATTGATTATATTTTAGAAATAAAATCATATTGCAAATGAAGAAATCTGCAACTTTTTAATAATATTTAAGAATTATTCACTCAAAACAAGCTCCTATGTCTTGTTAAAAAGTTACCTGTAGTTTAGTTTTTTCTGATTTCAAGCACTAATGTATTTGCACTAAAATTGGGTAAAAATACCTGAAGACATTTTGTGCTTTTGGACTGTGTGGATTGTAATTCCAAATTATTTGTGGAAAATTTGACGACTCACACAGTTCTTTGTATCTAAATTATTCAAAAATATTACTTCTGTTACATATACATATTTAAACTTGCTTGTATAATTGCAAACGTTTATTTAAATTATTTATTTAGTCATCATTTTACCCTGAAAATGAAGTTAAAAAATAAAAAAGTAATGACACTCATGCCGTTAGTGAGTGTATGTAAACTTCTGACCACAATACTATTTATAATATCTGTTCCTATAAACACATTCATAACATTTAAAAAAATATTTAAGCTGAAACCAAAAATTTTTAGGTAAAGCAGTATTGTTTGAAAAAATATAAGTACTTATTTATATTAAAAGTGTCAAAGATTTGCAACGTTTAGATAAAATTTCAAGCAGATGAACACTTCATAATCTAACAGTGAAGGGTTGAAAAACTTCACTGTTATAAAAAACATTAAAAAAAAACTTGAAAAGTTGTTACTATTTTGTTATGAAATGTTTAAACATCTTTGTTTTCTGAAAATAAAACATAATGAAGAAAGCAATTGCAGAAAAGGATAAACACGGCATGAACTGACCTCATTTCTCCCGTCTCGCCGTGTATGTGCGTGTCCACATGGGCCATCATCTCTGCCTCCTGATTGGTCGAATGGTCGCACCTGCAACAGTGCAGCGAGAAGGAGCTGTGTTCCCATTGGCGATGCTCCGTCATGTGACTCTTGAAAAGGGCGTGGCCCTCCGTCTCAAAGCCGCACACGTGACACCTAAAACGGACAAAAAGGTAAACGTATTTATTACCTGAAACAGGCTGTTGCCATGGTAACAGACCCGTCATAAATGTCGTGTTTGTCATGAGTTATATCTGTCTAACACCTTACATCAAGTCTTTTGTCCAAAATCAGCCTCTAACTCAGTAATTCTTACTAATGAGTTCTCCTCTATGCCGATGATATTGTACTGGGCTCATTATTTTAATAAAACGTTTCAGTACCAACTGGACCTAAATGGAGCCAAGAACTAAATGGGTTCTCGGTCACGTAAAGGTGATATTAATATTGATATAAATTCACAACATGTTTCTGTAACGTACAAAAGTAAAAAGTAAAACCAGGAGATGTTTCACTGCTTGTTCTGGACAATTAGGCTGAACACACCAACTGATACTACATGATATAGAAGTAACATTAGGTATTTTATAGATTTAAATACTGCTGTAAAATGTTTATTTACTAGAGATAGCACTGTGCTATCCACATATACTATAAAATAGAACAGAATTGCTAATAAATATTTTTGCTACTGCTGTTATTTCTGTAAATGATGTTGAAAAACCCAGAAAATTTTGTTCTATATTTTTATAATTTGAAATTTATGTTATTGTGTATTTTAAACAAACTCACAACTAAAAGTCTAAAAATTAGAGCAACACTACTTGGCTCTGAATGCAGTTTAAATGTACATGCATACCTTTTTTTAAATAAGTTTTTTGCAGTTTTTGCAGGAGATCAGGGATCATCCGTTTTGTGAAAAGCATTGATCTATTTCATACCATTTTAACCTTCAGATTTAGAATAAATAAATACGTAAACAGGGAAGCTTTTTCATTTACTGGGGGTTTAGCTTCAACTCGCTAAAGCTCTTGTCTGTTCTGTAGTTTAAGGTTAAAATGTTGACTGGTTTGGATTTTATTAGGGTTGAATATGATAAATGCATTAACATTTATACTTTGAGATAAAACACGACATATTTTGATTTAATGACCTTCAGTTCAATGCAGTTTTTTTCATTCTGATTCAGAGAAATAAAGCCAAATCCAAATGATTAAAACAATATATTGGTTAAAACACTAAAAAATGAGGAATAACGGAACATGTAAACCTAAATGTGGGACTTAAATGATTTGTTAAATTAATTCCAGTAATAAAACTGACTAATTTATTTGGCTTTATTTTATATATAATATATGAATTACCTGAAGAAGTAAGAAGAACCCGAGGTTTGATCTCTAACGATGTTGGTTTGCGTTTCTGCAGAGAAAAAGGAAATATGTTTATAATCCTGGCTACAGATTCATGAATGAGTGGCTTAATGATGTGAAGTTATTGTTGTCAAACCTGTCGTTGACGAGGTAATTTAACTTCACTTGCATCTTTATTATAAAGCCAAAGGGCAAAGCGTCCATTAAACCATAACACAAACAACAGCAGTGCAGCAGAAGACGGTCATTAAAAACCAATAACTTCACCAATCAGAGGGACAATAAAACCACTGCAAGCGACTGGAGGAACAAATTCCCTGGCAGCTTTTATGACGATGTGTCGGATCAGACGGGAATCTGACGGAGGGTAATTATTAACAAAGTCCCCTGTCTGAACCTGCTCCAGTCCGCACTTTGGATTTCACACATGCGGAAGGCGTGAAAATTATCTGCATGCGAGGCGGGTTCAGGGGGTCAGGCGTTGTTTAAATGCCGACCAGTCAGGAAGATTTGGCACGAAAAGGAGACGCCAGCTAATCGGGGAAACGCGAGAAAACAGGAAACATGAGAAAATAGAAAACATGGGAAAAAACAGGAAACAGAAAAAAAGAAAACATGAGAAAAAACAGGAAACATGAGAAAAAAATAGAAAACATGAGAAAAAATAGAAAACTTGAGAAAAAATAGAAAACATGAGAAAAATAGAAAACATGAGAAAAAAATAGAAAACATGAGAAAACACACAAAAAAAAAACCCAGAAAAATGAGAAATATATAAACAAACTGATCCTTTAAATTATTCATGAATTTTTCTACAGATGGAAGAAAAACATCCGACAAATTGGTTGGTTATGAAGCCGCTGAGAAAACATCCAACCATCATCCAACATTTATCCCTCCAATCATCCATCCATCCATCCATCCATCCATCCATCCATCCATCCATCCATCCATCCATCCATCCATCCATCCATCCATCCATCCATCCATCCATCCAGTTTTGAATTCTCTCTCTTTTTGTCGTTTTCCTTTTCCAGCTGCTGTTTCATGATTCAATTAACACAAAGAACCAAAGACGGTTTGACAGAGGAGGAAGGATTTGGGTCCAACAAGGACACATTATCTTAAACATCGATCGCTGAGGATCATCTCTCTGTCTTAAACTCTGCTAATCATCGTCTTATAGATTCACCTTTCTTCTTTTGTTCTCCTGCTTCATAAAACCTGCTTAAATCTCCCACAGTTCCCTTGGTGGACCTGCTTTCACTTTAAATTCACTTCCATCAATATTTCAGCTCTCCATAGCCCTCGTTTCTGGCAGTGTCACTTTTTATTATTCAAAATAAGGTCAGGAGTGGCAGGTGAGACACATCAGTGACGATGTTGACTCCATGTTTAATTAAATGTCTAATTAAAAGAAAACAGAGCCAAGAGACTGTTATCAACAGAGAGAGACCTATCCATCCTGAAGGAAAAACTGACGGTGCTGTGATCTGCATCATTAGTGTGTGTTTGTGTTGCATTAAAAAAAAAACTTTAGCAGGGAATATCATCTGCAGAAACAGGTGGGTCATCGCTGTGGGAACAACAAAAGGTCTAACTAGATTCAGTCAGGCTGTTACCAAGCCAAACGTTTTGGGTTTGGTTTTAGTTGGACCCAACATGAGGAAGAGTGGCGAAGAGGAGAATTTTTAATAATTCAAACATAAAGACCTACAATGATTGTCTCGAACAAGAAACCCTTATGAAAGTGACAGAAAAGAGAGAGATGACATGCAGAGGAAGGAGTGGAGGTTTGGATGGGAACCAGGTGAGCTGATCAGAGGAGATGTGGAACAGCTGTGGCAGGAAGAGACCAGAGGATGGGCGGCTGTTTTCACGCCTCATAGTCCTGATACTGTGTTATATGTTCTGGAGATTATAAAATTTAGAGAGGAAAAACTTGATGTTGACATATTAATATGCCATTATTATTATTATATTAGACTTAAGGTCAACAGCAATAATATACGCAGAAATGAAACATAAAACCAAAACACCAGTGATCATAACACATGTTTCTGTCTCAGACATTGTTTCTTCACTAAGTTGAGCCCATTCTGACAGGATTACTGGGTTTCACCAACAGATCTCAGATAAACATCAGGATTAGTTCATGTTAAAGTGAATAACATTCAGAAATGCCAAAAATATCACCAACTGTATTCAGGGCTCATTGGTCTGGATTTTACCAGACTGACGGTATCTCTGAAAGAAATATTGGTCCGGTTCCATTCGGGTTTGTTCTGCTGGTAAATAAAACAAACCGAAACAAAGTTTTATTACCATGTGGAGTTTCTCTGGGGCTCAACGGTGGGGAGGAAGGGACGTGGTCCATGTTGATTTTCAGAGCAGGACTACAAAGACGACAACAGGCAGACAGAGTCAGGCACATAACTGAGATTTATTTATTTATGGTGAGCTTATCTGTAGGAATTATTAATGCTACCTGCTTCTGATGGGCGGAGCCATCCTCTCCACCTGCTGGCAGCTGGACTTACTGACCTTCTCTGTTGACAACCAAGAAAAAGTTATTTTATAACTCAGCAATTCAAACTCGTAAGATCACATGACCAGTATTAATATCCCTGAAATTTACTGAGTTATATGTGTTTCCTACCATTTTGCCAAAAAAAACCAAAAAAAACAATGTGTTGTCTCTGATTCAGTTAAACTCCCCACAATCCTTTGCTGCTTCACTATCACTGTCACATGACCAGCCCCTCCCCCAATGGCAGCAAGATGGAAGCAAACATTGGTTATCAATATCGGATCAATACGCTAAAACATGGGCATTCCCAGTAGGAAAAGGTAAAACCAAACTAATGTAATTTAATCTATTTGTATTTCTACACCCAATTTCTCCTGAATTTGGTTCTGATCTCCATTTGGGTCGGTTAAATCTTATGACTCCCGATCAATATTACGGTCATGTGACAGTGAATTTAACCAGCCATTAAATTCATCAGCTCAACCGCAGTTTGTTGCAGCCAGTAACTGTTTTCGTTCAAGGTTTTCTTTGCAGGGTTGCACTTGAGTTCACATTGACCCTGCAGGATAAAAGTTGCACTATGTCTGAAGAAAAGCAACATATTGACCTGAAAACGACCAGTGATTAATTAGCTCACCGGAGAGCTGATGCAGTAGCGTAGAGGCCAGGTTCACGGACATGTCCTGCCACAGGACCGCTCTCAGGCACTCGTCCTCCATCTTGGCTCCAAAGAGAAAGTGCTCCTCTATTTTCACTCCAGAAAAAACTTGAGCGGCCATCTTGGCTCCAGATACAACCCCGTTGTCCAACATGGCCGCTGATGGAAACTGGCTCTCCTTCGTGATACCAGAGAAAAACTTGTTGCTCATCTTAGCTCCATTGAACGGTTTCTCTGAAGTCTTTGCTTTGGCAGGACGAAAGTCGGCCATCTTGGCTCTGGGATGAAGGAGGTCCTCCACTGCGGTTTCAGAAGCTGAACAATCCTCCAGCTTCACCTGAAACTGAAAACCGTTTGATGTGTTCAAGAAGCAGTCTGCTGGGTTAGAGGAAGAAAATCCATCTGCTGCGTTAAGCCCAAAGCTGTACTGGTCCACCATATTGGGTCCAGGGTGCAACTGGTCAGCTGGGTTATTCCTGGTGAGGAACTGGTTTTCTGGTTTTACATTGAAAAGATGGTGGTTTGTCATCCTTAAGGTGGGATGAGTCGTTTCCTTGACGACCGGCTGGCTTGGGGTCATGGCGTCGACCTCCAGAGGCTCCTCTTCCTCTTTGAGCCTCAACATGTGGCCGCTGACATCCTGGCGCTCTGTAACACCAGGAAAACATGACAATGTTTCTTTATTATCTCTGAACACGGTGACGTTTCTGTACCGTTCGTCGCCTGTCTGTACCTGCCAGTTTCCTGAGCAGGTCTGAGGCCAGGGTGTCTGTGACGGCGTTTCCCTCCGGGGTGTGGGTCAGCGACGGCGGCTCGGGACTCGCACCGGGACCGTCCGGCGACAGGGCGACGCCGGGCTCGTCCTGCTGCTCCGCCTCCTCCTGGCTCCCAGGATGCATCTGGGCCTTCTGGGTGGCCTCTGAAGGGAGTCAGACAGAGTTCAGCTGGCAGGACAGACTTGACCCCTGAAAGGCCAAAGGTCAGCAGAGATCCTGACGATATCATGTCATAACAGGTTGAGAGCATCCAGTTTTCTGGGATTTTATTCCTCTTTATCCAAATTATGCTGATTTAATTTGTGGTTGTCATCAGATATTTTACTATTTTACTTCATTGTTCAACCAGTTTGTTATTTAGATGTTTCTACCAGTGACCAGCCAAGCAACTGGTTTATCCTGAGGTAGACTGGCCTGTTGGGAGTATGCCACCAAATGTTAACCTTTGACCTCTGAAGACTTGTAGTAAATCTTGGTGATGATTGGCTCAACGATTAAAGGCAGAAATGAGGAAAACTTGACATTAGCTTGTGCTGAACAGCATTTAATGTTTGTTTCCTCTATAATAATCTGGTTTCCACTGCATGTATTAGTGCATATTAAGGCCTATTTGGTGTCTGAACCATTAAGACAGGCAGTTATCAACTGATTCTCTCATCTGCTTCTCTAATTAATGATCCATGTATTTGTTTCCATCCACTATCTTTCCACTTTCTATCCAAAAAATGTTAAAAAGTTAAAGTTGTATGAAATGTTATGCAATATTGCAAAGAAATTCAGCAGCTTTCCAAAACTCAAAGAATCCAAGTTGGCTGTGCAGAGAAATCAAATGATCAGACGGCGTTTTTCTGCTATTTTTAGGGAATGTTTATGGGTCCAGGAGGTTTGGGTGAGGAAATAATTTTGGATTATTGTAGGTTTGGTAATTTAACAGGTTGCTGAATAAATGTTGCTCTGTACCAAAGATTTTTCCTCCAATCCTCTATAAGTCTGAACAATTTGCATGTGCTTGATTGGGATGACAGCTTTCTTCGATGGTTGCTGCTGCTTTGCCTGTCTGTCGGATCGTTTTTCAGTTACAGCTGGAATAAATTGGCTGCACTTGGGCCTCAGAGTCAGCAATATTTCATTAAATCAGGTAACTTTTCCCAATTGTTGCTGCTCTACAGCAGACATGTTGACAGGTTGTTTCCCTTTGCCCAGAAAGCCCAAATTTTAATGATTTTTAACACTTTTCCTATAATCAGAGCCTTTTCTGCTTTCTTTAGAGCATGTGTGTTAAACTCTGGGCTCAGGGGCCAAATCCAGCCCACTGTCACATTTTATATGGCCCTCTAAATTCCATAAATATAACCGTCAAGATAACAGTTGTGTGCCTAAATACTGTTATGTCAATGAAGTCAAAGCAGTTTTTAATCTGTATTCTGCCAAAATACATCAATCAGTTCCTCCTTTCTTACTTTTACTACTTTTACTGCCTTATTGTCACTGGATGCGAGCTATAATCTGACATCGATGTGCCGAATAACAAACAGTCATATTTACTGTCAAACATAAACATACTGCAAATATTTCTAAATTAGATCTTCCTGTTGGGTTTAACTTGCTTCTAAAAACAACCAAAGCGCTTTAAAAATCACCCAGATGCTTTTTGGCAATAAATAAATGTTTTTTGGTGTCTGGAAAATGAGTCATTTCAAAAACCTCCTGATTGTTACATCTCATTCCATGGGCACTGTGCTGTTACCTAGCAACCGCAACGAACTACACGTGTTACCTACTGTTGTACAATGGCTGCTGGAAAACAAAACAGCTGAAACAGCTGAAACACTGATTTCCTGAAAATCAGTGTTTCAGCTAAACAGGTGGGCTAACAACCCACCTGTTTAGAGTTGCTTTTGAACCATAATAAATGGAACATTGAACAACACGGGATGATTGTAACGATGGTACATGACCAAATTTTATGTGTTTTGTTGGTTTTCACAATTGATGATGTTTATGATGGAAAGCAGTTTGATCTGCCATGCTGTTGAAATATGCTACAAATAAACTTGATTAACTGATTGACTGATTACCATCCAGAAACCACTTGCTGCATTGTTGATTGTGCAAAAGGCTCCACTTCTGCTTTTCAAACATGTATGGTTGTATAATTGCACATCTGTTTACACAGCGATTTGTAAACGTTGAGCTGGGGGGCGTGACCAATACCAGCTTACTCAGATTCAAGGTGACAGAGGCCCTAAAACAGCTCACTCTGAAACAAAATCTTACAATGATTTTGTGCAAATAAAATTCTTTTAATGTTTTGCATAATAGCTCACCTTTAACAGGTTTTAAATATACATTCTGGCACAATTTGAAAACATTTTTGACCTTGAAATGTCTCAAAATAAAAATAATTGACACTAAAGTCAGTGAAAAAAGGTCAAATCCTGGAGAAGTGAAGTAATGAATCACTGTGTAAACTGGTGAATCCGTGTGTGTGACTACCTGAAAGCCTGATGAGGAGGTCAGACGCCATCTTGGTGCTGACATCAGGGCTGAACAGAGAGGTGGCTGCTGGGAAGGGACTCGAACCCGCGGCGCGCGCGTCACACACACTCATCGACAAAGCCTCATCACCGGAGTGTGTCTTTGTCAGTGCGGGCTGTGTGTGTCGTTTGGCTGCATCAGAGGGAGGCTGCAACAAACTCGACCCACGCTTCATCTCACAAGAGTGTATGCGTGTGTGTTTGACGGAAAAAAAAATTAAAAAAAGGAAAAATCAAGAGTCAAAACTCAGAGAAAGAGAAGGGCAAGAGAGAAAGAAGAGGAGGAGAAAGAAGAGGAGGAGGAGGAAGGCAGCGCTGCTAAAATAAGAAGGCTAACGTATGGAAGAGAGGAGATCATGGTGGAGAAGAGAGGAGAGGGAGGATTTGCTCTTCGCAGCGAGCTGTTGCTGCCTCTCATTGACCTGAAACACAGAGAAGAAGAGAGACGGATGGAGGGGAGCGAGGTGAAGCCGGGGAGAGAGGAAGATGAGGAGGGAGGAGGAAGAGGGTGAGAAAGTGGAAGAGGAACACGAACAAAGTGAATCTGTGAATGAATCAATTATTAAACAGATAGAGCCTAATAATAATAAGAGGATAAATCTTTCCTGTTACCGCCATGGTAACAAACCCTGCTGTGTCATCTCCCTCCTTGACCTTCCCACCGACAAGCAATCATCAATTACGATCAATAATCGTCACTTCAGCCTGCCACCCTCTGTTAGTCTTGATCTCTTCATGCACTGCCATCCTGCCTCTGTGCTAAACGCCACCAGCTACATGTACATTTAACTAACAAATAGAAAATAGTACTTTAAAAATATTGAAAATATCTCATAAAAATCAAAATATAATAAGGAATCAGAACAGTTCAATTATTAACTAATTAAACCAATAAGAATATATATTTCTAAGATAAACTAACAAATTATATATATATAAGTAACGGAATAAAATAAATGTAAATTAAAGATTAGAAATTATGCAAATTTTTAAAAAGTGGTTAAAAAAAGGTACAAAAAAATAGAAAAAATTTTAAATTAAAATTTTATTTAATATGTTAAGGTAAAAAAAATATTAAAACAGCATATATTAAATAAATTATTAAAAAATTTTAATAACTCAATTAACACAAATAAATACAAAGTAATATGAAAGTTATATTTAAAAATAAAAAACAAAGAATATAGTTAAAATCATTATTACAATTATAAACAATGTATTTAAAACATAAAATGATAGAAAGTAAGGAATAAATATTTATAAATGTGATTTTTTAAAGAAAACTAATTTTGTAAAATTATAAATTTAAATAATAAAAATTGTTACATTTATAAAATATTATGCATTTCAAAAAAAAATATGTATCCTTAGAGAAGACACAAACATTCACCCCAAACATGTTGCTTTCAGTAAAACATTAAACGAAGTGATTTTGTTCCCGTAATCTGTCAGAATATCGGGAACATGTTGTGTTCCTTCCCTCGACCCCGTTTCCTCCAGCCTCGCGCCCCCGTCTCTAGGCGACACCATGCGGGCTGCTGCATCCGGCAGGGGAGCGACGATCCACCGGACACCAGTTTCACCACAACACCCCTCCCCTCCCGTCCCTCCCCTCCGGTCCCCTCGGTGTCGGTCGGTCGGTCGGTGCCGGAGCCCCCCGGAGCCCCCCGGAGCCCCGCTGTGTGTTAGCTGGTCGGTTACCTCTCTCCCTCCGTCTCCCTCCTGCTGCAACATGGCTGAACGGCGCTCGCGCTCCCCGGCACGCCGAGTCAGAAAGTCATCTCGCGGGGCTTCGGGATGCTCGGCTCCGAACGGCTCTAACGGTTTCCGCTCGCGCTGCCTCTCGTTACCGGGAACAGGGGCAGGTGTCAGCGCGCGACCACACACACACACACCGTTACACACACACTGTTACACACACACACACACCGTCACACACACACCGTTACACACACTCCTCCGCTCCTCTTCCCTCGCCCCCTCCTGCAACATGGCTGAACGGTAACCCGACCTCACAAGACCTCAGAAGTCATTTTCACGGGTCAGTTAGCATCAGCGCCCGGTCATAGCCGGGACCAACCCGCCCCGGGACGAGTCCATCCCCGGCTTTTCCCTCCGTGACTTACCGGTACCATGAGGGCAGATGGTGGCGGCGGCGGTGGTGCAGTCCGGGGCACAGCCTATATATAGACTATAGATCTCATCCATATTAAATCTCCGGTTTTTACTTCTTCACTTCATCCATCCTCCCGTTGTTACTCCCGTTTCTGCATCCGGTGTTACATAAAGTATTAGGGAGAGAAGCGAGGAGAAGATCCGTCTCCTCCCGGTTCCTGAGGATGACGGGTCGGTCACCGAGCAGGGCAGATGGAGGTTTCCGCCTCCTCTCTTTCTCTCTCCCTCTCTGTGAGAGTAACACAGAGCAGGAGAAGCAGTGCTTCTTGTACATGTAGTCCTGGGTTCATGCAGTTCCCACCATGAAGAAACCCAGAAAATACCTGAAACCCTGGCAGACATGATCATGTAACTCTGGAATGATCGTTCAGGCTGCAAGCTGTTTATTGCGTTCATTAACCTGAAATAACGAAAATAAATCCACTTATTACAAACAAGACAATTTAGGAAAAAATAACGTCACTTTCTTTCCATAAAAAGTTTTTGCGCAAAGATAAAAAATCGATCAAATCAATGCATTTGGCAGAGTTGCAATGGAAACACGTTTTTCCCCACATCATGAGTCACGTGATCAATAGCCGGATGTTACTCCTGGCGAAAACCACGAAGAAATGCAACTGGAAGTAGTCTTTTTTCTGGATAACTAGAGCTCAATATAGCTCTTCTGGCACAGTTCATAAAAAGTTGTCATCTAAACGGGTTAAATCATAGTTTCTCTGTAAAATGGCAGATTACAATTTCCCCCAAACGCTACATACTTAGCTATTTTCAGGTAGAAAGGGATTGTCTCTCCAGTGCCTTTAGAAAACCCAGATGTTTCCTCTGATGGTTGATAGATGACATTAGTGGAACAAGAGGTAGTTGAGACTAGCGCTAACTAGCTGCTGATCTACCATTGCTAGCTCGTTAATTAGCTTTTGCAATTGCCATTTGATATGAGGCTCGGTGCACGACTATAAGAACTCTCAGGCACTCTCAGGTTTGGTCGAACAATGTGTGGTTGTGAGCCAAACAATTTAATTCACCAACATTCAAATGTCAGATCTTCAGAGACCAAACATGAGTTCAGAGTAAACAAACATGGCTGACGAGGAAGAAGCAGTGACAATAGTTTGTAGACTATGTTTAACAAAGAATATTAATAAAAATAAAGACGTCTCCATCATCCGCAGGACTTTCTGATGCACCATTCAGTTGATTTGTCTTAAGGGTTGGACCAAAATGCCTAAAATAGCATCAACATGGCGCACTAGTTTGTCTTGTGTTTGTCACAAGCAGTGATATTTTCTGTCTCCCAATCAGTGGACTGTGTTGTATGACACCAGCCAAACCATCCTTCTATGATACCATACCATTGTCCTTTCAACCTGCAGCTGGAAAGGTCCAGGAATTTTGTGGAAAGGGTCGGTTGTATGGACTGTCTTTACAGTAGAACCAGACAATATACTGTACCAAACCACACTGACATGTGCCATATAGTGGAAAAGAGACAGCAGTTTATTAAAGGACAATTAGCATCAAAAAGACCAAGGGATACAGCAGAAAGGTCACAAAAAGGTTTGATGTTCACATCCAAATTGACAAGAAGGGAGCATTAATCAGAGAAGACGACACGAGACCCATAGATCCACAGTTCCAGCTAACAGACTACTGACAGGCCAACTGTCAGCTGTGCACTCAACAAGTCTGGCATCGATGGAACAAAGCCATAACATGCACTGATTGTAGCTTTCCACAGTTCGACAAAGTCTGGAAAGTATTGACACTTGTTGGGAGGTACAGATCTAGAGGAATGAAGCAACAATTAGCTGTACCTTTGACAACTCCAGGATACTGATGTTAAGGGCACATTTGCATAATGTCAACCTAAGAGCCAATCATGACAAGGTTAGAAAGTTTAAAAGATTCCTTTAGAAAAATACAAGGAAGATTGGACTGGTTTTCAGCTGGGAAAGCCATCAATTCCAGAGTACTGTTCTGTCAAGGTGAAGAAGGTTAGTCTGAGTAACAGGAATGTTTTCAGAGGAGAAAAGCTTACTGTAAAGATCCAGAGGGAAGAGAGAACAGGCAGGTGAGTTGATATGAAGAGTACTAAACAGCTTTTACTGAAGAAACAAAAGCCCAACAGAGGAATCACAGTGATTGGCTGGAGCAAGGAGAAAATGAGTGGGCAAATCTTGGAAGGCTTCAACGAGACAGAGATCCAAGAACAGAACATGCAAACAGTTGCTGAGGAGCTCAACAGCCTAATTACTCTAAACAACAACCTGATGGAGGACACAGCCTTCAGCTGGTCGTTATGTACTGGTAGGCCGATCTGATGATGATTAGCATGTGTACCCAATGTCTGAGGGACCCAACAACCATGACCTGCTCTGGCCTGACAGGTAACAACAGGTGAGCAGAGAACAGGGCGACACTTTGGGTATTACATCATCAACAGCAAAGAGTTGCTCCTAAAGAATCAACTAGAGTCCAGGTTCTAGTTGTACCAGTTTCAATTATAGAATTAGAAAATCTGCAATAAAACTGGTGAAAAAAATAAAAACGAACCATGAGGAGTTTGTTTGTTGTTCTGATTACTGTTTCTTGTTAATCCCCCTGATAAGGGCCTGATCAGGGGTATTGAACCATTTCTAAGGCTTTTGGATGCAATGATCACAATGTTCCTTCCCAGGAGGGCTGGACTACGAACTATCTTCCAGAATGCATTGACGGCTCATCTGAAAGGTCACTAAGAACCCAGAACCACTTACTTGCCTCAGTTAAGGACAGAAAAAAAGAGATACTGGCAGAAATGGAAGCGTCCTGGTCAAAAATCACTAAAACAAAAAACATAAAGTCTCGTCTCACATTTTGCCCAAAACACGTCTTGATGATCCCAAACGTTTGGACTGATGAGACAAGAATGGACCTATTTGGAAAGTGTTTGTCTCATTACCTAAAATTAAAACCTTTAAGAAACAAACCATCTCAATGAGAGTCATACATGGAGGTGATAAATTAAAACAATTCTGCAAAGAAGAGATCACTAAATTTCCTACATAATGATGCAGATGTCAGTTGTTGCTGCCACAACCATGGAGTAATTACTTTCCACATCGTTTTAATAAATGAAAGTATCATTTAAAAAGTTAATTTTCTTAATTTTAATCAGGTTATTTCTGATTGTGGTTCACCCACACACTTATAGAAAGGTACAGTTCTTTGTTTCAGCCAGCAGAGGGAGACAGAGTCAGCCATTTATGCAAAGACCTTTCACTACAAGAAGCATCAGTAAAAAGAGAAAAAGTATTAAAAAAAAAAAAGTTTTACTTAAGGAATGCAATAAATTTCATCTTAGGGAGAAACTGGATTCATTTGTTGTTACATTTTAACATGATGGAAGGAGAAGAGGAACAGAGAATGTTTTCTCATAACTTCTAACCATCTATAGTGTCACTTGGCTGAAGATAAACCTGGGCACAACTTTCATAAAAACACAGCAAAAACAAAACATATGTTAAAGTAATTCATACTAAAAAGGTTTGTAACATATTAAACACACAAAATCCCTGATAACAGATAAAAACACACCTCCGTTTGCATTGAACTGGAGCAAAACTGTGACTGTGTCTTCAGTGAAATTTTATGTTCAAACGTGATAACATGATTATTTTTGATTGACCATTGATCAGATAAAAGAAATTTGAACTTAAATAAACTAAAAGAGAAATCTTTTCATTCAAGTCCAGATAAATATTCCTATTATGAAAATATTAAATAAGTTGAACTCTGAGGAATCTATAAAATTGATCAAACAGATTAGTTACCTGCCAATTGCTGTGATTAAATCTCTAAACACATAGAAAACAATCATATGTCCAGTCCAACCAATGTCTGCTGTTTGGATCCCTGTTGCTCCTCCACAGTGGAAAATATCTGTTAATTTGGCTCAACTTTTTCTTTTTTCTCTCTCCAAGTCTTAATCTCCACCCATTCTTTCTTTTTGCATGTCGGTTAATTTGACCCACTCCTCTTTGTTCCTTTCTTTTTCATGTCTCTCCCTGTGTTTGCATAACATCAGCCTGACCCAGACTGATGTTTCACTGCCTGTTAAAAAGCGGCTGTGCATCGCGCTGATGCTCTTTATTAAATGGAGTTTAAAAATAAAAGAAAAGAAAACAAAAAAAATACACATTCCGACTAGCAGATGCTTCAGAAACCTGCTGCCTCCCATTGGACTGATCTGCTCCCAAATCCATTCATCCGTCCAGAAAACGTCGTTTTCCCCCTTTTCTCTCTGCTGTGTTTAGTTTCTCCTTCACCGCCAGCTTTCTGCTCTGGAGCAAAATGAGCTCAGAAAGAAGATCAACAGAAACATCCAGGAGATCCTGGAGGGAGGCGGCTGCAGCTGGCCAACATCCTGCAGATAATCCCGTAGAGATAACTCACCTAGAACTCAAGGAATCACATCACAGGTCACATGTCTAATCTTAGGAGTTAAAGTTTAGTTTTTGTTTATAAAATCTTCACAAAGTGATGAAAACTTTTGGCTTTTTGCATTAACAAAATAACAAATTAAGTTATACACTGCAAAACCACAAAATCATACCAAGTATCTTTGGTCTAGTTTCTCGTGCAAATATTTTAGTGAAATATGACAAAACTAACTCACAGATAAATTTTCTGTAAACTTTAGGAGCTTATTTTAAGTCAATAATTCATTAATAATATTGATCTAAAAAGTGTGACCAGAATAAATTACAAAAAAATACTTTGTTTCATTTATATATATATATATAAACATTTTATTTCTGTATTTGCTCAAAATTACTAAATATAACTTAATTATATTTTATCAGCAAAATTAACAATAATAAATAATGAACAGACAATTAACTAAATTTGTCTCAAGGTAAAACACATTGGTAATATGTGAATTTATTACTTTGATTCCTTTCTAAACCTCATGAAGATGAGCTAGACTAGCGTTTGGGTCGATTCTGCAGTTCTACTGGTTCTGGTTCTATGTGCCTCGCTCCAGCGGATCCTGTGAAATCCTGAAGTCGTCCTCTTTTCTCCCAGATCGGATAAAAGCCTCAGTCCAGCAGCAAACAGCAGAGCTGCAGTGGAGACCCGCGGAGAGGTGAGGACGCTCCTGATTCATGGTACCATCATTTTTATTTAGAAGAGATGTAAAAATCAAATTTTATTTTCTTTAAATTTTTTTTTTTATTTTAAAAATTTTAAAATTGAACTTAATATTTATTTTAAAATTGTATTATTTTTTTATTTAACTTATTTTAAAAATTATGAATCTATTTTAAATTTAACTTCTTTTAAATTTAATTGTGATATAACTAAATCAAAGACAAGTGTTAGGATTACCTGAACAGAGACAATAAATAAATGAATTATGTGCACAGAAGGAAAAGAGTCCAGCGTCGTCCGCTGGGTATTTGTAGAACTGACTATTTTATTTATCAAATCATCTGTTTTTAAAACATTTTAGTTTTTCCACTTTTGCTGTATAAAGGTAAGTTTTGCTATAAAAACCCCTCCGATTCCCATGTATCAGAGATACATGGGAATTAATTTGAATTAATTTGCCAGTTCTGCTCTTATCCTGCTGTCTGTTGGTCTAATTTCTAATGGCAGTAATTATGCAGGTTCAATGATGTCATCCAACCTCCTTCTATGGGGCGGAGCTGTGGTGTTATGCTCCATGGTTTCGCCCACCATATGTTTCTCCCATGGAGCGAGTCTCACTTCCTGTCAGGAGATGATTCCTCGACACATCCGTGCTCATCCCCTGGACCCGAAGCACGACTTCATCACCTTACAAACCTCATCATCCTCATACCTGCCTGGGCAGCTAATAACAGGTACCAAATAACTCAGTTATTTAAAGGTACAGTTTGTTTCTGAAAGTAGGGTCATGTGTTAACAGGAAAGCTAAGCAACATTTTCAAGCTAACAATACCTCAGAGTTTACCTAAAATTAATAGTCTGCTAACATTAAACTGTTTCCAATTAGCCGAGCGATAAGACTGGAGTTAACAATAAACTGAGGCTCGCACAATCCAGTTAACAGTTAACTGTCTTCTCCACAGACAATATAACTAGCAATGTTACGCTAAATACTAACAGTAACCACCCAACAGCACATCTACCAAAATGTAGCTACAAGATAACATGGTAGAGTTGAAAGCTAACACAGGCCTGGAAACACAGTGAAGCTAATACCTAGCACAGTCTAACAGCTTTCAGGAGTATAGCTAACAGCTAATAGAGTCCACTTAGCAGCAGAGCAGAGATATCATCTAGCCAAATTTAGCTAGCACCTAACAAATTAGTCCTAACAGTTAACACAAGCCAGCAAACAGAGGGAAGCCAACACAGACTGTTAGCTAGCTTTCAGAAGTTTAGCTAACAGCACAGCTAAGGATGATCAGAATTTAGCTGGAAGCTAACACAGTAAAGCTAACAGCTAACACAGTTAACCTAACTGCACAGCTTACATCTAGCAGAATTTAACTAAAAGCTAACATGGTAAAGGTTCTATGTAGTTACCTTTAAATGACTCTAACATTCCCTCTGTAATGTCCATTAATCCTTGTCTCGGCGCTCAGTGACTGTACGAAGCTCCAGAGACTTCATGGGTTTCCTGCTTCAGGCCCGCAGTATTGGTGGGGAAAGGAAGGGTTTTGGAGAAGGTTCTGGTATCAGGACAGAGAGACTCGGTCCTCTTCTGGTGGGTGGCTCCTGGATTCGATCTCCACCAGGTACCCACACCTTACGCTGCCTGTTTGAAGGTGACACGGTCACACACTCGGACAAACAGCTAAAGAGGAACCTGTCGTTTGTGTGGAGAGCTCCTGACATGCCAAAGGGAGACATACGCTTCCAGTAAGCTGCCACTACTTGATCACTACAAGCTATTTAGGGAATTCCAATAAATCAAAATGTTTATTTTGCCATATTTATCTTTTAATCTGTATGCCAGCATAACTGTGGTGCAATCCTACTTTGTGTACTGGACTGGTATTGAGTCTGCAGTGGTGCGTGATCGGAGACCGGGTCCTTGGAGACGCAGTAAAACCAAAATGGCGGATGGAGCAAGCACAACTGTTGCTGTGCAAGAGACGGTTACTGCCCAGACAGGTCGGCATTCTGTGCTCATTATTAGCTAAAAACAGTGAGAAATGAAAGTTAAGAAAATTAAAGGTGTTGTGAAATGTTATTTATTTGTCTTTGTCCTTTTTCCCTTCTTGTGCTTAAAGCTAACAGAAAAGCTACTCTTGCCTCTTTCTCTGGACGGCCTTCCAATATAAAAAATGCAACGGAGATTCTGAAATTTTTGAAACTACAAACCGAAGATGATCACACAACATTAGAAACAAACAGCTCTGTGACTTGGACAACTCAAACAGTGGCTGCAAGGAAGACTTTAACTTCAGGATCTCCTCAAAGTGCCATCAATGAGTCTCCTGGATTCCTTGCAGGGCTGTCGAAAAGGATAACAACTGAACCCTTTTCTTACACAGGTGTCTTTCCCTTGCCATCATCACCTCCTGATACTATATATAAAGTTACTACAGCACAGTTTCCACTTGCTTCATTTTCCGCATTAAACTCTCTTGTACCCTTACAAATGGACACATGGACAAAGCGCAATGATCTCCAGATACAATCACAGGAGCTAAAACTTAAAAACAATACTGGAGGAAAACATTACAGGACATTTATGGTAATACCAACCCAACGTCCAACAATGGAAACCTTTTTCAGTACAGATACTCCTGTAAACCACACTTTGACAGACCCAAACACAAACAAATCAAGTAGCTCAGACAAACTGGGTGACAATGTCCCGTCTAATTCCCAATTGAGGATAGTCAAGACCGAAGTAACCCCATCCTACCAAAGGTCTTCGTTCAACTCTTCTAGGGTTCAAATGGCTGTAGATCTTAAGTCCCAAACTAATGCAAGTCAAACTTCTGTAGAACCCAAAAGTACTCTAAAACAAACCAGTTCACCTAATAAAACAATCCCCATCTTTCATCAAACTCTGGTTCAAACTCAACCTATTTCTCTCCAGGGAGAAAATACCCATTTTGACTCATCAATAGAGTCTTTGAGACCCTTTTCCCAACAACTGTCCCAAACGAGAAGGGTGTTTTCTGTAACTCCTCAACCAGTCACAGTCTCCTCAGGAGGAAATTATCCTACATTTGAAAGAAATACCAACACCATGGTCCCAGTTGTTGGTTTTGTCACGTCAAACACTTCATCATCTTTTTCAGTGTATAATTCCTTAAGCAGTTCTTTTGCATGTTGCCACAGTAAAAACTTCACATCAGTCACATCAGCATCTCCTATTCATTCCCCTTCTCACCCATCTCAGAACAAACCTCAAACAACCCCAAGTCATTCTGTACCAGCATCACCTTCCCCAATATCCATACCTCACCATTTAACCTCTGCAAAATACCAAACTACCACTCCACCAACCTTCTCTACCCCTTTCACCATTTCTTCCTTCAGTGCCTCCAACTATCCAACAATGCCTTCTTCTCCTACTTCAACCTTCCCAACTTCTAGATCCCCAACTTTCTCTTCTTCTACTCCCTCTTTCTCAGTTACCTCACCATCTTTAAGAGTGAGTTTGTCATCTTTTATTTCACCCATCACCTCCCTTAAACCAGAACCAACATCAGCACCTCATAAAATCACTCTAGATCAGAAGTTGGTAGCCCAAACCCACCATGCACCAAACTCTGAGATTAGATTCACCTCACCGGCACACAGAAAGTTTGTCCATCCAAACCCCAAACCTTATCCCAACCTCAGACCAAACCATGACCAAGAGGTCAAACCAAACATTCAAAACACGGATACCAAACCAAAACATCCCTCAGATCCCGCTGATCCTCCGGACAATGAAGGAAAGTATCCGGACATTGTTCCCAGACACAGCGCCTGGGAGCTGGGCATGCTGCTGGGCTGCTCAGCCGGGTTGGGCATGGTGCTGGTGGTCGGGCTGAGGTACGTCTACCGGCAGGCCTGCGGCAGGCGGACTGAGGTGACGCTGAACGACCGCGAGCGAGAGTACGGGAGAGGGGACCAAGGGCTGGTTCACCTCCAGGAGTGTGGTGATTTGGTCAGAGTTAGAAAAATCAGAGAGAACAGCTTTGTGCTTCTGGCGGAGTACGATATTCTGGCTACGCCTTCAAACTGAGAGGCTCATAAAGACCGATTTTAAACATCCGGAAGAGGACTAGGACCACCAAAAAAATAAAGACTTTTCTTCACAAAATTCTGATTTAAAACTTATGAGATCAAAAGTCATATTCAGGCAAAAAAAAAAAAAATCAAAATTTTGAAATTAGTCAGAATTCAGAGAAAAAAAATTCTGGGATTAAAGTCACTTGAGAAGATTCTTTTTAGTGGCCCTAATCCTCTTCTATAGCAAAGCTAACAATGACAGAATCTCAAACCCACCAGAGGAAATTCCTTTTTAAGTAAGAAGAGATGGATATTATCCTTTATGTGCCCAAACCTGTTGCGCTTACTTTATATTAGTAGAGATTTTAAGAACTTTTATCATATTTATATCGTTCTTGTTTCTATTGACTAATGTTGACACGTTGGTTTTGTTTCTATAACTGAGAAGATAATAAAAATACTTACAAATTGGTTCCCTTCCACTGGCTATTATTTCTAAACTCAATCTGTTGTTTTGCTTGATGGTCCATTCATGTTTCACTGATCTTGTCAAGAGCAAATACAAAAACTGTAGAAAACAATTTTTCTCAATTTTGAAATTCAGAAATTTTCTAGAAAAAGTGAAAATCTGAGTTTCAAAGGTCAAAGATTTAACCTCAGAATTAAATCTGAGATTAATTGGATGCCACTTTCCTCAAATGTTAAAAAATTAATCTCAATTGTTTTTTACTAACAAGTTTGACTTTTCAAATGTTCAAAATATGAGAAATTTGTTTTTTCTCAAATTTTTCAGTTTAATCCCCAAATCTGTAATTTTTCCAGAAAATTTGTGACTTTCGAAACTTAGAAATTGAGTGTTTTTAATAGAAAATTTCTGGTTATTTTTCAGCAACTTTTCCAGCTTTTCAAACTCATAAATTCCTTTGCTATGTCTAGGAAATGGCTGAGATTTTTGGCACAAATTTTCTCCTTCTCCTATTTGTAGTGGCTGAAATACATTATCATATGTCTGCTCAAAATAACATTTTCAACTTTTAAGTCACATTAAGGTAATAATCCAGTTTATTTTCAGTGATATGTGGTTTATTCCTGCAGACGGAGACTTTACATTAGACAATAATGTTTCTTAAATGGCCTAATTTCACGTTAAACCCCCCAGATATTTCACAGGCTGATATTAGCTGCCACTTCTGCTTGCAAACGATGTGTCAGAAGCGCCATCTGTCCTGGAAAATGACAGGTCACTAAAATTAACGAGCTGCCAGTCGATTTGTTGCCAATTTGTTGTCTAACCAGCAACTAAAAGGAATTATTCCCACATGGATTTGTCCCGCAGTGCAAACAAAATGCTCATAAAGATATTCCATCTCAAACACCAGGTGCTGTGTTGTTCTGGGTCTCCATTTCATAAAATGTGTGATAAAAATATTGTTTTACGTATTATTTCAAATGAAAAAGAACAAACTAATTGGTTAAAATCCAAGAACCGCATCCAGACAGAAACTGTGGCGTTTAAATGACACAATAGATATATTAAAGTGAAATAACAGGAGATCATTTGTTTAGTTTTGTCGATTAGATATATGAGTGATTAGCTCAACACCGCCCCCTGTCTGTGAAACACCAACACTGCTTCTGCTATATTAAGAAAGGGTCAAGAGGCCAAACTGTTAATGTTCATTTCTATATTCAATGTAACAATCCAGCATCAATTTAAACAAAACCATTTACAGTTTCTGGCAGTAAAAGCTGGAAGAACCAGAATAGAAAACAAAGAACAGAACTGGTCCCAGAAACCTCACCCACTTCCTGAAAATAGATCCTTTCCCCCCCAGAACTATTTTTTCCTCAAAAGTTCAAGATATAAAAAAATAAAATACATTTAATTTAAATATAAAACAATATAAATGATGGAAATGTGACTTTTTTTCTGTTTTTTGAAGAAAATAGTAACAGGCTTTGATGGCAAACAGTAAATCCCGCTCTGCCACCTGGAGGTCCTAGTTGTTGTTGGTTGTAACAAGGCACTTTTTGTATCCTTCCGCCGCTCTGATGCATCAGACCGGCTGCAGGTTTGATAGTTTGATCCCCTAAAACAGAAAAAAACATGTTAAAACACTGCTATTAATCAGAATTATAATTATCCTTGTGAAAGATTTTAATTAATTGTGTTTTTATTGACACAGTTTGATGAAGAAGGAAGTGAAATGGTAAGATAAAGGAGTGAATTTCCCACCACCAAACAGAGCAGCTCATTTTTGCAGCAGTGATCCCAGCAGGTGAAATGTGGGTTTTTACCAGCAGGGGGCGCTGATACACAGTACTCTCAACTAATTTACAGCCAATCAGAGCAATTAAACTGTTCATACTGTAAAGGCAAGACTAGGAGGTTTTATCATTTTGAATTTATGAGAATAACTTTCTAACACTAACAGTTTAAAGACTGAAAAAAGTCATAAAACTGCCAGGAAAAGAGTCTTCTTAATGGAAATGGGGCTTTTATAGAAGATCTACTATAAAGTATTAAGAGCCAGACGAAGAAAAAACAGAATAAATTAATTACATTGACAAAATAAAGATGAAATATCAGAAAGAAATTATGGAAATGTTTAAGTTAGAAAAAGCTTCAATAATTAAAGACATTTTTAAATTTTAATATATTTTCTTTTTAGATCTATTTATTTTTTTTAAATTAATTTATATTTAATTTTTAATTTATAGATTTTATTTACTTTAATTGCTATTTTGTAATTTTTTTAAAATTACTTTGGTATTCTTTTTATCATTTAACTGATTTTTTAATTTTTTTTATTTTTATTTTTTTTATCTTATTCAACTGACACATTTTTATTTGGCTTATTTTTTTCATTGCTTATTTCTAAATTTTTAGGAAAGATTTTTTGTCTATTTTATTATTCAACTGAAGGATTTTGTATTTTTAAAACATTATTATTTTTAATTGAATAATTTTTTAAGCCAAGTTTTCTTCATCGTTGCCTTTTGAAGACCTTAATTTGGGCTGAACGGCGCCACCTGCTGGCGGAAGGAAGCAGGATAGTCTGGGATAATTAGATATCGGCACGAATCACTCCGACTTAAAGTGTCAGGCAGAGACAGTCTGCTTGGGGTCAGTCTTTACTCACTCAGCCGTGGTCTATCTCAACAACAGACTAGTCTGTCAGAGAGGACAGAAGGTCAGAGGTCAGAACTGGAGCACAGCTAGCAGCCAGTGAGCCTCCACAGCGAGTGGGTTACCTTCTGTCGGCTCGTCATCCAGCTCCGGATGCTCGGCACCAGGACGGAGCCGAGCAGGATCTGGGCCGGGTGGTAGATGAGCAGCGGGACGGAGATCAGAGACAGATGCTGGTAGCCTTCGAAGACGATCTTCAGCATCGGGATTCCTGGACACAGCCAGCGTTCAGTCGCGCTCACAGCAACCCCATACGGTTTTTCACACACCGAAAATTGTATTTCCCCTCATAAAACTATGTATTTGAATCCATTTTGCCTTTCACAACGGACTCTTTATAGATTATGTCTTGTCATTACTTTTGATTTGTTGTCGTTCAATGCAAAACTTGTTTGTTCAGTTAAGATTAAAAACACAGTAACGTTGGGAGCTGACGGTACCCAGAGTGAGAGACTTGTGTGTGGAGCAGAACATGATGGCGACGGTGTCGGCGGGGCTGAATCCTGATCCAGACCTGAGAGGAAAAAACAGTACGACGGCGTGTTAGGGCCACTGTAGGCAGAAAAAACAGGAAGGAGCCAAAATAAAATCAGATTCTCTGAAATTCTCCAGAATAGCCTGGAAATTTCTGCGTATGGGCACAGATTTGCTGGTTAAAACTGGTTAGTGAGCTGAATGTTAATTAATGAAGAAACTGACCTGGTGGAAAAGGTGAAGGTGAGCAGCATGAAGCTGACCTGGATGGAGAAAACTGCAGAAAACAAAAGAAAGCGAGACGTTTATAACCTTGACTTTAGCTGAATCCAAGAGGAAACGTCTTACTTTATATTAGAGAGGCAAAGCTACACTTATAAAATACATGCATTTATTTACTTAATATACGGCATATTTACATAGAGACTTCTAGAAGTATTTGCACCTCTTGGTAAAGTCTACACTGCAAAAACATAATATTACAAAGTATTTCTGTTCCAGTTTGGGAAGATTGTTTATTTTGCGGTGTATAAAAAGCCTCAAAATAAATTTAGCAATCACCACAGGCACTGTTGTAATTGAAACCACCTTTTCCAATTCAAAGGTTGGAGTTTTCTAGTTTTCAGGTTGACGTTAACTTATTTCAAGGCTTTCAAACCATTTCTACCAGCGCTGAAAGCCAAAAACCCAAAAGGCTCCAGTCAGGCCTTCAATACTGACTGATGATGACGACCAGCAGCAGACTGGTGGAGTCCAGCTCGATGTTGGGGTTGCTGAACGTGTCGCAGAACGTTGTGTAGATGATCATGAGGAGGACGGCGCTGCTAATGGCGCCGAACGGAGGCTTCCGGCGCTCCAGCCACTCCCTGAGGAAACCGCGGCACACCTGCAGGCCGAGCCGGGAGGGGTTAGCAACTCGGTGTGTCCCAGTTCAGGGGCTGCATCCTCCGAAAGCCGCGGATATTCGACAACCGGGACTGAAAAGCTGTGAATTCAGACAGGCCTAGCCTTCAGCTAACTGCCTAGCCTTCAACTAGCGGCCTAGCCTTCAGCTAGCTGACTAATCTCCACCGCAGCATTACTCATGTTGCCTAGCAACCATGTCAGAGCGGCAAAGAGGGGAAAATGGAGGGCGAAGTTTCTGTTTTTTACTCCTGAATTATCTTCTCGCTTTGTATAAAAGGCTGTCCGTTAACTTTAATCAGTCAAACCTATTTGCTCAGGAAAACGATAAATACTTAAGTAAAACTGCCATTACACTGTTACCTGACTGAATCTGTGTTTACCTTCCACTCATCGGGGAAACTTGCGGGAGTTTGAAAACGATGTGCCGGGAGACAGGCGTTCTCTCCCGGTGTACCGAACCGGAAGCGCCCCGACAGCTCAGATCTGGCGATGACGTCTCCGAAAATATCGGAGCAATATTGCAATAAGGTGATGTGTTGGTAAACTGAGCAGGTATTTGAGATTTGCACAGCTACATTATCCCCTAGAAACTTTGTAAAAGTTCTTGTTGTGTCATTTAAAGTGTAATATACCAAAATAATTGCCGCTCTTCACCGCCATTACCGTTCAACACTCGGCAATGACTCATGGGATATGTTGGGCCGTGAAGGATACACCGAACCCATCCTTCAAATCTGGGGAAAGAAGGACGCATTTGGAGGAGTCTTTGTGTTCGGTTAGGATCTATCGCGGCCTCTGAAGGTTGCAGCACTGAATTCGGATACGGTTAACGGGAACAAAGCTTCAAAAATGTCTTCCTACCTGACCGAGGATCAGCGGAACCACAACCGTCATGAAGAGCTGAGAGAAGATGGAGGTGAAGGGGACAGAGGATGAAGATCCGAGCTGCAGGAAAAGGAGAAACAATGAAACATCTACAGAGTGGACTGGGATGGTTTAAAAGGAAGAGCACCGATTATTACTGCAGTAATTTAATGTGTAGGTTAAATATCCTGGTTGTTCCCAGAATGTGTTTGATCACAATTAAGGAGGAAGAAAAAGTAACAACTCAGGATCAAAACAGTAATAAAGAACACAAAACACTGCAAAAACACATCTTATTAGTACACTTTAAATAACTTACAAGTAACTTTTCAGCAAATATTGGCTTAAAACAAGCTTGTTTTAAGCCAATATTTCTTTAATATTGATTAGAAGTGATAGTTCTAGAGGCAGATTATTTCACTTGTAACAAAATATTTTTCTCATGTTATTAGTGAAATAATCTGCCATCGGAAATAGTATGTTTTTCATCAGTTTCAGCCATGTATTGACTCTAAAAAACATTTTATGAAAGCTACACACTCCGCTTTAAGAGCAATAATGTCTGAATTGGACAGGAAAATCTCTCATTAACATCTGAGAGATTTAGATAGGTTTGGAAAGGTAAAAAAAGATAAATATAATCTAATCCAGATGAACAGATTCCTACCAACGAATGCTGATATGAAATAAGGTGTGAACACTTATGCAACCATGAAGTTGCACCACCTTTACTAAAGAAAATGCAAAAAGATAAATACTTTGTGTTCTAACATTTTGCATTGTAAAAACATTTCCCAAAAGCTTTTTTGGGAACATTGTCAAAACATAGTGAATGTTTTATGACTTACAAAGAGGAGCAGCAGCAACGGAGTCACCACAATCCCCTGCAGGACAAACAGAAATCATTAGAGCCCGGCCTGCTCCGATACGGCCCCCAACCCGACCCAAACCCAACCCGCTCCTCACCAGGAAGCTTCCAAACGCCGAGTTAAAGATGGCCGCCGCCTGGAGACACAGAGAGCAGGCGGTCAGCAGGGAAACGGCAATAGGCAGACTCACCAATCGCCTCTCAGGTCGAACCGAACCGGTGTGAGCGTCACCTCGTTCCCGCCGACTGCTTTGGTCAGAATGACGGCGGAGGAAACCGGAGGGGGCATGCAGCTCACCGTCTGTAACCTAGGCAACGACAACAACAGGAAGAGGGTCAACTGGGGGAAAAACACCAGGAAAAGAACGTTTTCCAAATACATTCACATCTACACAGGGTTTCCCCCAGTCTATTAAAAGCCCGACGGGCCACCAGGCTTTACTTGTGCCCCCACCAGGCTAAGCATTGCTTATTTATTTAAGTCCTTTTAAAATGTTTACATTTTTTAAGACTTTATAGACTTTATATTAATCTTCCAATCTTTCAATAACATGTAACTATCAAGAGGCATTTTAAAATTTCCTATCAACTTTAAGTATTTTTTAACTCAAAACATGACGGTCCGCTGGATGACTGGCTGCCCTCTGACCCAACCACCAGGCTGAGCAAGTTTTCTGGAGGAGCCTTGTTACACATAATAAGAAATGGTGTTCTTAGCAGTTTTGAGTATTTTTACATAATGTTGAGTTATCTTTTTTTAGTATTTTCTAATGCTGCTGCTGTTTTTGTAGCAAAGCCCCAAAAGAAAAACACAGAGCTTCAACCTGAACGTTACATGAAGTTTGGCTGTTGCTCCTAAAGTTGCATAGAGAATCAGCTGTAATAACGGTGACTGTGGCTCTTTGAGTTCGGCCCTCAAGTACAGTTTAGACCCAGACAGAGAGCCTCTTTCACACACACACACACACACACACACACACACACACACACACACACACACACACACACACACACACACACACACACACACACACACACTGTACCCTTTGAGAAGCCACTGGTCGATGGTGGTCAGCTCCAGGACCTGCAGCAGCAGCCAGACGACCAGGGGGAAGAAGACCAGTGTGAACGATTGGACGAAGAGGTGGAGGCGAACGTGGAACAGCGCGTTCCTCAGCTCCTAACGGGAAAAAAACAGACATGACGATGGGAGGTGTCTGAGCTGCACCTGAAGGCATCGCGGCGCTGACTCTCACCTCTGTTTTCAGAGACAGGCCGCTGTTGAAGAAGATGAGGGAAACGGCGATGTAGGCGATGGTGACCTCTGGCCTTAGCGGACCTGACAGGCAGGAAGAACAAGGTGCTATTGTACACTGGTAACCACGGTAACAGACTAAATCATTAGCTGCTAGACCTTCAGTTTATGTTGTTCTGATGCAGTGGTGTCCAAACATTTACCCTGTCAAATTTGTTGGCCAAATTTCCTACCATTCTGGACTTGTGGTCAGAGGCTGAACTATAAGTGGCCCTTGAAAGGGCCATTTGTGGAACAAAGTGTTCAAAAGTTTTAAATTAGAACAATGATTAATAGTCTTGGATTTTTTTTCATGCCAGATTAAGTTTTAATTGTTTGTTTTTCCTTTGTTTCTTTCGAAAAAGAAAACAAAAATTACAAATGGCAGAAAATATTTTCATAAAGTGGTTTTGTTTCCAATCACTGAATGCTACTGGATGGAGAAAACGCCACATTTTTAAGATTTTATTCATATGAAAATTTAAAAAGGCAGGAATACATATTCCTATGTTTTTGTAAATCGAAGGGAGGATTTTCGAGGAGCACCTGAAGGCATCACAAAAGTAGCAGCCCAGCAGGTTATCTTATCTACAGGTGAGGCTAAATTACATTTATTACTTATTTATCAGTATTTGTTTCACTTCTGTCGAGATAAACAATCTCTACGGTAGTTCTAAAACTGTCCTCAGATTAAATCTGAAAATCCCGAGACTGATTCTTCCTATAAAAACTAATATAAAAGAGCTGAAAGGAGTGTTGACATTCACGGTGAATGCAACGTGTCACTAGGATCCAGGTAGGAGGAAACATTTCAGCTTCTTCCAGATAAATTGGGATCAATTCAAATTTATATTCAGCTGAGCTCTCCGTTTCTAACGTTTAAAGTTAAAAACTCTATATTCATTCAAAACTTTGACCCAACCGCTCCGAACTCCGAGGCTCACCTCCTTTAACACCGACACCGGGCAGCAGTTTGGCCGACAGGATGACCACCACTATCCCGATGATGAACCACTCCTTCCGCAGCCTCGCCAGGAGGCCCATGATTCAGCTGGCGGGGCTCAGCCTGCGGCCTCCCAGCCGGCCCTCCGATCGCAGCAGCCGGGCTCAGGTTTCTGCAACCTGCCGCTGCTTCTTCCTTCCCGGAGTTCAGTTGGAAAACACCAACTGAGCAATGGGAGCTCCTTCCGGACACGTGGGCTGTGACGCCACCGTAATGACCGAAGAGAGGCGCACAATAACTTACCGTAACAAATGTTTGAAAAAAAAATATATATATACAGAACACACAACACAATTTAGCCCAAAATAAACTACACAACCGTTTACGTTTGCAACTTCAGAGCAACGTTCACAACTGAAAATACCGGATACAATCTCAAAGCCGGAACTTGTCCCTTAAAAATAAGAGCATTAAATCTAAAACCGGAAGTTAATCATACATATGCAAAAAACTATGTATGCCCAGATATCGTACTTAATTTAGGGTTATTCAAAAAATAATATAGTTTTAACACATGTTTTAAAGTTAATAAAGAATATAATAGTATAAATTAAGTACAAATATTTTAATTCACTAAAATTAAGTTTTACCTGTATTTTCAGTAAAATTAAATCAAACAAGAGGAAAAAATGTTAACAGTATTAGATTATAATCATTTTTTGTAAGAAAAAGAAACAAAAAGAAAAAAACTATTAAAAAAACAACTACATTATACACATCGAACAGAACATTCTGACCAAAAAACATTGGAGTTTAAACATTTATTTTGTTGGTCCATTGACATCTGGCACATGTTCATAGAGTTTAAACTGAAAGCCAAAAGGTTTCCAGACACTTTAATAAACATAAACTGAATCAACATAAATAAGCTGAATACTGGTTTGATCACATCATTTTAGAGGAGGATGGAATTTGCTGATAAATGAAAGTTTTAAATTATTTTCAGATGTGAAATCTTGGCATTCTGTTAATTTATTGCTTCTTGAACAAGATAAGTGGTTGGCAATATGTAAAGACAAGTAATAATACATGTTTTTGTTTGTTTTCTCCTTCCTCTCAACAACCAGCTGCTGAATGTTAATTTCTAAACCCTCAGCAGAAGTCCTGGTGTCCTCTGGTTTCCTTCCAGTACACCAGCTGTGTCACTGAGGACAGAGAGGGCGTCTCCATCTCAGAGAGGTAACTCTTGATGAGAGAGTGCGCACATGTATGACCCAGCTTCACCTGAAAGAGGTGACAAAAAACAGGAAAATTGAGAGATATCCTCTGCCCTTACTTGTAGTTTTGGTGTTCCTCAGGGATCTACACTCACACCGCTGTTGTTTAGTTTTAAAATAAATGATATTTGAACTGTATCCAAAAAGTCAGAGGTGCATTCCCACCAGTCTGGTTTAGCCTCCTTTAATAAAACTGGTTCTTTTGTCTCGACAGTTTGGTTTGTTTGGGGAAGTGTGAACGTGCAATCAGACCAAAACAGTGAACTCTGGTTAACCTACAAACCAACGTCTTTGTTTGGTTGAAATGAATTCTGGAGCAAAACAAAAGTATATGTGAATGCCAAGCGGACCGGAGGCCTTTCTAAAAGCAGGGCAGAGCATTCTGGGTAAATACAACCAAAACAAACAAGTTTCTTATTTAATGCAAACACAGCAACAGGAAATTGTTTTTTAACGACATAAGCGTAAAATAGTTTTGAGAAAATTTGTAATGGAAATGCAGCTACAGTTTCCTGGTACCGAACAGATGTCTCCAGATGTGATTTTAAAAAGACGCACCTGTGCTTTATGCTGCAGAAGCACTTCTCTGGCGGTGCAGGCAGCTTTGTAACTCTGCAGGAAGTATTCACACGATTTCAGAGGCCGATTCTGCAGAAAGAGGCAGATGAAGTCACTTCTAAACTGACAGGATAATAATCAGCTTCACGTGTCTCAGTTTGGTACCACGTCGCTGTAGATGCAGCCCAGAATCAGGCTGATGTCCGCCAGCCTCTCCTGCAGGTCGCTGCTATTGCACAGATCAGCTGACTTCTCCAGCTTCTCAATACACTCCTCGATGTTTCCTTCACTGTTAGAAAGATAAAAACCCTTAGACCAACAGTTTGGTTAACTGTTGTACCAAGCAACTTTTCTCCAGGCCTACTGCAGCGATATGGACATAAAGTTTAATCATGACATTTTGTGCAACAATCGTAATAACAAAAAAATGACAATAAAAACTACTTGATATGACTGCAAGATGCAGCAAACCAGAGCCAATTGGGGCCAATCAGGGTCAATAAGGATCAAGTCAATAATTCCTTAGTAATGACAGAGAGCATTTGTTCCCCTTGCTGTTTTTCACTTATAACAAGACATTTCCCCATGTAATAAATGAAATAAAGTACCAGTGGAGCTATTAACTTTTATTCAATGTTAAGAACTTACTGACTAAAACAAGCTACTATATCTTACTTGAAATAAGAAAAAGCTATATAGTAGCTTTTTCTTATTTCAAGTGTAGAAAGATATTTGCACTAGACAAAAGTGGAGGTATCTTCAAAATATTTTAATAGTATATTGAGAAAAACAAAACAAATGTCAGTGTATTTTTTTCCTAAACAAACCAAAAGCAAATCAAACCAAAGGATTTTGGAGGTGAAGCTGAGACACTGCGAAACAAAAATAAAACTAAATTTAGCTCAATAAAATTTAGGTTTTGGATCAAACTTGACTTCTGTTTGAAACGTCTCTTCATTTCGTCCCACAGCATGATGCAGCCACCACCATTGGTCGAATGACTGACCAGAAAGCTGAAGCCAGGTTTGATTCTTTCATGAGTAGAAACATCTGTGATGACGTCGGTGTTCGTACCTTTGTAAGGACTTGGCTATGGCCTTGTAGGACTTCACCAAACCTTTCAGGTCTTGCAGAGAGTCAAACAGTTCTACGCAGGTGTTGAAGAGCTGGGAGTCATTTATAAAAGACACTCATGAATTTATTTTCGTCAGCTGAATAATGTTTCTGTTTCCAACTAAAGTTAAGATTTGATACCTTCTTGGCTGCTTCATGATCTCCTGAGCTCTGCAAGCCCATTCCTTCCCTGAAGAACGACTCGGCCTTCACCGACTTATCGCCGCCTGATAAAACCAGATCGCAAACTCATGACAAAATGTTTAACTTAGGTTTCAAATAAATAAATGTCAACCTACAATTTTTCAGAAAAATCTGTTCAAGGAAGCATAATAGATCACATTAAAATGTTTAAACTCCAGGGTAAAACAGAGGAAAACGGATGGCCTAATATTAATACCACATAACGTTTTTTAATTATTATTGTCTTCCTCTCCCTCTTTTTCCCCCTTCTGCCCAAAATAACCATGACCCTCAGTTAATTGAGAAATATTAGAGAAATGCAAAATAATGCAAATCAAACAATAATTGCCAGGATGAGAGAAAATAAAGAATATTCTAATATTTTAACAATTTTACTGTTTTTGTTGTGACACCATTTGGTTATGTTTTGCATTTGTCCTAAATATATCCATTTTAATGGTTACTTCATTATTTTTGTTCTAATTTAATTTTGTTGCTGTTATTCGTTTTCTTATCATGCTACTTATTTTGTAGATCAACTCCTCCTTTTGTCAGTCTGTAATGTTTGTTTTACGTGCACTAATTGGTGAATTAGTGTGAACTCCATATTCTCCTCCCACTCACCCTCGATAGCCATCTTGGATCCCAGCTGCAGCAGCATGGTGGCTGTGTCGTACTGCTTCGCTGCGAGGTAATTTTCCCCCATCAGGCTGTAGATTTCTCCCAGTTCCCTGCAGCCCCAGAGCCTCAGTGGCCGGCCGTCCTGGTCCTTCCAGCCTCCGTCCTCCGCCTGCTTCAGGGCCCTCTCCGCCTGATCCCTCGCCTCCATCAGGTCGCCTGGGGGACAGGACACAACCGCGTACGTTTGGCGTTTCTCGGGGCGTAACGGCGTCTGTGTGACGGCTACCTTGCTGCCGGTACAGCTCAGCCAGGTGGAATCTGGCCTCCGTGGCGGATTTGGATCGGCTTCCGAACACTCTGTCAGCGCAGCTGTGGAAGAAGTGAAAGCAGAGCCAGATGTCGATCGGATGGCTGAAGTAGCGACCCAAATGCAGCCGCTCTTCACACACAGCTGTCCAGGAACCTGCACAAAAAACCTGCATTACTTAAACTACAGTAGGGCTGAACGATTAATCGATTCTGAAAATAATTATCAACTAATTTAGTAACCGACTATTTGTTAACTGGAGTATACAAACCGAAAGAACGACACAGGCAGAGCAGTAATTATTGATTAATTAATATGTATCAGATTAATTGATTATTTTGATAATTAATTTTCAAAATGCTTTGCTATTGTATTTTAGGCTATAAAATATTTATCTTGTTATTTGTATATTTGATGTATTTATAATATTATATAAAAAGGATTGAATTGAAAAATCCACAGAATGCCCCAAATCCTGTATCTGATAATCGATTAATAGTCAGAATATTTTGTTATTGCATTTTAGGCAATAAAATATTTATTTCCTTATTTAAAAAGATACTGAATTATGTCTTTATTGGCATCTTTGAAGTATTTTTAATGTTTTTAATATCTAATAAAAATGTTGAATCAAAAAATACACAGAATTTGCCAATTTCTTGCGTCAGACAAATCAAATGATTGTCAGAACAAATGATTAGTCAGTTAGTAAAGTAATTGTTAATCACAGCTCTGAACTAAAGATAGATGATTTTATGGTTTTCTGGATCCAGACTTGATTTTTCACAACTAATAAAAACAAAACTAAATCCAGAAAATCTTGATGTTTAACTCCAGATGAACATCTTCTTCCTCTCCTCACCGTCCCGTTCTGCTTTCTCTGCCCGGCAAAGGTGCAGCCGGATGGTCTCCAGTTTCTCCCGCTGCTCCTCCAGCGGCGGTTCCTGCAGCCGGGGCGATCTGTGCGGAGCGTTGGCCCTCTGCTCCAGGTCTGTGCACAGCAGAGTGAAGAGCTCTGCAAACGACCTGAAACTCAGACACGGATCAGTCAGCCGAGCCGATGTGCGATCGATAACTCAGGGTGAAGGCAGGGAGGGGAAGGCTACCTGTGGTAGCCATCCTGCAGCATCTCCACACACATGTACTGCTTCGGCGTGTTTCTGAACCTGAAAAACAGGAAAGTATCAAAGGTCAACCCTCGTAGAATCAGAAAACCACTGCAGTCCTGATGTTGTTTCCGCTCTGATCATTAAAACATCACAGTTCATGTTGCCATTTTCTCTCTGCTGCTCTTTTCTATCCCATAGAAACTAGCCTTTGCTCAGCGTCTCTCCATTTGCTGCTGTTCCTCTTCCATGGAAAGTTCTCCAGGCTCAGAGCTTCTTTATCTAGATGTGTCTTTTTGATTGAATTTATTACAGCTTTGAGTAATCTCTACTTTTCTTTCTTATAGAAAGTATACCTATTCAGCGTGTCTGTGTTTAATTGTTTCTCTTTTTACTAGATCAGCGCTTCTGTCTCTTTTTTCTGATTGAAGATATTGCTAGCTTTAATGCTGAATTATTTTCCTTTCTTATTGAAAGTACACCTGGTTCAATGTTGTTTTATTGTCTTTTTGTAAGAAGAAAGAACTACAACCTCAGTTGTTCTGTGCCAAGCTGTGTCTTTGTCCCAGTAAAAGTTGTTTCTGTCTTAAACTCTGTGGTACTTTTTCTCTCTTGTAGAAAGTACACCTGTCTCAGTGATATAGAGTATCCTTCAAGATGTTCTGCTTTGATACAAAGGATTAAAACAATGCTATATATCTTTTCTCTCAATGCTATTCTATCATGAAATGGATTTCTCTGCATTGTGTTTTCATTTGTTTTGAACTGAACTGCATGTGTTTGATTGATGTCCGTACTGAGATTCATTTGAACCTTATTGTATTTTACATAGAGTTGATCTAACATATTTATGGACATCTCTGTCCATAAATATGTAAGATTACTGTTACAAATTACTGTTGAAGAATGTTGAGTTAGTAGGTGGTTATTTCTTGTCAGCAGAGGGCGCTCTAACTCTTACTCTCATTGTTCTGATAGTTTTCAGTTGTTGATCTTGGATTAGTGGAAGATCAGGATTTATCAGTCCTGGTCTAAGTGTTTGTTAAAGTTGACATTTTAACACATTTCTTCTCTTACAGCTGATCCAAACCATTAAAACTTACCTGAATTAGATCTAATCTGCATTTTGATTTTTTTTTTAAACCACGGCAGACATGAAGCAGGATAAACATCAGTTTTTAAATGTGTAATTTTGAAAATATCTGATTATTAATGGCTTTTGACAGTGAAGAAAACATTTAAATATTCTCATTTTGCCTTTGGAAGAATTAAAAATAGCATAAAAGAAAGATGGAGGATATATCTGTGATAATTTGTGATTTTATTATAGATGCAGTCCAATTCACCTAATCTGGAAATAACTAGAAGCAGACTATGACTGAAATCTCAAGTTTATTTCTACCAAAAATTGTTTTTCCAATTTTGCTTCATTTTGGCTAGAATGACTTTTAGGCATTTTAAACTCACAAATAATTTATTTCCTATAAATGTTCCTATATATTCTTTTCTCTCTTTAATGATGGAAAACTACTGACAGTTAGTTATTCTGGACTCACAGAGCTATTTCCTTTCTGGAAAGGATCGATGAATCCGAAACCTTCCTGTGTCTGAACATCTCCACCATCTGCTTCATCCTGCACAAATAATAAAGTCCAGTTAAAATCTTAGCAGAGACAATTCTGATCATTTGAGGCAAATCTCAACCCAAATCTATCCTCAGCTTCTCTCTCTGTGTAAACAGAACATTCTTACTCCTTTATTATGTCATTGTCATGTCTAAACTGACAAAAACTGAGAATATTAACATATTCGGTGGGTTTTCTTTGTTTTATTTTATTTTATTTTATTTTACCAGCCTTAGAATTAGAAAAGACATATTTTATTTACTGGTTGCCAAGAACAAAACTAGATTTTACTTAGATGTTGTAAATAATGCTAGTAATTCAGTAATGGGTGGGTTTGTAATTACTTTTATAATTCTTAAAATAAGTTATGTTGAGTTGGTAGAAGTTAATATCAAAATATCACATTTGATAGAACAAAAAGTTGATTTTATTTAATAAATATCGTGTCTTTAAACGAGCTTTCTGCTATCAGGAAACACCGCGCATTACAATGCAGACATTATTAAAAGGTGATAAGTTACAAATAAAGTTACTTTCGCAGCTAAACTTTGGAGCTTTTATAGCTTAAGCTAACTAAAACGGAAGCTAGCAGCACTTCATTAGGTTTAAGAGTCACAAACGGTAGAATTACTATGATAATGTCACAGGTTATTTTATTGAGACCTCGGCTGATTCAAACCTGAGCTTCTCTTGATGTCACTTTGCGTCTCTTCTCAGTTAAATTGCAGGGAAAAAGTACAGAAATACAAAGACCGCGGCTAATTTAGCCTGATAAGTTTCCCCCGTTCGAAGTCAGCGTCTAGCAGCAAAGCTACGTCGTCACCATGGCAACGAGGGGATGGCGGAAGCGTTACGTCACTGGTACCTGAATCTTTTGGTTCTAGTCAACTAAAGTCATTCTGAGTTTAATGTGATCGGTGGTCGAGTAAAGAATGACAACAGAGGAGCAACACAACTGACACATATTAGCCCTAATTATTGTCACATTATCTGAAGGTATTTTCTAAATAAACCAATAAAATTCACAATCAGATTCGTTGAGGTTGCTGTGTTTTACCCTTCCTATTACTACAGGCAGTAAGACAAAATGAGTAATCTGACTAGAGGTGAGACAAGTCACAAGTGTCATTATAGAATATATACTAAAATAATGTGCTGAATAAGTTATTACATTTGAAAATGGGTATGTTGAATGTATCATTATTTGCATATTAAAAATATTTACAGTTGATGTTACTGAACTTCATTTATTTCAGTCTTGTGTTGCAACATGGCTAGCTGTCTCACTATCTTGCTTGCTGTCTATCTTGGTAGCTAGGCAGCGAGATTAAGATCGCTAGCCTTAGCTAGCTAGCTAAATAGAGCTACATAGACTGATTGCTAGTTAGCTAGATAGCTAAGCAGTAGACAGACATATAGATGACCTCCTTGTTTTTACCAGAAAAACCTGACGTCAGCTGACATGTGCACTCTTTTTATATCAAATGTGTATCTCGGACACAGTTTAAAAGCGCCTCTTTATCCCACATCTGGAAAACAAACCCCAGTATATTCTTGCTGAAAAGTTTAGCAAAGACCAGATGTTGAGACTGTGCAGTGAAACTTTCCATCAAACTCCACCACAGCTGGATGGAAACTCAGTTGATGTGTGACGGCGCGCGCTTTGTGGTCGGCATTGGTTCTTTTATGCATGGAGTTGTTAATAAAGTCCCACGTTCTGCATGGAAAGCTGTTTCCTGAGTGAGCGTCTGGCTTTGATTTGCTTTTTGACTTTGGTTTGTTTGTTCTTTTCATTCTAATTAGCTTCAGGAGTAATTTGTTGATTAACCAGCCTGCGCTTTAAAGAGACAACCAAGAATTAAACTATCATTTTCCCACTAGAAGAGACTAACAATGTGGAAACTGCATGCGACGCTGGCTGTAAATCCAAACATCAAGCATTTAGTTGTAATTGTCAATATATCCTTTCATCTCTGTAATAGAGCTCAGGAAATAGACCAATAAAGCAGACTCTTAATGATAAAAAAACGTTATTTCCCTTTTTCCCCTTCAAACCTTCTGTTCAGATGGAGATAATAGGCTTAGATCCAGCATCCAGCTTCTTCTGGTTCCCAAAGATTTTCTTTCTCTATGGTTTACAATAAAATCCCCCCCAAAAAAGAAAACAAAATATCAACTGGGCACACATCATTCAACCAGACATAAACCTTTACACATATTTTGTTTTCAAACTCCACTGAAATTTATTTCACACTTCAGGTTGCCACAAAACGCACTACAAGCCACCTTTACAGTGAAACACTTTAGTGTAACTGTTATTTTATTTTTCATTCACCCATACTGCTTCCCGCGACCTTCTGCAATGGCACTGCGCCCCCTTAGGGGGCGCGCCCCACACTTTGGGAACCACTAGGTTAAACCAATAACAAAATAGGGATTTTGATTCTTGTTACTGACTAGTTATATATTGACCAATGACATTAAAGTGTTAAATCTTAACCTGAAATGATTGTGAAATTAGAGAGGAGAATGAAAAAGTGTCTATTTTCCATCAAAAAATGTGCATTTTAATTTGAAAGCATGTATGAATGCTAAGTGGACCATACAACGCTCCAAAGCCAGGAAGTGGATTATGGCGCATGGCATTCTGGGTAAATAAAACCAACACAAACATGTAACTTTAGCGCTAGCAGCAGAAATTACTCTCAGTCTTTTATAAAAGGCAAAAGAGAAATCCTACAACCGCTACAATCTGACACTACTCCATTTTTGTTTACTTATTTGAACAAGGAAGTTGCGCTGGTATTTTACTGTGTCGTTTCCTTCAGTGGTTCTTGTTGCAGCGCCACCACAGGTGAGGAGGGGAATAGGTTTTTCAAACAGTTTGGTTTCACTCATTGCAGTAAGAAAAAACCACACCAGCTTAAAATATATCAAATGCTGTAACTGGATCTACTAGATAATCAGGTGTGAAAACATCCTTAAAAATCTTTATCATGTTCCCTGATAAGGGGTTTGTAAAAGAAGCAGGGCTGAGTAACTCAATAACAAACCAGATTAAAGTATGTAAATGCACAGAATGAGGAAATATAAATGATTTCAAATAAATGTTTTATCTTTTGTGTCAAACAATTATCTTTCTGCATGATTCAAGTCACATATCTTCTGCTTATCTCTCTATTTATAGTGGTAAATAAACAGACTCACACTCTGACGAACCACATTTATCCACTGACACTCAGTGATGAAGATAACACAAAATACTTGAAATAAATTTAGACCATCAGCTACACAAGGTCAGAGGTCATTCAGGCGTGAGCTCAGACACATTATTGGTGTGCACACGTGTTACAGATGTGTAAACTCAGCATGCGTGGCACGTGTTGCGACTGCAAACATATTCCAGTCAGAAACCAACAGAGCAACAACAGTCCACAGCTTAGAGTGAAAACTAAGGTCAAAACTGGGGAAAATTTGTTATTCTGAGTTTCCTCCAGCAACTTATTAAATTAAAAACAGACCCGCAAAGCAAGAAAAATTATCGATCAATGCTTTCAATTCCAACTCTTCTCTCGTTTTTGGACAAATATTTCAGAATTAATAAAATTTACAGTGAAATTTGGAATAAATGTGAAAACATAAAGATAGCACCCTTAAGAACGCACTGAAGCAGTTCACCAGAAAAAAGTTGATTTGGAGGTTAATTACTCTTTAAAATGCTCCTTTTCAAACTTCCTGTTGCAGAGAGCAAACCATAAAGTGGACATTTACAAGGGAAAGTAGACATTTACTTTCACTTGCCCTACAGGAGCTTTATGGAGGATCAAACATGCCACTATCAAGAATACAGGAACTTAAAAATTTTTTAAGTTCCTGTAGCAAATAATGCTACTGTGCTGCAGTGCTAATGCTAACTTGTACTCGAGAACAGTAAGAGGACATTTACTACTTGCTCCACTGTAGCAGTATGGAGGACAAAGCTTGCCATGAATAAGAATAAATACATAAATTAAACAATGCTCATTAAGTCAACATATACTCACAATGCAGCTTGAATAAATTAAATAAATTAGTGCCATTAAACGCAACAAAATAATAAATGAAAGTATATAAATGGGGACAGTCACAGAAGTTAAATAGAAACATATATGTCTGCCAAATTAACTGATCAATTATTAAATAAATATCTCCTTTTTATTATTTTGATGCACGTAATGGGGCACTAATTTATTTGAAAAGCTACTTTTAGCTGTACTTACATCAAGACATTTATTTATGTTTTCATAATCATGGCAGGATTGGTCCTACATATAACCATAGCTAAAAATAAATGAAACACATTTAACCAGTCTCATAAAGTCTGGCTTTATTACTCCTTATTTACTTTTATATCAGCAGTTCATTGGTAAGTTAAACTGTGTTCATTTTATTACTTTGCTATTCAGTTACATTGTTAATACTTATGTTAGCAACACAGCTTATTTAAAAATTAGGCACTTTTAATATTAAGACTTTAATTGGCTTTCAAGTCAAGTAAATTAAAACGCCCTCCACTTTTTCCAACTGTTTCTCCAATCAAGTTGTATTAAATTTGTTTACCATCCTTTGTTTTTTTGCAAAGAACATCTTCTGCTTACTTAAAATGTAGCCTTAGTCTAACAAAAACTTTTCTTAATAATACTTGCTTTATATTGCAATCTTGTCAACATTTGTTGAGCTGCCTTCAAAGGAACCAAAGGCGAAGTCTTACCCAGAGTGTATCTCAAATTTCTCTGAACACTATAAAGTTGTGTGTAAGATGAAAAGAAAAGCTTGAAGAAAATGACTTTGTGTGGCATCAGTTGTGTTCAAACAGCAACCCAATATTAAAATTTACAACCTTCCATCAAACTGCCAGCCAAGGCTTGGGTGGTAAAGCAGAAAGACTGTTGTCTGTTCGTGTCAGACAGTAAAAGTTCAGAGTCGTCAGCGTGTTTACGAGATGTTCCGTCGTAACTGAGGAAAATGGAGGAGAAAAACCAGAAGGAAACAGAGAGGAGGTGAAGGGGGGACAACAGCGGCGGGAAGCTGAAGGTCCAGCTGATGAGCAACAGCAGCAGGTGGGAACGAAGGAAGAAACAAAAGTGAATAACTGATCTCAAAAATATCACACTGACGTCAGCTACTTTATTTCACTCAAAATCAAATTAAAAAATACAACAATAAGCATAAGAGTCAGTAATCAACATGCAATTCGGACTTATTTTCTCTTTCTCTGAGAGATATATTAGGGCCATTGTTGAAAGAAAAAGAAATGAGTAAACTTCTTCTAAAAAAACTCAGAAAATCTGATTTGTCTCAGAAATTTTCTTGGAAAAACAAGGATATTTCTGAGCTGAAATATTTTGTTTCAAAAGGAGTAGAAGTCAAATTTTGTTGTTCTAACATTTCTGAGTTTTTCGGGGTAGAAATTTATTCCTTTTTTCTATCTATGACCCTAACTTTGTCATTTTATTGAGTTGTATTTTAGAAAAGGAAACCAGTCAGATGCAAATAAATAAATATATACTTACCTCCTTCAAGTCCATAAAATGACCTAAATCTCAAGACCTCTCAGTTCGGGTTCTGGACCGATGTTGAAAACCTTTTCAATGAAGTCATTTATTCTTAACATTTGTAAAGTACGGCAGTTTTTCCACAATGGGGTGTTAAGGCCATTGGAGATAGAATAAAAGTACATTTCTGCCCAAAAACTGCAAAGATGTGAGATTCTCAGAGATTGCTTTGAAAGGTTAAGGACATTTCTGAGCTTCAAAAGTTAAATGTGTGAAAAGACAAAAACACTCAACACAATTTATGAGATTAATGTCAAACTTTCAGATTTTTTAAATGTGTCTTTTTCATGTAGGACTCAAGAGTTTTTATTGTTATTGGGGATTTTTTTTTATTTTTAGACAATTTCGGACATTTCCGGTCTCGTTTTTGGCGCCTCTCAAAATGGCGCCCCGCGCGTCGCATCGCGCGCAGACGCGCTGGTTTCCTGTAAGATGGCGGAAGAACGAAAAGGAGTAAATCTCTGCCAAAAAAAAGAAAAAAAAAACTATATTAAAATGTCGGATTAATCAAGATAAAACATGGAAATTTACAAGTTTAATAAATGTAAAAACTTTCAAAACTCGGAGACTCGATTCGATTCTGAGTTGCCATGGCGACGGGAAAACAAACGGTTGTCGCCCGTTACCGAGAGAAATGGGAAGCAGGAGAAAATGAGGGAGGAGAGCTGAAAGGGCGGCACCAGCGGCAGGAAAGCAGTTAATGAGCGATGACTGGAGGAGGGAAGGAGGAGCAGAGAATAAGGGTGAGTACGAACCAGAACCAGACCCTCTGGACCAGTTCTGTCTCGAGCCTGAACGGAACACTTGTCCTTTTCGTGCTGCTCTGTCCCGAAACCTTACATGGAATATATTTGGAAAAATAAAAAAAATAAAGAGCAGACAAATAGAAACAGGTGAGATTTTAGTTTTTTTTCTTCAACAACCTTTTTGATCATTCAGAAAAAACATTTAGAGAGAAAAAAATGTGTTTTATTACAGAATTAAACTCTTTACAGCAGTGTAATCTAAGATTGTTTAGTGTTAAATCCAGATTATTTTGTCATGTTTGCGCAAAGACCAAATGTTTGTTGTGGTTTTGAAAGATTATAAATTTAACTAAAACTGTTAGCAAGCTGTTTGCTGTGGTCAGATTTAAACTTTAGGAAATAAGGACAATAAATGTACATTTTAGTTATGCTTAAGAGAAAGTAGATAGTTATTGTAGCATCTTTTGTCTTCATTTTATTTTGAAATACTTCTGGTGTTTAATCCAAAAAACTCTAGCAGCACATTTGAAATTCATACCCAAAAACACTTTATTGGTCCCAAAGGAAAACTAAATGTTGGAACTCAAATTAATTAACATTTACATTTTAGGCTTCCAGCAGGAACCATAAATGGTAACAGAATGGTGTGTGGTGGTGTATTTTATAGACATTTTATTCATAACTTTTTAAAAACTATTCATAACTGATAGTTTTCCACCTTTAGGGATAAAAAAATCTATAAAAATGAGTTTTCATCACTGATTTTTGGGTTATTCTGAGCTTTGAAGTTTGTAACGCTTCAGATTTAAAGTTTTATTATACATCTGGAAAGTGTTCCTGTTACTATTCTGCCATTTAAAAAAGATAATCAAGGTCTTGAAGTTGTGTTTAATTGTGTCTGCACAAACTAACACAGATCTGTTTTTCTCTTTTTTTTCCCATATTGTCTCCAAACAGCAGATCTGACAGCTACTACTTCATGCTGAATCAGTTATTTGTGCTTTCAGTAAAAGGTTCTGCTATCAACAGATCCTAGTTTGCTTTTGAGGACACCAAGCAACTTCTGTAAGTTCTTTCTCCAGGCAGTTCAAGGATTTCAGAGCAGAGTCCAGGATGGTTTCTGGAGTTCAGGATGTTAACTCAGTGAAACCAGGGAAGTCCATGTTCCTCTTGCCGCTGCTTGTCTGGTGTTTCCTGTTTGTCTCCCATGTTGAGGGCCTACGCAACTTCACGCCTCAGCCTCTCCAGTCAGAGACGGCGTTATCTGAACTCCCCAGCACCAATCGTCCTACAAACGCAGAGACGCACATGTTGCAAGAGACGGTCAATAAACCGTTCGTCTCGTTGGACTCTGAAGCAGAAAACCTGAAGGCTGAGAACAAACTGAGGGCCAAACATAATAGAAAACTTGCTAGTTCCCACAACTCGTCTCAGAACCCTAACCCTAAGCCGCCAGTCCGCCCCAGGTGCACCCAGGAAATGTCGGTAAGAGCCGTCTTCAAGTACATCAACACAGTGTTCTCCTTCGTGATCTTTGCTGTGGGGATCATCGGCAATGTCACCCTGTTGAGGATTATCTGCCAAAATAAAAGCATGAGGAACGGACCCAACGCCCTGATAGCCAGCCTCGCCATGGGAGACATACTGTACATCGTCATAGACGGCCCAATCAATGTCTACAAGGTACAGCTCTTCATGTGTTTTCACCTGTAGCTTAATTCAGCGGGTCAAACCCGTCTTCATTTTGGGCCATATAGGGTTGCCAGATCTGGAGTTGCATTCACACCAGCCCCGTTTAGTCCACTTTAATCAAACTACAATTTGTTTACCTTGAAAGTCCGGTTTGTCTGGGGAGATGGGCAAAAAAGCAAACTCTGATGTGTTGAAAAGCGTTGGTCTGGGTTTGGCTGAAGTGAACTCTGCTGCAGTCTGAATGCGTATGTGAATGCCAAGCGAACCACAGACTGCTCCAGAAGCAGGAAGTGGACTGCAGCTCAGGGCAATCTGGGGAAATGTAATCAAAAGAAACATGTGAGAATCTGGCATTAGTGGGAGAAACTGCCTGTGGTTATTTACCCAACACTAAAGAGAAATCCTACATCGCTAAACTCTAACTCTACACCATTTTTATTTACATTTAGTGAAATGTAAATGCTCACTCTGTTCTTCTGGGTTTTTTGAGTTGTTTCCTTCAGTACTTGTTGGTGCAGCGCCCCCACAGGTGAGAAGAGGAACAGGGTTTCAGTTAGTTTGGATCGTTTGACAGTACAGTGTGAAAGCGAACCGCACCAGCTGAAAATTTAGCAAATGTTACAACTTTGGTCTCCAAACAAACCGAGTCTGCCGGACTATCAGGTACAAAAACAATTCATCTCAATCTCCAATGAAACTCCTGTTAATGGCACCAGATTTACAATGTGAGAATTCACAACATTTTTCATAAATCCTTTTATTCTGACCTGAACCAGATTGTGTGACACCTTTTAAGTTACGATTTTACACAGGGATTTATGTTCAGAAATACGACCAACACAGTGATACTTGACTAAACAATGAGTAATCATTGACAATGTATTCTAGATATTTCAAAATAAATTAATAAATGCAATAACAGCATTTTATTAAAACCTTGTGCTTTTCAGCCAAACACAATTATTTCAAAATGATCTTTTTATGAAACTTTTCTAAAAACTCACCAAATGTAGTGAAAAGCTGTCAAAATTTTAACACCCACACAAATCACAAAGACTTTGTGGCTCTTTGTCAACCTGCTGAAGTTTTGTTGGTGTTTTCTTGTGTGCAGCTCCTGGCAATGAGGTTCCCATTCGCCGACCAACCGTTTGGTCAATTCCTCTGCAAGTTGTTACCCTTCATACAGAAGACGTCCGTCGGCATCACCGTCCTCAACCTGATTGCTCTCAGTGTGGACAGGTGACGCACAAACACACAATACCCACAGCAACTTGTACGGCCGAGTGTTAGGGCCAAGAAAATCAAAAATAAGTAGCAGAATAAAGTCATAATAATACGAAAATAAGGTCACAATATTCTTAGTTGTTTTGAACAAATCATACGATAAATGCATTATTAGTGAAAAAAATATGCCTTTGCAACTAGTGTTTTAAAAATAAATATTAAGGAATTATTGACTTAAAACAAGCCCTTTATGTCTGTAAAAGTATTTTAAAGTTAGTTTTGTCTTATTTCAAGTGTATTGAGGTGTTTGCGGTAGAAACTAGACCAAATATATTTGGTAAGATGTGATGTTTTTGGCTTAAAGGGCTAATAAAACTTGACAAGATGTGAAAGATTTAATGACGTGTAACTGAAGGATCTGTGTTTGTAGTGCTACAACAACTAAAACATACAGCGTTGATTGTTAATAAACGCGGTCTGAGAGCTGTTGGTGAACCTATACCTGCTGACATTTTGTGTGCAGGTATCGTGCCGTGGTGTCCTGGTCTCGGATTCAGTGCAGCGGCATTCCCAAGGGAACGGTGGTGCAGATCGTGATGATCTGGTTGCTGTCTGCCTTACTGGCCGTGCCGGAGGCCTTCAGCTTCAACCTGTACCGCTTCACTATCGGCAACAATACCATTAGTACCTGCCTAATAAGACCCGAGAACTCCTTCTTGAAAGTGAGTTTGTGTTTCCAGGCTGGAGCTGACGGTGTGTGTGTGTGTGTGTGTGTGTGTGTGTGTGTGTGTGTGTGTGTGTGTGTGTGTGTGTGTGTGTGTGTGTGTGTGTGTGTGTGTGTGTGTGTGTGTCTGTCTGTCTGTCTATTTTCCTTCCTTTCTGTCCAAGAAAATGAAAACACATTCATCTTGTGTATTTACTATACTGTTAATAATATTGAATTATTCATTTGTTCATTTATTTTCCTATAAATATGTCTATTTTATAACTATAATAGAGCTGCAACTAACAATTATTGTAGTAATTGATTATGCTATCACTTATTCTAATAATTAGGATTAAAAATTAGCACATTCTACAGACTTTAATTAACCACTTAGCCATTTTTCTGCTCCCATTATCCAATCAGTTTTTCTCTCTCTTCCGGTTTGGTCTTATTGCTCCTTCAGTAAGCCTTTATTCTGCAGTATGTTTCATCTCAAATGTTTGTTTTGTTGCCGGAGTGAAATCCGTGCAGTCATTCATTTATTTCTACACCAAAGAAGACAAAAGGAAGAGAGGGGAATGGCTGGAGCTTATTTAATCTAATCAGAGAAATTAGGCAGGAAAAGAGTCATTGTGGGAAGTCAGCAAACGTCCGGCAGGATCAGGGAATCAGCATGAATGGATTTCTGTAATGCAGTTAGCAAAGCGATGAGTTATCAGTTACACTTAGAAGAAGAGAGAAGAATTCAAGTAAATTGTAGGTTTACAACTTACGCTTATGTTGGAGATAGAAATTTTGCACACAACTTCACATTTTTTATGTTTTTCCTTCTTCCATTTGGGTTCCAACTGCTTCCAAAAACAGCTTCAAAAAACATCCAGCCGTTTTGTTGGCAATAAGTTAATGATGTTTAGTATCTGGAAAGTGAGCAGTTTTCAAAACCATCCTGATTATGAAATCACATTCGCCGGGCACTTCGCTGCAACCTCGCAACCAAAGCAGAACTCTGCCCTGTTGCATAGCAACCCAAGCAGAACTCTGCCCCGTTGCATAGCAACCCAAGCAGAACTCTGTTCAAGGAAGCATAACATGTCACCTTTAACTTTTCTATTTTCAGTTCTACATCAACTTCAAGGATTGGTGGATATTTAGCATTTACTTCTGCATCCCTCTGACCTGCTCGGCGATTTTCTACGGCCTCATGACTCACGAAATGCTCCGGCATGAGAAGGGAGATCTGAAGCGGTCACTGGGTGAACAACTGAAACAGGTACGCAGAACATGACTAAAGCAGAGGCGTCCAAAGCATGGCCCGGAGGCCGTTTGTGACCACGAGTTAAGAATGATAAAAAAAAAAAACTGTGCTACAAAATATAAAGCAATTTGTGATCAAAAAAATTTGGAAATTGTTTTTTTCCAATAAGAACCCTAACCCTAGCTCTAAGCCTTTTTATGTTTTGTATCTCGAATGTCACACACATTTTATAAAAACTATTAATGTTGAGCAGGTAAAACAAAACAAAAATAACAAAAAATAAAATAAAAATAAGTTTTGCATTTTAATTCACTGAATTTTGTGACCTGCCAGTATTTGAAATTTGCCAGTTTTGGCTCTCGGGGCAAAATCTTTGAACATCCCTGGTTTAAAGGAATGAAGCTGCATTTTAGTCAAACTTCATTTCTGTGCTTTATTTTTCTATTTCTATTTTCTGCTCTCTTTCTACCAAAAGTGTTCTTTTTGAAAGTCAATTTTGTTTAGAGTCTTCATATTAATTTTATTTGTTATTTCTGTTGTTTTGTTTATTTGAAACATTTAAATGTTCTCAGTTTGAGTGTTAAATTTTCATTAGACTATAAAGTTTACTGATCTTTTAGAACGTGTTCTTGCATTTTTACTCTTACCATTAAATTACTTGAAAATGGCCTCAGTCAACAATATTTTTGTTTATTGCAATAACTCTGGGGACAATTTGTCGTCCAGCAAAATGTGTTATGGTGACAGGCCCTTTCCTGGGCGGGATGATGCTTGCAGATCCCCATTGTGTCTATATTTAATATAAGTCTTTGAACAGGTGAACAAGAATCAGTAAATTGTTCCTAACGATGAACCGAGACGCCATGTCTGTAGAAAGTTTGGACGACTGCTGTTGTACATGCAGAAATTAATACTCTGAACTTCTGTAAATAACCTTCAAACACACCAAGGTTTGAATAAATGTCCTCTGTGCAGCGCCGGGAAGTGGCCAAGTCTGTGTTCTGCCTGGTGGTGATCTTTGCCCTCTGCTGGTTTCCTCTTCACTTCAGTCGGCTGCTGAAGTTGATGATCTATGACCCGAACGACCCTGGCCGCTGTGAATTACTGAAGTGAGTGCCAAAACTGAAACCGAAGGCTGAGTCATTTTTAAATTTGTGGTTTTGGTCTGAAAGCCTGGCCTCCTGTCGGTTGCAGCATTCTGCTGGTGCTCGACTACTTCGGCATCAACTTGGCGACCGTCAACTCCTGCATCAACCCCATCATCCTCTTCTTTGTCTCCAGGAAATACAGGCACTATTTCATGGTAAGGATGTCTTGCTTTATGGCTTCCTGGTTTGCTACGAAACAAGAGACTCTGTGCTTCGTCCGGGGTCAGTGCGACGTCACAGTGAGGTCACGGGGTCATGAGAGACAGATCTAAAACTGGGGGTTGGGAGTTGATTAAACACAGAAAGGTCACGACTTCTGATAAAGTGTTTGTGGGAAGTCAGTAGAAGCTTTCTGGTTAAGAGGAGTACTCCATTCAGGAGTGACATATTTACTGTCCTGTTCTTTTTATAATCTGGGAATCTAAAGACAAATATTCCCCTTTAGCTCCACGTTCTGTCGCTTCATAAATGTGCTGCACCAAGAGCAAAATTTGAATGCAAACGATTCAGCAGGCAGTTTTTTGATATTTAACTTACTTTTCTCACATCTAACACACTTTCATCATATATCTATGTGATGATGTATGATGATATCATATATATATATATTGTAACTGTCGTATATCACTTCAGGCGTAGGAAGACAGGTACATTAGTTCCACACAGGAATTTCATTGCGGTGGAGAAAAAGATGTGATTTTGAAATCTTCAACTCGTGTCCAGTGCTATCTCTGGAAACGCCTTTTGAATGAGGTATGTTGCCATGGAAACGGATGGTTTATAAGTTTACTTTTATGTATAGGCACGCATCAGCGTTATGTGATGCACGTGGAAGATCCCGTCCTCCAGCAAAACACTGCTGGCCAACAATGACTACTATTGGTTGTACCAGTGATGCATAAAAGGAAAACCAAGGAACCAAGTATTTTTGGTTCAGTCATCTTAATCATGGGATGGTCACACATCCAGTATTAACCACTAAAGGTTTGTCTAAAAGTTAGCTACACCAGCCAAAATGCTTTTTTAGCTTCTTTCATCACAATGAAGCTGAAACAGCAGCTGGACTTGCGTTGTGTTTCTCCTTCATCTGCATGGAGATTTCCTGGAAAACAGAAACGATGATGGTGGCAGAAGTTTGTTCTGCTCTGAGTGGGTTGCTGTTGCCTGTTGTTGGTGGTCAGAGGACCTGGTGGCGCTGATGGTGCCTCAGCCAGCCACCATCAGCGTGTGAATGTGTGTGTGAATGACCGAAGCACTTTGGGGTTCTCTGGACTTGATAAAGCTCTATAACAGTACAGGACATTTACCACTTTCTTCCACACAACCTTGGCCACAGCGCCCCCTTTCTGGTCATTGATGGGGTAGGCTTGAGCGTCAGGAGAAAAGGATCAGTAACAACAAGTATTTTTCAAAGCCCCCCTTCGATTTCTCCAGGCAGAGAAAGTCTGTACTAGTGCCATGGAGGCAGCTGCTGTGGATGCTGACAAGAGGAGCTCCAACATTTCTTGTGGGAGTCGTCCTTCATCTTCACATCAAGATTTGATTTCCTGGCCCATATTTGACCAGTAGAATCTCTCAGTTATCAACTGTGAGTTCTCTAAAAGCCTAAAGGCCTCAGTATTGGCATACTCCGTTTTTGGAGGTCCACTCAAGGTGGACTTGCACATCATCCGCAGAAGGAAACACTTAAGACCACATGTCTACTTGGTGTCGCACAGTGTCGGCGGGAAACAGAGTTCAGGTCTGTTTCCGAACACTGACTATGTGATACCAGTTTGATAAGGTTGCAAGGACCCACATGATCGCACTGACAGGTGTGTGGAGGCTGCCCTGATGGAGCAAAAGGCCTTCAACTCGCTCATCAGTCATTCTGCTATCCAGTAGGTTTGTAGGGAATAAAGGAATTTATCACAAGCAATGTAGGCAATCACTCTGAAATCCCAACCGTGCTCATGTTTCAGAAACACGGCAGTCGATTTGACAGTTCATCATGAACCAGAGAGGAGACCCGCTCCATTCCTTCTCCATGTTTCAGTATATGAGCAAAGCAGCCACTCTGGATTAGATATCATGTGAATTCAGTTTTTTATGACAGCCAATGTTGCGACAGACTGGCGACCTGTCCAGGGTGAACCCCGCCTCTCGCCTGGAACGCAGCTGGAGAGGCACCAGTAACTCCCGACCCCCCGAGGGATTAGGGTGAATAGTAAATGGATGGATGGATGGATGACAGCCAATGTTTTCTTTGTTTGTTGTTTCGCCAAAACTGCTAAATCGCCCCAAAAACGTGCATTTGACTTACACAGCCTCAGTGTTCTGTTAAATGAAGGTGGATAAAATAAAATAAAAAATAAGGGACATCCTGGATCTGTTTCTTGATTCCCTCTGCAGACACCATGTGGTCCAGATACTGCACCTCCTTCTTCATCAACTGGCACATCAAAGACCAGCTGGATGTGTTCCAGATTCTCCTCAAATGTTTTAGAAAATATTATGAGGCCATCAAGGTAACTGAGCAGGTGAGTGAAATTCCGATGTGTGAGGAATAAATGGGGTATTCTGAAGCCCGAATGGCATTCTGTTGGCCTCAAACAGCCCGATGGGCGATCTGGATGGAGTCCTGTGTTTATCATGCGCTGCCACGTCCATTTGCCAGTAACCGGCCTCTGGATCCAGCCTGGACGACGAAGTACTCAGCTTGCCCCAAGGCCTCTAAGGCTTCCTCAATTTATGGCAGAGGGAATATGTCACATGTGGTGCAGGAGTTCAGTTTTCTGAATACATAACTTTAATGTCTTTCTTGTTGGCCTAGAAAGTCTGGTTCATTTGGGGAGGTGTGAATGCACAATCGAACTCTAATGTGGACCAAATATGTGAGCTCTGGTCTGCCTGAAAGCCTAGATCTCAGTTCGGTTGATATGAACTCTGGTGTGGTTTGAATGCAAACGCCAAGCAGACCGGAGACCGCTCCAAAAGCAGGAAGTGGACGAGAGAGCAGGGCTTTCTGGGTAAATACAACCAAAACAAACGTGAGAGTCTAGTGTTAATGGGGGAAATTATATGTGGCTATTTACCAAAGACAAAAGAGAAATCCTACAACTGCTAACATCTCACATGATTCCATTTTAACGTACATTTTATGAAATGCAGTTGTGCTCAGTTTCTTCTTCATTGGTTTTCTGTAGTTTCCTTCAGTGGCTCCCGGTGCAGCGCCACCACGGTGGAGGAGGGTGACTAGGTTTCTCCAAGGAATTGATTTGATCAATACAGTGCAGAGTGAAAGCAAACCACACAGCTGAAGATGCAACAAATGTTGCAATTTTCAAAAATTATATTGCCATAATATAATTTGGCAATATAATTACATATGTTTTGCAACTGCGCAGTTAGAGTTACTAACATAACCGATTAGCTTTTCGGTTATAAACATGGTAATATATGACAGTTTTTTTAGACATTTCCATTTTAAATGTGATGAAAGTGCGGAAAATGTGAGAAAAGTAAGGTAAATATAAAAAAAACTGCTAAATATTTTGTGTTCAAATTTTACACTTTGCAGCCCATAAATAAGGAAACAACACAATGCAAGCGGTTCTGTCGCTAATGCTAACTGGGATTAAAAAATAACCCAAATCAGCTGAAATATTATTCAAGATCTGGTGAAGACTTCAGATTGAGAAGGAAGCAACACAAGAAAAAATAAAAACAATCAGATTAAAAAAACTCAAAATGATTTTTAAAAATTATTTGTTTTTTATATTTTGTTGAACTAATCAGAAAAGGAACGTTTCCAAACAGGAAGATAGTTTTGATTTTCAAATGTTTTAAAATGAGACAGTGATGCTGCTGAAAGTCTTTTTACTCAGTTGATTTTATGAAATATATCTGGATACGTTTTTCCCCATCATCATAAATGAGGTTAAATTTAAAAAAAGTTTAACTTTAGATTTTAATTCTTCTGTTAGGCTTCTCTCTGTCTCTTAAGTTATTATTTACTTGTATGTAAGATGACAATTTTCAAAGGATCTTCTAAAATCTAGATTTTAGAAGAGCAGAAGATGCTAGTTTAGCCTTTTCTGTGTCCCTGTTGACTAAATAGGTGTAAACTAATTGTTATGTTGAAACTAAGTCCCATAAACTACAGTTTAAGTGGAGTTGTAGTTTTATTCTGGCAACAGGATTGGATTTAAATGTATTTTTTGGTGTCACAGTGACCGCCGGCAGCTTTATCTTCGTTCTGATGGAAAGTATTTCCAGCTGGGACATTCTGCTCCTGTCTGAAAGCAGCTGACTCGGTTGAATTTGCCATTTGTGGTTCTAGTCCAGGACTAAAATGCTTAAAGTTTCAGCCGTGTCATCCAGGTTATCTTCTCTCGGCCTTGGAGATTAGAAATCCATCGGGTCAAGAAAGGTCAAGCCTGCTTACTGGGAATTAAGTTGTCACAAAATAGCCGGCGTCACAAATACTGAAATAAAGATTGTTACGACAGGGGAGTTTAAAAACGGAGACATTAAAATGAAAGAGACCAGAACCAGGCAGTAAAGCTGCTGTCAGCCGGATTTAAACACCAGCGACACTCACTGCTGTTTAATAAGAAAAAGTTAATAGTCTTGGTTACGTCCTTCACTGTTGCTTCTTTCTACCTCATTTTTTTCTGTTAATTGGCCAAAAAGAAAAATCAGGAAGAGGAGAGAAGATGGAATATACTGAATTGTATTGTAGCAGATCAATATAAACATTATTGATCCATGTACTTCAGTTATTTAATGTTCTGATGTTAGAACATGTGTTTAGACTGCCTGAATTAAATGTTAAAAACAGATTCAGAAACAGCTTCCCAGTGAAGAATAGTAAACATTATTCACTATCTTTCACAAAGAAACCAAGTCTGTTTAACAAAATCAATCGTATTTTACTCTAATTATGTAAAATACGATTGATACTAATTATGTAAAATTATGTTATTTTTCTATCAAGTTATATACAGATGATATTGTTACTTATATTTCAGAAACATTTGATTTTACCTCATATTTGAATGTTTTAATGGAAAGAAAAACATAATGTTGACTTGTTAAGCACTTGGCGTGAACTCAGAAGTGTCTTTTATTGTGTTGTGCAAAAGTCTTGAGTCGTCCCTTATTCCGCTGTTACTTTGCTTACAAGCAGAAACGCAATTTGAAGGCTATGAGTAAATTCTGTATGACTCAAAGACTTTCTCCTCCCGCTGAGACTGAACATTTTGAACCGAGTGAAAAGGATGACCCTGCCTGTCTCTGTCTTTCTCCGTCTCCCTGTAGAAGATGCTGTTTTGCTGCCGTCACTTTTGGCCTTTCTCCAGCAACCTGCAGCCTCTCCAACGTCGGAACAGTCAGCAGTTTCAAAACTCTGACCGCTGATGGTTTCACCTCCACAGAAATGTTTTCACATACAACCCATAAAGTTATGTCGGATCTTATTTGAGCTCTTCCAGTTTTGGGAAAACAGTTAAGATATCAGGGAAAAGTAAATATTTTAGATAGTATTTGAGCAGTTTTTCCCAGAAAGGAGATGAAAAATTGTGTTGAGATGATTACCTTAAACCTCATCCACCTTGTTTAAGAACCTAAAAGTGCAATTCACAATAATATTTAAATCAAATAGAGGATATTACTGGTTCTTCTGAAGGTGTAAACATAAGAATGATGATAAAACTAACGTTCAACAACGCCGTCTAGTTAAACCAGGAAGACTAAAAACTACATTTGATACGTGCATTTCAAAGATAAGCAAATATTTTACCATAAAATAATAAAAGATACCCTAAAACCTGTACCGTAAAATAAAAAGGCTAAAATGTCCATCAGTTGTAACAGTAAAAGTTCACTGGAGCCAGTAATCCAGGACTTTAACTAGACCTTCATGCTTCCTTGCAACATGGCGGGTTAAAAGTGTTTCATTTTATTTTTAGGTCTTTTCTGGCCATGGCCTCTGTAAACAGGAAGATGTTATTTTCAAAACAAGACTGCAACTTCAAGCAGAGTGCGTATACAACCTCCATTTTCACTCTGCAGCATATATTACTTATCACTGAGCTTCATTTAAACAGCTGAGATCAATCTGACCTCCAGGTCCAAACGAAACTCCTGACGTCACAAACTGAAACGTTTTACTCACCGATGGTTTAAAAACTTGGATTATTTTGTTCCGTTCCGTTTAAAGGTTTCAGAGTCTCGTTTTCTTTGTAAATTCCGCCATTTAACTCTGTTATTAAACACATTTTTTTAATTAGCTGTAGCTTTTAGCCGGTTAGCAAACAAAGCAGCTTTCTTCTTCGACGTGACGTTTTTGTCTCGATTCGGACAAACGGGGAGAGGAGCGCCATCTGGTGTTAGCAGGAACAAACTGCAGGCCGTGTCGAAACAGACGGACACTTTTTCGGGTCACATGAATCACGTGATCAACAGTCGGATGTTTCTGCTGACGCAACAGACGAAGAAGAGGACAGGAAGTTGTAGGAGGATGTTTTTTTTTTTCAGATGATGTTCATGAGCCAGTAGAAACGTTTTCAGGAAACAGGAAGTCACGAACTGATGGATATTTATCACGACTGATCAATTTAAACAGTGAAATTATAAAAACATAAATTAAAATAACTGCTAGAATTAAACAATGAGTTTTGCTCTCTGCGCTTCTTTTGAAGACATTATTTCACTGGACTCTGAGTTCAGTATTTAGGACTGAAACAATTAATCGAATTAATGACGATTAATCGATTATTGAAATAATTGTCAACTAATTTTGTAATTGATCAGTTGTTAACTTGATAATAGACTCAAAAAAGGCCATTTACTGAAAGAAAACCACATTCAGAGCAGCTATTAAGCCAAAATTGTACAAAAATTATATATATATAGCGTGAAAAAGCTTTTTTTCCTATGTATTCCGCCCAGAACTTCTCAAGTTGCACATTTTTGGTTTCTGCAAAAAAAAAAAACTTTTGTCATCCAATTATTAATTTGTTAATCCAACAGATCCGAGTCTTTCACATGTTCATGTTGGCATTTTTAGCTGCAGATTCATCATTTGCTGCAAATAATCAATCATTCATGAATAGATTGCCATGTTGCATTTAAGCAATAAAATGTTTATTTAACAGAGGAATTTAATAATTTATTTGTATTTTTTATGCATTTCAGCAGTAGCAATGTGACAAATAAAATCTGATTAAATGATTAATTGTAAGGATAATTAATTAGTAAAATAAGTTGCATCAAAAATATTCAGAATGAGGAATGTTGCCACAATATAATATTGATATAAAATGAATTTGACCCGATTGAAGAACGGTGCTGACAGTTAAGGTTCTTGTTTGTTTTTTTGGGTCAGAACCAGCCGACTTCCGTTAGCTCTGAACCACTAATCAAAACGTAGGAAATGATTTCTGCAGTTTTCCTCATTAACACGGACAGGATGGATGTAAAGGTTTCCACAGCCACTGTGGGTGAAGTCATGGGAAAATGAGATTTAGTAGTTTTACTAAATGCAGATTTAGTAAATGCATTTACTAAGTCGTTGTTTTTTCAACAGTTTCTCTCTTTACAGCCACATTGTGGCTCTGAAAAAGAATTTAAGCAGGAATATAAATAAAAGTCAGATTTTTTTTACTCGATCTACTTATTTACCTTTTTGTCTTTAAAATATTTAAAACTCCAATAAGTTTGTGAAGATCCAAGGAAAAGAAGCGTAACTTGTCCTGTAGCGCCCTCTGGTGGTTGAGGTTTGTATTACACCCATTTTATTTAATCTTTTCATTATAAGCATAATAATGATGTATAAAGTCAGATGTTATGATGCTTTAAGAAGCTATTTTAATGTGTTTGTTTTTATTTTGTTTGTTTGTTGTTTTTATTAGATGTTGTGTTTATCAATAAAGTTATTTAACCCTTAATGAATATTTGCTTTATTTGAGTCTGATTAATTTCCTGCTCTATCAGTCAATAGATTATAGTTTTTATTTGGTAATTTAAACACGTTCACATCTTTCTGGTCTCTTTTAAACGCAGTTACTTTCACACCACATCCTCTCGGCTGAGACGGACTCGCTGATGTTTTGCAGGTTGTCCTGCGGGCTGGAGGCCCTGATCGGCTCTCCGGCTCCTTTAACCCGCTTTTCCGCTCGCAGCGCAGCCTGAGTCCGTCCTCCGCCCACCATGTGACCGACGGGCAGCCCGGAGCTGCCGCTGCCTCCTCCGGTGACGTCGGGCCGTAAAGGCGGCAGACAGGAGCGGATCGGCGGGGAGCAGCTGCTGAGCGGCCCGTTGTGCGGATTAATCGATCAGTGATCAGAGCGCAGCTGATTGACGGACTGCCGAGCGGCCGTTTAGCGGTTTAGCGGTTTCGGATGGAGGGAGGATGCGTTGCCTGGAAACAGAGAGAGGACTGAGGGCGGAAACAGGCCGAGCGTCACTGCAAGTAAACATCTTCAGCTGCACCGACATCTCCGTGTTTATACATGTTGTTACTGCTTCCGTCTTTAAAATGATAAATGTTTCCATTTTAGTCAAAACCGAACACAGTGGCTGAATTATGACGTCAGAAACGGGCTTAGAAACGTTAATGTTGGAGTGACTGATGATCCAATGATGTGGCTCCAGAGAAAAACAACCATTTTAGTCTCAATCCAGTTTCATTTTTTCTCTTATTTCCAAACAGTTTAAGCAAAATGAATGAAGTTTATGAGATTTAAAAAGCTGCAAAACTCACCAACAGTTTGGTTCTGGTTGTTTACGATAAAATAAATAAATAAATAATAATACTGAAAAAGAAAACTCACATTTCTGTAAATTTCAGAATGGGTTTTTGGACTGGAATATTTTAATAACAATAAAATCTTGACTTTCTTATAGGTTCATTCTGCTGCTAAACTCTTTTACTTTCATTCAGCAGAGATGTGAATCATCCTTTATTCCTCTGTTGTCATTTAGTCTTTATGAAAATGTTTTCATTTAACTTTGGATCCTGTTTTGACTCATTTTAATTCCAATTATGTTATTTTTATTTGCAGAAAACAAAACAAGTGCAAAAGTAAACAAAAATAACCGTAAATAAATAATTATATTTCATTGTTATTGTGTCTATTTCCTGTAAGTTTATGTGCATAATTACAACAGTAATCTCGTACATTATTATGATAATAATTCAGTTAAATTTCAGAGTCCAGCTCTAACTGCCTGCATTCGTCTCTCAGGTTTAGGATGAGCCTGTAAGTCCGCACGCAGGGAAAAGCAGCCGTCATGCCGTGTACCTGTGCAGAGTGGAGGAGATGGATCCGTCCGCTGGTTCTGGTTCTGTACGCGCTCCTGCTGGTGGCCGTGGTGCCGCTGTGCGTCTGGGAGCTGCAGAAAGACAAGGTGACCCAGCTGGACTCCGTGATGAGCCTCATCCGAGCCAAACGTTTTGACCCAAAGAGGTTCTGTCTGTCTGTCTGTCTGTCTGTCTGTCTGTCTGTCTGTCTGTCTGTCTGTCTGTCTGTCTGTCTGTGCAGGTCGGGACTCACAGCAAGGCCTGGTTCATCGCCGGCGTGTTCGTGTTCCTCACCATCCCGGTCTCGCTGTGGGGGATCCTGCAGCACATGGTGCACTACACCCAGCCGGAGCTGCAGAAACCCATCATCAGGTGAGACCAGCAATCAACTGTTTTAATGGGTTTTAATGGGTTTAACTGACTGCACGGAACCAGAACAACTTTACAGTGTTTAGATGTTTGTGCTGCAGTAAGAGGGGGGCATAGGCGATGTCAGGGGTGGGTTTGTGGGGGCCAGGCCCCTTCAGGAATCTGATTTATTCTTTAGGTTCATCCATCAAGTTACAACCAGCTGAACTTTTTAGTGATGAATAAAAGCAGAAAATTTCAGTTGTGACTGAAGGTTAGAGAGGAGCAGCCATATTTATCTAGCTGTGGTTTGAATAAAAGTGTGAATAAATCACATTTGATCTATTTTAGTTATGATGATTTTCTGCTTACAGGTCATGAAAACATGACATTTAAAATTAGAATATCACATCATCAGACCCATAAAAATATTTATTACATGCTTAATATGTGTTAATTTTTTTAAAAGACACTTTCAATCTGATTAACGACACAAATATGTAATTTTAACTACATGTTGTAATTTGTGTTGGTAAATTATTTTCATGCACTTTCAATCAATTCAATATAACAAGAGGAATAATCAAAATTTACAGTTTTAGGGAAGAAAATGCAGATAATAACAACATGCAGGGAGTTTCTGAAACATTCAGATTTTCTACAGAAAGAAAAATAAAGTGCATAAAAATTCAAACCTGACAGAAATACTTCACTTTTCTGGTGTTTCATCTTGCAGGATCCTGTGGATGGTGCCGATCTACAGTTTGGACAGCGTGAGTCAATAATGAGACGATAATGAGACACTGTAAAACATCTAAAGGCGACTTAACTTCCACCTGCTGCCATGAAAATGCAACTTAAGTCGACAAGAAAATAGTTTTGGTTCAAACTCAGAAATGAAAATTCATGAAGTTGATTTAACAACACGAGAAAATGAATTAATCTGGAAACCATTTAGAGTGAACAGGACATAAAAATAAACATTTGCCTTAATAAAACAGTCAGATCAACGTAACGCTCTGTCGTCATGGGATACTAAAACATGTTTTACAGCGTGGCAGCAGATACAACTGAGCTCCATTCCTCACTGATTCAGACCTTCCTCTCTGCTCTTCCTCTCTCCTCTTCCTCTCTGCTCTTCCTCTCTCCTCTTCCTCGCTGCGTCCAGTGGTTGGCCCTGCGTTACCCCAGCATGGCGATCTACGTGGACACGTGCAGGGAATGCTACGAGGCCTACGTCATCTACAACTTCCTGGTGTTCCTGCTCAACTTCCTGAGCAACCAGTACCCGAGCCTGGTGCTGATGCTGGAGGTGCAGCAGCAGCAGCCGCACCTGCCGCCGCTCTGCTGCTGCCCGCCGTGGCCCATGGGAGAGTAAGACGAGCCGCCGGGGAGCCGCATGGCGAGCCGGTGGAGACGAAGGATTATATGTTATTTATTTGTCTGACAGGGTGCTGCTGTTCCGGTGCAAGCTGGGAGTCCTGCAGTACACTGTGGTCCGACCCGTTACCACGGTGATAGCGCTGTAAGTGTTTTTTTAAAGGTTCCAGCATGTTTGGTCAGCTGGTTTTACCACTCTATACGGGGTGTAATGGGTGCTGGCAAATTCTCACCGTCCAGAAAGCATTTGCTGTATTCCTGTTGGCTGTGCAGGAGGTTCCACTTCTGCTTTTCAAAGATGAACAGTTGTATAATTGCGCGTCTGTTTGCAGTTATTTTCACATGCGACTGCAGACGTTGAGTTTAAGTTAAGCTTATTTGGATTTAAGGTGACAGAGACCCTAAATCAGCTAAAAGAGGCAGAACTGACTAAACCTCATTGTCTAAGATTGATTTTGTGAAAAAATGTAATGAACATGTTTTGAATAGGCCATAACTCTATTCTGATCTGTTCAAAGAAGCATAACAGGTCACTTTTTATTTTAAGCTTTAGTTGCTTTTCTTCTCATTTTCATTGCACTTATGATATTTTTAGCTGATCAGAGTATTTCTCATACTGAGTGGATCGTTTTGTTTCTGCAGCATCTGCCAGCTCTGTGGCGTTTATGATGAAGCCAACTTCAGCTTCAGAAACGCCTGGTCCTACCTGGTTATAGTCAACAACATTTCCCAGCTGGTAAACAAACCTCAACACAACAAACACAAACAAAAATGAGAAAATGATCCGTAAACGTTGGTCCAGTTGTTCTCCTCTCTGGTTCATGTCTCTGTGGGTCCAGTTCGCCATGTACTGCCTGGTTCTGCTGTACAAAGCCCTCAGAGACGAGCTGACTCCCATCAGGCCTGTGGGGAAGTTCCTGTGCGTCAAACTGGTGGTGTTTGTCTCGTTCTGGTAAGACTGGAGGCCGGACTGCATGAGAGTCTCGTCATGTTTCAGATCAGTTAGTGCTGCTGGTTTCCCTGCAGGCAGGCGGTTTTTATAGCCTTCCTGGTGAAAGTGGGAGTGATTTCTGACAAACACACCTGGGACTGGGACAGCGTGGAGGCCGTCGCCACTGGACTGCAGGTCACAACATATTTAAGGATTTTTTAAGACTTGCTGGGTTTTCTTTACAAATGTGCACAAAATTTATTGACATTCACCTAATGTCAAAAAACCCCCAACAATTTCACAAGTGTGATGTTTCCATGAAATAAGAAATGCAATTAAAGTCACACATGAATACGTTTGTTCAGCGCAATTGTTCTCCAACCACTTCCTGTCGTCTTATTTGTTGTTTCTGCCAGTAGTAACAGCTGGTTGTTGATCACATGACTGGTGTGATGGGAAAAAAAATGTTTTTCCATTGTGAAATATACTAATTTAATTTCAACCCAAAAAAATCACTGCGTCCTATCACAAAAACGTTTTATAAAAAAATGTTTTTTCACAATGCTATTATTTTTTTGATCTCTAAAACGATTTATTGATTTATTGTCTGGTTCATTTCACAGGATTTTATCATCTGCATAGAAATGTTCCTGGCTGCTATCGCTCACCACTACACCTTTACCTACAAACCCTACGTCCAGGTATCTATCTATCCATCTATCCATCCGTCCGTCCGTCCGTCCGTCCGTCCGTCCGTCCGTCCGTCCGTCCATCCATCCATCCATCCATCCATCCATCCATCCATCCATCCATCCATCCATCCATCCATCCATCCATCCATCCATCCATCCATCCATCCATCCATCCATCCATGTATTTCCTTCTGTTTTCCTGCAGGAAGCAGAGGAGGGTTCGTGCTTCGACAGCTTTTTGGCCATGTGGGATTTCTCAGACATCAGAGCTGATGTAACTGAGCAGGTCCGCCATGTTGGTAAGCATCGCTAGCAGATGTAAGCATGTAGTGATGATGTAATCGTTATTGGCGTTTCTTCATTTCAGAAACAGAGAAATGAATCTTGTTATAAGTGGAATTATCCACCAATGAAACCATTTCATCGATATTAAGGATGATAATGTTTCACTCCGTTCAGGTCGTACTTTCCTGGGACGACCCAACAAGATGTACTTCGGCGCAGCGGCTCGACCCGAGCACACCGAGCACACCGGCCTGCTGAACTCCACCTCCCAGGATCCCATCGTCGCCGCGGCGACCTCCATGCCGTCCTCCCCGTCCTCAGTGGGGCGGTACCAAGGCCTGGGCCACACGACCGCCCCTCACTCCATCTCCGCCCCGGCAGGTTTCACGTCTTCGTCCTGGGAGGACGACAGCGACGGCACGCCTCCGCAGCCGGGAGCCGGACACTGAGAGAGATTTAAACTGCTAATCTAGGATAGAAAACTGAAACAGCGAATGCACTGTGAGGTCAAAGCCATGTCTGGTCAGGAGCTGGTGTAAGATGTAAATGTTTATAATCTGTTTTGCTGTAGTTTTGATAAATGTGACGGGTTAGAGGAGGGAAGCTGCTTGTTGTTTCAGTTTGTGCTTCATGATGTTGAAGTTCTTCAGAAAGTTTTAACTGTTTGTCCCAAAACAATAAAATCATAAAAACACCCGAATGAACAGAAACTGGTTCTATCATTGAAAGGCTCTAATGTAGTAGACGTTAGAGAAACAAACATGCCGTAATATTTTCATCACTGTTTCTGGAATTAGGTAGGAACCAGTTACATTTACTGGGTTACTTTTGTTATGAAGTATTTTTACTCTTGAGTGAATTTCTGGATTTTCTACCCACTAAATGAAAAAAAAATGTTTTAATCAAAGATTTCCTAGACACAAAAACACCTGCAGCTTTTATTAAAGTTTCATAAGTTTTTTTTTTTAATTGAAAGAAACTGATTTGGAAAAATTTTCTTTGCCTGATTTTTTTTGTTACTTATATGATTTACTGTCATTTTTGCCCTTAAAATACAAAAATTTTCATATAACTATATTTTGGTTCGTCTGATTGTGAAACTTGTAAACATTAAATGATTGATAATTTGATCCGTTACTCAGGTCTTGAGTAAACTTTTACCAAATACTTTTTACTCTTAATTGAGTAAAAATATGTTGAAGTACTTTTATTCTGTCCACCTCTGACTGTTACTGCAGATTTAATAATATCGTTCTACTTTTTGTCCACTAGATGGCAGTCCAAATGAGACTGCAATGAATAACTGTTTTAAAATGATGTAAAACAATACATATAACAAGCTTATAAAACATGGAGCTGGAATAAAACAAATCTTCCTATTGAAAAAAAACTATCAAGACTTTAATCTGCCTGCAGATGATGATATTAAAGAAAAACAAGTCATTTTCATTAAAAAGTCCTATTATTATTTTGCAGATATTTACTTATTCGTGATTATTCTCTAATGAACAGAACCCTCATCTAATAATCAAACATTCTTTCTGAAGTTTTTAGCTTGCAGTTTTAACTCATTTAAACCTTCCTGCTCGGTGAACTTTAGACTTTTTCTGTAATCAAATAGGAACAGAACAGAAAAATCCCCGTTTAGTGCAGAATAAACCCTGCAGCACACAATCTGTTACTGTTACAAAATCTACTTTTACTACAAAAGATTAGCAGAAAATCTGCAAATACACAAAAACACTCCCTGATTAACTTTAATATTAGGTTCAGATGTATTAATAACTTTTGTTTCCATGTCTATAAAATGTCATTTTGGACGAACCATGAATCAGTTTCTGTAAATCAGGGAACATAATGTTCACATCGTCTTTATTAAAAATATGTTCTTTTCAGTTTAATGTGGTTCAGTTCAGTTCTGACGAAACCGAAAGTCAGAGATTGGATCGAGCCGCAGGAACATTTCAGGTGGTTTCCAAACCGTGGCAGTAAAACGGGAGTGAAGCTCCGTGCAGGTTCGGACTGGTTCCGAGGACGGTTCCGAGTCCAAAGGTGGAAGAAAGCGACGAAACCTGAGCAACCAAATGTGAGTTTGTGCATGATTTGCTGTCGTTGCTCATGTCGGACTCGGATATATATATTCTCAGATGTTGTTGTTCCTCCGCGGCAGACATTTTGTTTTAGCTGCGCAGATAATAGACCTGCAGTTCAAGCAGCAACTTCTGCAGCAACAAACCCGAAACCGTGTTTTAAACCGTGTTTTGGTTCAGCAGCCATATTGATTTTCAAACGCGCGTCTAAATGTTTTTATTATTATTGTTATTATTTGTTTTTTACGTTTTCATAAATAACAACATGGTGAACAACGAGCAGAAACTGGAGCAACATTACAATGTGTGGAAATGTTGCTGCAGCATCAGGAGGTTTTAATGATGCATCTTAAATGCATTTTACATTTATTTCTATTATTTTCAACTTTTAAACATGTATTAGGTTATTTCTTGGAATAATGTCACTTTGTTCACTTGTCTGTTTAAGAACAAGAAGAGAAGCTCTTTTGTTTACACTCGTGGACTGCGCGCGTGCTTTTGTAAGAGTGCTATGGCAACCCGTTACTATAAACAATAGTTTCTATAATAACACGCTGCCCTAATCCGTAAATAACAGGATGCATCGTTTCTTCCGCGCAGCTGCAGTGAATATAAAAACTCCGCGACGTAATTTACGTCTTAAGCTGCAGTTTAACACTGAAGTTTGCTATGAGATTAAATTCACTCTCTCTGTTATTTTCACAAAATAATACAGTAGTTTTTCTAACACCAGAAATAATTATTTGTTTAAGTAGGTAATGGCTTTTTATTACACATGCACCACCAACAGATTTGTTTTTACCTTTACTTTGCCTTAGCTGATTTTTACATAGTTTTATTTTAAAATAAGAAACTGTGAATTTTCAAGCTGCTAACCAGCTGACAGCAAACTGGTAATCAGCTTGTAGTTCCTCTTAAATAACAGCAGATGTCAGCAAAAACTTTGAACATGAATAAAAAAAAATTACATAGCATATCAATTTTTAGACATGTACATCCTTCCTTTTTGTTAGTGTCATCAGTGAACAGTGACATATAAATGTTGAAGTCTGGGCCCAGCTGACTCTAATCTTATGTTTTTATAGTTGTACATGTTGAGGATCAATGTCTGTAACTTAGATAAGTTTGAATACAAATAAAATCACTGAACTTAAATAAAAACTACAACTGATTTATTTTGCTTGGATGTTTTATTTTTTTTCATTTTAGCTGCTGCAGCAGAAATGGCTGACAGGAAAAAGAGGCAGCGGTCGGAGTCGACTGACTCCCTCAGCGAGTCGTCACCAAGGTAACGCTGTTATTAACCCTTTAGTTTGCTGCTTTTGGCCTCATTTTTAACTGTTTATCTGTCAAGTATTAAGATCAGGAGATCAATTAAAACAAACAAAAAAGCTATTTATTTAGTCACAAACAAAAGTTAAAATTTTAAATCTTGAAAATCTTCTTAAAATCGGTACAATCATTTGAATTGTTAGAATAAATCCTTTTAGCCCTGCTCTACTTTTTACTTTTGTTGGGTTATGAAGTTTGTCATGATTCCTTTAAATCTCTTTAAAATGTTGGAGTTGTATTTTCCTTTTTTTCTTTGCCTCTTATCTGGGAAAAGATTAATTAAATCTGTATATAACTGCAGATATAATAGTCCATGTATAGTAAGTAATGTTTTTGTTTTAAAAATATATCTATTTGTAGTTCAAAGTTAAGAAGAACTGAATCTCCAGTTCCCAGCGCCGTGTCGGTGAAGAGCGATTCATCCAAAGTTGATCCACCATTTTTCAGTCATGAACCAGCTTCAAGGTAAATCTGCTTCTTTTTTGTATTTTTATTTTTTTAAAACATATTCTTGAATGTACTGTAGAATCATTATATGTTGTTTTTCCTATAAGAGGGATTTACGTCTGTAGAATACTACACAATGTATTTTCTTTATTAAATTTGTAACTATTTGCCGACTTGAGATCTATCAATGATACAAATGTATGAAAAAATGTAAATATTGCTTCAGTATTTTTGTAAATCATCAGAGGTAAGTGGATTCATGCAAAACAGCAAGAGTTTGTTTATTTGTAACTTTATTTACATTTCTTTGTTGGGATGATGAACATAATTAACGTATTAGTTTTAGTGAAAAGACTGTTTTTGGTTTGTAGTTCACAGTTGAGAATCAAGCCTTCAACTCCAAGCAATGTGTCCATGAAGAGCGATAGGTCCAAGGCTGAAATGCCTTTTTTTGCTCTTGAAACACCTCCAAGGTAATTTCTACCATTTATCATATGTCTGAAAAAGTTTACACAAGATTTCTAAACTGTCATTATTTGCAGTTTGAGATGGTGAGGATTGACCCAGGTTGTGGTGTGAAAAATGATGACTTAATGATATTGATGAAATACAGAATTACGGCAGCACACCTGATCTTACAGCTCAGGTACGGGTAGCAACTGGATAGGATACACAAATGGAGCAGAGTGACAAAGACAAGATACAACCAGGATCAGACAGGGAACGATCATCACAGTTGGGTTTAAATACACAAGAGGTAATCAGGGAAGATGAGGGACAGATGGGGACAATACAGAGACTCAATTAACTGAAAACACAGAAACCTAAATCCTTATATAAAGAAAGTATGTAAACTGGCAAACCTCTGCTGGAAAGCTGTGCTTTGATATGTGATTTATTAAACTTTTTCTTTTATTTGTAAAAACAGATATTTGCTACACAGAAATTTCACTATTTTGGCACAAGCACCACCCTACTGTTAGTTAACCACTGAGTAAACTACCTTCCTTACAGAACCTTTGATTTGTGAAACATTTCTTCGTTTTTGTAAACTCATTTCCCTTTTCAGGTTCATATTCAACTGCTCCTGGTCACCTGACTGTTCACGCCTGGTTCTCATGCCACTCATCTGTCTTCCCTGTAGCTCTTAAGCTAGTCAGTTTCTCTCACTGCTTGTTGGACCTTCAATCAAGTTTCCTTTCCACCTTTAGTTTTCCTTCTTTGTGTTCATTTCTTCTGCACCTGTACATTTTCTTCACTCCACTTTTTTAAATTAAAAAAATAATTTTCACAAACCTCCCCCTGCCTTTTTTTTACATTTGTGTCCTCAAACAACACAAGCATGATCATTGTCTCTTAAACTATATCTATTTATTTTTTAGTCCTTATTGTGACTGACATATTCCAAATCAGGAATTTTGAAGTTTTGTTTGTCCTGTTTTAGCCAACCACTGCACTGTTCAATGTGCAACAACGTTTCAGCAGACCAAGTCCAAATGCATTGTGGATGCCGATTATGCAGAGAGTGTGCTGTCTCAGAATCACACCAATCTCCTTCAACAGTGGATACATGTTGTCCAAAATGTGGAAAGAAACCAAAAAGAACAGATGGTAATTAAATGTATATACACATATCTATCACTTCTTACAGTTAATCACAACTTAAGTGTGCTGTTCTTAGGGCATATTTCAAGCATAGAGAGAGTTAAAGCTTAATTTAATAACATGATATTTAACTTCACTGCTGTGTTTGATTTTCACAGGAGAAGAAGACATTTTAAAACCAAAGAAGAACCTTCAAAAAGCAATGCAAAATAAATTTTCAGTCGCAGGTGAAGGTAATGGTGACCAACAAATTTCACTGAAAAGTATTTACACAACTCTCTACATCACCATTGGTGAGAATAAAGAACTTTCTGAAGAACATGAGTCTAGACACCTAAAAGGCAGTATTCAAACGCTGCCATCATTGGATTCCTCAGTGAACCTCACTGATATCTTTAAACCTTTGACAGACCAGGGGAACCCCAACAGAACAGTCATAACTAAGGGAATTGCAGGAATTGGAAAATCTTTTTCTGTTCAGAAGTTCATCCTTGACTGGGCTGAAGAGAAAGCAAACCAACACGTTGATTTTGTTTTCTGTCTTACTTTTCGAGAGTTGAATCTGGTTACAAGAAAGAAAAGCCTCAATGAGTTGCTGGTAGAGTTTCATCCAGCGCTCAAACCCCTGAAAGATTCCTTGGCTTATGCCAAAGCAAAGATAATAGTGATCCTTGATGGCCTGGATGAAAGCAGACATCCACTGGACTTTGAGAACATGAAGACGGTGTCGTCTCTGACGGATGGAACATCTGTAGGTAACCTACTCGTAAACCTCATCAAAGGTAACCTTCTTCCTGAAGCAAACATCTGGATAACGTCTCGTCCAGCAGCAGCCAATCAGATCCCTGCTGAGCATATCAGCATGGTGACAGAAATAAGAGGATTCACTGATCCTCAGAAAGAGGAATATTTCAAAAGGAGATACAGTGATGATCCGAGTCTTGCTGAGAAAATAACAACACATATCCAGTCCTCGCAAAGTGTTGACATCATGTGCCAGATTCCCATCTTCTGTTGGATTTCTGCTGTTTTATTCCAGGAGGTCTTTGGTGGAGAGCCAGACACTGAAATCCCTCAGACTCTCACAGAGATGATGGCGCAGTTTGTTTTTGTTCAAACAAAACGCAGAAGCAGAAAATATGAAATGAAGATTGAGACACACAAAGGGGAGCTTCTAAAGACACACAAAGAGTTTCTTCTTAAACTCGGGAAGCTGGCATTTAACCAGCTTCTTGAAAATAATTTAATCTTTTATGAGGAAGACCTGAGAGGAAGCGATATTGACACTCAAGAAGCTTCCATCTACACTGAGTTTTGCAACACAGTTCTTAGGGAAGAAGAAATCTTCTACCAGAGAAAAATCCACTTCTTTGTGCATCTGACTCTCCAAGAGTTCTTTGCAGCTCTCTATGTTTATGAATGTTTTGTAACCAAGCAAACCAAACAGCTTGAGAAGTTTCTTGATTTGGAGGACAAAGACTATGCTTTAGTTGATCTGGCAAAGAAGACAGTTGAAAAAGTCCTGCAGAAGAAGAATGGTCACTTAGATTTTTTCTTGCGATTCCTCCTGGGTCTCATGGTTGAACCCAACCGAAGAGCCCTTCAGGGCATGTTGACATCTGTGGACCCAAATGACGATACAGACAAGAAAGTCTTGACTTACCTGAGATCAATCAGAAGAAAGAAGTTGTCTCCAGATAGCTGCATCAACATTTTTCAGACCATGGTTGAGATGAGAGATCACAAACTCAAAGATGAGATTCAAGAATATCTTAAAATGGATAACCGTCCTAAAAAAGAGTTGACTCCCCTGCACTGCTCAGCCCTGGCATACATGCTACAAGTGTCCAAGAATGAACTGGAGGAGTTGAATTTAAAGAGTTATAACACAACGGATGGAGGCAGGAGGAGACTCATTCCAGCTGTGAGAAGCAGTAAAAAGGCAGTGTGAGTCTAATTTTCTATTTACAATAAATAATCATTTTTAAGATGTTTTGAATATAAATGAAGAATCTAATAAGATCTTGCCATACCAGAGTGTTGCTTCAAGTACTTTATGGTCTGAAGATGTTAGGCAGTCATTTGAATCAGGCAGGCTGGAATAGAGACACATCTAAAACATGCAGTACAGTAATGTATGATTAGGAACCCCTGCCCTGTAGCATTGGGTCACAAAGATCTGGTCACTGTGGAGACCTTGGAGAACAGAGATTCTCTAACAGGCTCAACATTTTGTTAGTTTGTCTAATTTTGGTGAGTTTGTCTGAACTCTTGGCTGTTTGCTGCTCTTAGATGACAGGAATGACAGGACATGGTGTTCTGCTGTATAAGAAGAAATTGATCCATGTGTCCCTGCTTTAGATTATGACCATATATTATATATTTAAACAACATTAAGTCTTCTATTTACGTCTTGTAGGTTAAATGACTGTAAAGTGACTGGAGAGTGGATTGGACATCTGGTCTTTGGTCTAAAGTTCCCATTTTCACCACTGCAAGATCTGGACCTGAGCAACAATGATCTGAAGGATTCAGGAGTGGAGAAGCTCTGTGATGGACTGTCGAATCCTGCATGCAAACTCAAAATATTGAGGTAAGATATATGTAAAACATATGTTCCTTATGCTGCTGTAGTGGAATATAATGTAATTTATTCTTCATCGTCAAACTTGAAGACGATGTAATCTTGTTTACATTTATTCTACACAGTATTGGTGTTAAGGTTTTGTGCAGATTAACCCAACAGTTGCATCAACCTCTGTATTTTCTCAGGTTGTCTGGTTGCCTCATCACAGAGAAAGGATGTGAACATCTGGCCTCAGCGCTAAAGTCCAACCCGTCCCACCTGGTTGAACTGGACCTGAGCTACAACAATCCAGGAGAAACAGGAAAGAAGCTGATTTCTGACCATCGTCAGCTCAAAAAAGTCAAGTAAATACAATATTCTGGATTGTATTATAATCTTAAAGGCTTTTATAGTTTCTAACTCTGGTCTCTCGTTAAAGTTTTGATCATGATGGACCCGATCGGATGAAACCAGGATTTAAGAAGTGTAAGTAACGGACTCCTTGGTTCTTATTTTATTTCCGGTAATCAAACATAGATAACATCAATGCCAAACTGGACTAAGAAACATAAAGGAAGCCAATTTTAAAAAAGTAAAACAGACTTGCACTCACATTTCTGTAAATTGGGACACTGCACATTAATCTAGCAATATGTCTTTAAATATTCAGGAATTAGAACAATAATTGCTACATTTCTGTCATAGTCTTAGGAAGGTACTTTACTCTCCTTCATGCCAGTCTTTCTCCTCAAGGAGTCAGGGATATGAGCTTTTGTATATTTGAATTGCTGGTTTTTGTTTTTCCAGATGCCTGCAATGTCACCCTGAACTCCAGCACTGCACACAAGAAGCTGCTTCTCTCTGAAGGGAACAGAAAAGTGACCTGGGTGGAGAACGAGCAGCCTTATCCCGACCACACAGAAAGGTTTGATCAGTGTCTGCAGGTTCTGTGTGAACAGGGCCTAGAGGAGAGCTGCTACTTTGAGTTGGAGCTGGTGGAGCCCTGCGCCGTTGGCTTAACGTACCGGAGCATTGGCAGAAAAGGAGATGGAGTGGACTGCAAGTTGGGCCTGAATGATAAATCCTGGTGCAAGATTTGCTCAGAGGAAGGTTGCTACATACAGCACAACAGTATCAGAGTTTTAGTCTCCTCTTTGCGCTGCTCTCGTGTTGCGGTGTATCTGGACTGGGAAGCTGGCAGCATCTCTTTCTACAAAGGTTCTCATGACAACCTGACCCATCTCCACACCTACAAAGATATACCATTCAGAGAGCCTCTCTATCCTGCTGTCGAACTGTTTCCTCACTCTTCTGCTTTGTTTTGTCAGATAAAATGAGATAATCCATATTAAAATATGGTTCTTACACTATTTCACGTAGTAGTACAGCTGTTATTTTTTAATAAAAAAAAAGATGTTCTACTCCTACTAAAGCTCAACATGCCTGGAAGCTTAAAACACTGTAAACCCACTAAAGAGTGGACTGAACTTCCAGTCTTTGGCTGAACGTTTCTATTTTTCCCACCAAGATCTGGATCTGAAGCCCTGTTGAGTCCATGCTGCAAACTGAAAACACTGAGGTAAAGATAGACGTGTACATACAACTGAAGTTTCTGGAAGACATTTTAAATATAAAAAATAAACAAAACAACAGAAACAACTAATAAAATGAATTATGAAGCCTCTGTAAGCAAAATTGTCCTTCATAAAAAGGATTAATTGAGGCAAAAGCGCCGGACTGAAGACTTTTGTTAGACAATTTTTGGTAGAAAGAGAAAAGAGACAAATGGTAAATTACTGAGCTCATTTTAATTTATCGTGTGAATAATTATTTTATTGCTTTTTGCGACCGGCCGATGTTAAACAGTACATAGTATATAATTAAAAAGAGGTTTAGTTATCAGGTGTTTGAAACAGCTGCTTGCAGGACGATTCTTTTATTGATTAAAATGATTAAATGGGAGATTTAACAGTAAAACTGTTTTATCAAACCGCAACATGTTTTTGACTCTCATCCTGTCTGAGGTTTTGTTTGTGCTTTTTTATTAAATGTAAAATAGTATTATGGTTGGTTTCAGTGTTGTATAGTAACGAAGTAAAAATACTTCACTACTTTACTTAAGTATATTTTGGAGTACTTCATATTTTCCTCGAGTAAGAAAATTTTTGATAACTTTCACTTTTACTTCACTACATTTACGAACTTAATTGCATTCTTTTACTCCGATACATTTTCAATGTGTGGTTTAGTTACTCATTACTGTGACGGAGGAGCGTCACGAGTTACGACCTAATTAAAGAGTCGCGTTAACACACACAAACATACACAATCGCTAACTTACGTTTTGTTGCAGTTTAAATTGGCGCGGTTCATCGTGGGTCACACGCGGTGTTCCCGTTTCAGTTCACATTAATCCTTATCTGTCATTTTCAAACATTTTCCCGGCTTTATTTTCAATTAGCATTATTGTTTCCGGATCGTGACGCACCGAGAGAGAGTTGCGCAATGTGGTGACGTCATCAGAACGTACTGAGTATTGGCTGTTTCATGGATTATTGTATTTTTTGGATTACAAGTTTATTTATTTTTTTCTCTTATTAATTATTTAAACCTGGTGGTTTAGGTAAAGCTCCTAATTTTCTTAACTAAATGATGCTGCAGGTTTATCTATTAGCAGGTTTCATTTTGCCTGCACTTGGTTGTGTTCATTATTTTAAGTATATTTAACAAGTTTACCAAAATATAAAAAATGTAATTCAAACTGCGTTTGCCTTGTTTTACTTTTTACTTGTACTTTTCATTACATTACTTGAGTTCATTCATTTTTACAGTAATTTCCATACTTAAGTACAAGACGGTTCAGATACTTTAATACTTTAACTTAAGTAACATTTTAGTCAGTGACTTTTACTGAAAGTCAAAGTCATATTTTGGAGCGGTACCGATACTTTTACTTGACTCTGAGATTTCAGTACTTTATACAACACTGGTTGGTTTATAGAACAGTATTCAGGTAAACATCAGTAAAACAACTTTACTCTTTTTTGAGTTTTGTAAATGTTTAAATAAATGTAAGTGGTAGACGATTGTACTCCAACACTGTAGACGATGAATCTAACATCAAATTAGATTGATATTAGTGAGGCGTATTGAATAGTATCTGCAATGTATATTCTTACAATTTTATACAAAATTGATAATTTGTGTTAATTTGTCTTTATGCTATTCTTTGTACTTTATAAATGTACAGTCACTAAATGTAGTTGAACTATTATCATCTGTTTCTGACATAATTAATCTTTCCCCTAGATTTTATAAAAAAAAAATAAACGAACAAAACGTTAATAACCAAATAAATGTAATAAAAATATAAAAATAAAATTTCTTCCTTCTCTGGATCACAGTATCTGTATACTATGACTGTAATAAAATGTTAGCTAGCTACTGTTTATTGGCTTAAAATATGTTTTCTGAATGTTAAAATCTTGCTACAGTTGCTGAATGTTTTCAGTGAACTACATGTTTTGAAATGTCTGTAAATTATTTTAAATTAATTGGTTATGTGTAGGTACGGCTCCCCCCGAGGGACACGGGACGTTTTTATTTTTTATTGATTTCCCTTGCAGTAATAATGTATTTAGTGATCACTTTGCACACTGAAGGCTTTTCTGCTGAAATTTAAGGTTGTTATAAGACTTTGAAATTTGTCATTTAAATTTGTAATTTAAGTTTGACATATTTTCCTTTAGGATACAAAAGCACCACAAACTAACGTGCAAAGTGCCAGAAACAAAACAGAAAACAGATCAATGTATCCAAACTAGTCCAGGTTGTATTTGCATAGTTCATGTGAAAGAAAGTATTCCAACTGAAATGTTATGAATTAACAACTTTTATTGATAATCACGTAATAAAAGTCTTTTCAGCACTGAGACATTCATGTTTTTTCTACATGGAGGGTCGGATATCTAAAGGGTGGGACTTAACGTCAGTTAACCACAGACATGAGAGACGAGTCACATGTTTCTGAGCTTTTTAACCTGATCTGCACGTCTTTGCATTTAGAGACATAAAATTCAAACGTTACATACAAACCAATTGCATGTGACTTCTTGTATTTTATTTGTTCAGTATTTGCATAAAGTTTGCATATTAAATGCTGGACTGTTTTATACAATGGAGACAAACAGCAGATGGTGAAATTTGAAACCATTCAACAGCTTCAACGAACTCCTAAATCCTTTATCTTTTGTTATGAACAGACGCCAAGGTGAATAAAAAAACTGGTGGAGTTAAAAAGAACCGCCAATAGTAGAGTAGAACCGCCCATAGTGGAGGCTAAACTGACACGTCTGGTTTTTTTCCACATGCATTCAAGGACAAAGGGGTTGATGAACCAAGTCTTCCAGAACGGACAAATTTAAGGCTATTCATTTTTTTATGATTAAAGGAAAGAAGAAGGAACAACAAAAACAATATTTGTAAAATCCCAGTAAGTTTCATTTTGTTCTCTAAACATCTTTTTCTTTCTTTGCAAACTATTTTTCATGAATGAGTTTTTTGTTAATTTAAAAAGTAATTAAACTGGGCTTTAGCTGGCACCAATAATCAATTTATTATAACTTTCTCTGAAAGATATTAATTTTTGTTTAGCCAGAATAAATGATCAAGCCTTTCTATTCTGCACAGACTTCAGTAGCTGCTACGAAGATGCAAGATGTTCTTATAAAGGAAATTATTACTCTGTCAGTATATATATAACCAAACAATGCTTAAATGTATTCTTCTTTCTGAAATATTTAAGTATTTCACCATCTATTAGACAAGAAGGAAATAAAAGGCATCGATTATTGTGACTTCCTGCATCTTGAATAAACGACATATTTAATTAGAAAAAGATACATTTTGATGTGTTTGGTGCAGACATAAACTAAAGTTTGATTAAATGCAGGTTGTATATCATGTGGAAGGGTTAAATGCATTACATTTGTTTTTTTCCTCTTAAAACTCAGACAAGCATCTGGTGCTGAAGACCGAGAATAAAAAATTCCTCACTTTAAATATGACCAATTGTCCAGTTTCTTTTATTCTTAACAACACACTATATCAGAAACAATATTTACCTTTAATGCTGGAAATCTCTTAAACTCTGTGTTCAGTTTTTCCTTAATCCTGTTGAGAAAACCATCAACTGTATTATCTTAATTACTGTTTATTTAAGCTCTGAAATTTTCCCACCATAATCTGCACTTTTATTCTTAATCAGCTTTTTGTAACTATTTTACACAAGAAACAGAATGTATATTTATATTAATCTATTCCTGTGGGAACGTCTAATTGAGTTTTTCATGTTGGTTTAAAGGTATATTGTGTTTTGTTTTGGTGGCAGAGTTGTGAAACAATTAGAAACCTCAGTGAAATTTCAGTTCAACATTTTCCCAGAAGAAGAAGTGGAAGCAGAGGAAGCAGATGTAACGGTTAACTTGTGTTGCAATAACTTAAAGTGGTAGTACAGACTTCTCTGTGCACTTCACATATAAACAACTAGAAAAACAGAAGAATATTTATAATCTGTAGTAAATATTGTTAAAATTAAACCATGTTTCACTTAACCTTTATCACACTTTCACAAACAAACAAAAAGCAAGCACATGTAAAATGTTCCACATTCACCTGATCTACACATGCAACCAGAAACCAAAACTTGTAAAAATCTTAGTTCCCTCTTGAACCTGCAGTTAAACTCAGTTGTTAAATAAGTATAAAAGTATTTCTGTTCTCCTGCAGCATAACAAATGTCTGACCAAAGCAAGAGAAGGAAATCTGCAACAAAGACCAGATCACCTGAAGAGCACACAGTTTGGTAATTATAGTTTTGACATGAGCAGAAAAATGTAACAAGTGTTATTAGTTTATGAAATGCAATTTTCAGCAAACCATAATTCTCCTGCATGTCATTGTGTCATAATATAGTTATAGTTTAATTACAAGATCATAATTTAATTAATGCAACCTGCTGACTTTGATGCCAGATCTTATCAGTTTAACTTATTTTATGTATACTGATATATTTACTTTAGAAACTAGACCAAAATGACTTGGTAAAATGTGATTTTGCAGCATATCATCTCCTCTTTGTAGACTGAATCTGCCTTGCAAATGTAGTCAAATAGTTTTTCATAATGGTATGCTTCCAACGTCTCAACATGAAGTGTGATAAAACTATCAAAAAATGCAAATCTTGAGAAAACCTTTTGTTCTTTTAGTTCCCAGAAGAGTGGAGATGAGCCAACAGGCCCCAGCGGCGTCTCTGTTAGAAGTAACAGGTCAAAAGGTCTGCCAATTGACTTTAGAAAAGCCAGTCCAAAACGGTATGTGCAATTTATGTTACTAATTAAGAATATCCTGAATGTGCTCAGAAGAGCTCTTGTTTTTGCCAATGCAGCAAGTAAATTATGAAGCTGTTTGTCAGAATCTTGTTTCAGTATTACTGTGTTTCCTTTTTTGATTATGTCTACTTTATTTCTAATTTACTTTAGTTTCAGTCCTTCCTCAGTGATCCTAGACTATTTATTCCTTGTGACAGATTACAATGAGATTAATTTTTCTAGTTCAAAATTGTGGATATTTTCCCTTCATATTAATGTGCAATTATTATTTTCCCTTTAAAGAAACTGTTGAATTGTTTTAATTTACAGTCAGAAATTCAGCAAGGACCTGACCAGCTGCTCAGTTTGTCAAAAGGTTGTGAAGGATTTGCTTTATTTTATTTGTGGACATCCATCATGTAAGAAGTGTTTGGATTTGAGCCTGACGGATTTACTGACAGACTCGTCCTGCTTGATGTGTGGAGAGACATTTCGGAAAAACGCACTCAAAGACAGAGGTAAGTTCAAAAGGATATTAAATTAAATTCAGTAAAGCACCAAGGTACAACACAAGTAGATTTATTTTAATCAATTAGTGAAAATAATTCCTTATTAAGGGAAAAGAATCAAGTTAAAATGTGTACTTAGGGATGGTTTTGGTTTGCAGCCAATTTCTTATTTACCCTTCAACTGTGACCTCAAAATACAGTTAAGGCTTTTTTTTCTGTATGCGGGCAGAAGATCAAGTTTCTTTGGCTTCATGCTCTCATTCAAAGATAAGAAAACTGCCAAATGTGACCTTTCTCACATTTTCCACAACATCTCATCAATGACGGATCTCAGGTTTTTGGAGACTATTTACAATTTAAAAAAGAGCAAATAACTGAAACGTCTTAATTCACTCTGAGCATTTAGTGCATTTCAAGCTTCTGATGATAATTCTTAATGAAGTGTCTTTATATTGTTATGCCTAAAACTGCTATCTATTTATGAAAAAACAGAATAAACAAGCATCCAAGAAAACACAAACTTGATGTAACTTTGTTTAACCTGTCATAGTTAGGCTGAGATAAACCATGCATGCATAAAACTTTTGATAGAAAACGCATGCATTCACTATTTATTAGTACTTCTGATATGAAGTACTAATAGTTTTAACTAACCAGTTAAACTAACCAGTAAGATACATGGTATGTGTTGTATTTGATTTCAGGTAACAGTGTCTCTCTAGATGCACAGATGAATCTTAAAAAAGCAATGAAAAATAAACTCACTTTGACATCTGAAGGTAATGGTGATCATCACAGCTCCCTCAAAAGCATCTACACAACCCTGTTCATCACCACTGGAGATAATGATGGACGAAATGAAGAACATGAGTACAGACAGCTCAAAAATGATCATACAAACCAACCATTGCATGACTCAGTCAACCTGAGTGAGCTCTTCAAATCAGTGCATGCCCAGGAGAAACCCAACAGGACAATCCTGACAAAGGGAGTTGCAGGAATTGGAAAATCCTTTGCTGTTCAGAAGTTCATTCTTGATTGGGCTGAAGACGAAACAAACCAAGATACTGACTTCGTTTTCAGTCTTGCTTTCCGAGAGTTGAATTTGAGTGTAGGAGAGAAAAGCCTCCATGAGCTTCTGACTGAGTTTCATCCATCTCTCCAACCTCTAAAAGATTCCCAGGATTACGTCAAAACAAAGATCATAGTGATCCTTGATGGTCTGGATGAAAACAGACATCCACTGGACTTTCAGAAGTCAGCCAAAGTAACTTCTCTTGATGACATAGCATCTGTAGGTGATCTTGTTGTAAACCTGATCCAGGGTAACCTCCTTCCTGAGGCAAAAATCTGGATAACTTCCCGACCAGCAGCAGCCAGCCAGATCCCTGCAGAGTACATCGACATGGTGACAGAGATAAGGGGGTTCACTGATGCTCACAAGGTGGAATATTTCAGAAAGAGATTCGGTGATGATTCAAGTCTCACTGACAGGATTACATCACATATTCAGTCCTCACAAAACCTGGACATCATGTGCCAGATCCCAGTGTTCTGTTGGATTTCTGCCGTCTTATTCCAGGAAGTCTTCGGCAGAAATGAAGAGACCGAAATCCCCCAGACTCTTACAGAGTTAATGGCACATTTTGTCTTTGCTCAGACAAAACGTAGAAGCAGAAAGTATGACATGAACCCTGAGAAAAACAGGGAGAAGCTCCTGAAGACTCACAGAGAATTTCTTCTGAAACTTGGGAAACTGGCATTTGTCCAGCTTCAAGAAAACCAACTCATCTTCTATGAGGAAGACCTGGAAGATTGTGGCATTGATATAGCAGAAGCAACAATCTTCTCTGGTTTATGTAACACTGTTCTCCAGAAAGAGGAAGTCTCCTCCCAGAAAAAGGTCTTCTTCTTTGTGCATCTGACGCTTCAGGAGTTCTTTGCAGCTCTGCACGTCTATGAATGCTTGAAAACGAATAAAACCAAAGAACTTGGGAAGTTCCTTTGTGTGGAAGACAAAGACATTCCTTTACTTGATCTTCTAAAGATGACAGTCAACAAAGTGCTTGAGAAGAAGAATGGTCACTTAGACTTTTTCTTGCGCTTCCTGCTTGGCCTAATGGTTGAACCCAATCAGAGAATCCTTCAGGGTCTGTTGACTCCCCTTGACGAATGGGATGACATGGACAAGAAAATCTTAACTTACTTGAGATCACTTCGAAGAAAAACCATCTCTCCAGACAGCTGTATCACCATCTTCCAGGCCATGACTGAATTGAGAGATCACAAAGTCAAAGATGAGATTCAGGAATTTCTCAAACTGCCTGACCATTCAAAAATGGAACTGGCTCCTTTGCACTGCTCTGCTTTGGCCTACATGCTGCAGGCCTCCAAGAATGATCTGGCTTTACTGGATCTGAAGAGCTATATCACATCAGATGATGGTAGAAGAAGGTTAATACCAGCTGTTAGGAGCAGCAAAAGAGCTGTGTGAGTATGCTTTGCAGTCTTTTTCAGTTTCTTTGTTTATGCCAGGAAGCCCAAGTCCAATCTTCAAGAGCTACTATCCTGCAGCATTTGGAAACATCCCTTACCCAACAATCTCCACCAAAAGGCTCAATTCCATCATCAGCATTAAGTCATTAAGCTCTACAGATGCTTGGTAATGGGCCATTCATTTGATGGATAGTAGCCCTTGAAGACTGGGTCAAGTTTTGACATACTTGCCAATTTCTCATTTCCTGTATTGGTGTCTGTAGGCTTTTCACATTTTTTATTTGTGCACTAAAGATATATAAATCTTTATTATCTTGTGATGCATTTCCTTAGGTTTGCAAATTGCAAAGTTACAAAGGATTGGATGGTTCCTCTGGCCATTGCCCTCAAGTTTTCCTACTCAGCTCTGAGGGATCTTGACCTGAGCAACAATGACCTGAAAGATTCAGGAGTGGAGGTGCTTTGTGGAGGACTCTCAAGTAACTCCTGCAAACTGGAAATACTACGGTAACAACACATGAAATACCATGAACAACATGGTAATTTATATGACAGGACAGGCTCCATCCAGTCTGAGCTCAACCATCCACTGACTAAATATATTTGATACCCAGAAGCTATAGTTTGACTTGGAAACAATGTGGTCTGTATGGAAATCAATAATTGTTAGGAAAATTATTTGATTTGCATGGGTCTGCCATATCTAGCATGAGCAACAAAGAAGAATTATGTTATCAACTGCTAACATATTGTGCAATGGAGCTATTTCCGAATCCTATAACAACAGTACCAGAAATTCAGACACAAATTTTGGACTCCATGATCCAATTGGATAATATATTATCCAACATTATCCACAGAAATATTTTGAAACTCTCATCAGCAGAGATGGATCTGTCTGAGTCAATGTTTACCCACCATATATAGGTACCTGTTAGAAATTAATGGTCAACCAGTCACTGTCAGTCCTCCCTGCATGACAATGGCCTCCCAGGTCACCCAATACTTTCTCAGCCAACCATGTTTGGAATAAAACTGGGGCTCAGCTGAAATTCAGAGCAGATCTGATGTGTGTTGAGAGACAGTTATAAAACTGGGATAATTATCCAGAGGAAATAATAAAACTCATAAGATACTGCTAATGGCAAAGGGATAGTCACATTCACTGAATCTGCTTGGTCTGCCAACTTCATTATCCATGTGGCCATTCTATCACTCAAGCTTCATGTTTATTCCTCTTTTCCCAGGATGTCTGGCTGTTTGGTCACAGAGACGGGGTGTGATCATCTGGTCTCGGCTCTTAAGTCCAACCCGTCACATCTGATGGAGCTGGACCTGAGCTACAACCATCCAGGAGACTCTGCTAGCAAGAAACTCTCTAAGCTGAGGGATGATCCACAATACAAGCTCAGAAATCTGAAGTAACTAAACTGTCTGTAGGAAAACTGAACCAAAACCTTAAACTGGGTGTCAATAAACTTAATTTGGTGTACCTTTTGCCTCTACAGCCTCGACTATGGAGGGACTCACAGATTGAAGCCTGGCTTTAGGAAATGTACGTCACATATACATCAATGCATTATTTGTCTCATGATGGCTGGATTTAGGAGTTTGTGTTTAAATAATTTATTTTTTTCTCTAGATGCCTGTGAACTCACTTTCAGTCCTGATGCAAAACGCCAGACGCTGGTTCTGTCTGAAGGAAACAGAAAGGTGACCTGGATGGAGGATGATCCAGAAAACTCAGGTCTCCACCAGCAGGTGCTGTGGAGTCAGGACCTGACAGGACGCCACTACTGGGAGGTGGAGGTCTCTGGATCTTTGAGCATCGGGGTCATACAGGAGGAGGCCCTAAAGAAAGGCACAATAAGTGATTTCAGAATGGGGCACAATAAGGATTCTTGGTGTTTGGTTTGTTCAGATGATGGTTTTCATGTTTTGCACCATGATGACAGAGTAGATGTGTCTTCCCTGGGAAGGCGCACCAGTCGGTTGGGGGTTTATCTGGACCGGCCTGCTGGTACTCTGTCTTTCTACAGAGTTTCCTCTGACAGTTTGATCCATCTTCATACTTACACAGTGGCTTTTAATCATCCTCTGTATCCTGCAGTTGAACTTAAAGCCCAATCATCTGCTGTATTTTGTATTTTGTAACTTAATTGGGTCCTGCTCACATGTAAAATGTAATGTCTCCCTATGGATTCATCACACTTAATGCCCCAACATACTCGGGTGTACTTCACTCCGCGGAGGTGCATGAATATTTGAGAAGGACTCGACACATATTTGAAGCGAATGGCTGTCGGACATGTTGGCAGAAAGATCAGTTTTCATGATGGCAATACTCAGCACCGCACAGTAATCTGATCGACGGGAAACAAAGCTGACATTGACGTCATGTGACACTTGAGATGATAAGAGTCATGAGGATGTGCAGCATGACTGTCACTCTCTGTCTCACAGAGAGTCCGTTAAGGTTTTCCTGATGGTGAAGAAACAGGGCTGGGCGCCCAATTCACTCATCAAACTTGCTAGTATTCATTAGGACTAGAGGAAATGAAGAAATTTCTCAGAAGAGTACTTTAAGCAATCATTTTGTTCATTATCAAAATGTATTTTGGGAAATTGTGAAACGGCTTTTTATAAACTCTTTAGTTTTGTGGAAGTGTCTCTTTCTTATTATAAAATCACGTTCTCTTACTTCAGTTGAGGCGACTGAGCCCCAACAGGCTTTAGATGTAACTCTGAGTTCTTTTATAAACTGCTGGATGCAGTTCTAGATGTGTGGTTTATGTTGTGAAACAGATGATATTCAAGTGATTAATTTACACCAGGCAATAATCAGGCCTCTGTGTGGTTTCTGAAACTAAGCAAAAAACTTTTGGTTAATCAGATTAATTTTATGTTCTAATACGGGAATTGTAACTTTTTCTTTTAGTAAACATTGTTTCTTCAAGTTTTTACTTTAGCAGTTAAAGCCTCATACAAACACGTCATACTCTTCTGCATGTGTGTTAAATTATAACAAAATTTGCAATTTCTTCCTAGGGAAAAATGAGCATTTTTCTTGTCAGTGGCAGAAATCTGCTCTAGCTGAATGGGAAGTATGTATTTTTTAAAACTTTGTTCTCATGTAACCTGGTGCTTCAGCTCAGATTTCAGTGTCATTATAAACCAGAAGGTGTTTTTTGTTCAGCATTTGACCAAATAACTGTTTTTCTCTTCAAAGTTTCTTTGAAATGAGACATGAAGGAAAAATCTGTATCACCTCATTCATTTTCTGCTTTGACTGTTGTATGAGTTATAAAACATTTGTGAAGCTTCTGGGGTTTTGATTTGTTGTGGTTATTACCATAAAGTCAGTTATTTTAAAGTCAGTTATTTTAATGTCAGTTATTTTTAAAGTCAGTTATTTTTAAAGTGTTATCTGGGTTCAAAATGTTTCATCCAAAGATTCAAATTGTTCCATTAAAACTCTGCTTGGTGCTCTGTTTGTGTGAATTCATGTTTTTGTTTTGTTTTTAAAACAATGTATTAACTTTTGTTTTTTGAGTTTGAGATTAAACTGTTTTTAAAAATGATAAAATTGTGTTTTTTATTATTTTATTTATTTTAACAAACATTCCTGATCTGGTCATTTCTCTTCTGACTTAACAATCGATTCTTTAAAAAAATGAGCAAATCCAGCTAATTTTTGCAAATAATTGCCACCAGCAGGGGACAGCACTGAGTTATCAGGGTTTCATTGAAATTAACTGGACTAAGCAAAGAATATAATCACAATTAACATGAGTAAGGCATTATAGAAAATCTTTAGAAATATCACATTGAATGATGTGACTTTCAGGCTTTCTGCATTCAGATGAATTGTCAAAATTACTTAACAACTTAGAGATTTAAACTAAGATGCTCTAGTCAAATACATAAAAATGACATGAATTGTTTTCAGGCAATAAAATTACATCTGGTCAGAAAAATGCAGACATGAAATTAATGAAGAAAAATAAGTGAGCCAAATCCCTTCTGTTTGTTTATATTTGTATATTTTTATTTATCTTTTTCTACTTCTAATTGTGATGCGTTCAAGAGATATCCCTGGTTAAATCATGAATGTGGGCGATTATTGTGAATTTATTTATATAGTAAACTAATTTTCTGACTTGTCATGAGAGTTTTGCTGTTTTTTAATGTTTACTTCCTTATTTTGAGATTAGTACTCCTTTGGAAGATTGATTTGTTATCTTATAATTACAACAAAAATGTAAAGTGATATAGATCCCAGGAAGATGAATTTACTTGCTCATTTGAAATGTGACTTTCTTTTTCTCTGCTACTCGTCTTGACATGTTTTATTCTCTGTTTGCACCAAATCTAAAGACAAATCCCTCTAACACCGTCTTTTAACATGTTTCCTGGTTTATTTTTTTAATCAAAGGCTGTTTTCTCTTTGGTTCTTGTGTGTCAGAACATTGTTTGTGCACCTCGTCATTAATGCTTCAGTGGTTTCTGTGAAGGGAGTGTTCTTTCTTTCTGCCTCGGGTCCCAGCTGTCAACCCGCCCCCATCCCATCAGGGTGGGGTCTCGGCCTTCATCCAGGATAATAAAGAAAAAATCCCAGAATAAACAACAGAAGCAGGTGTGATCCAGACACAGCATCATGAAACATAAACACCAGGTGAAGCCTATTATGTTCTGTTCAAAAGCGATGAATGTAAATAGATGCTTTTCCACTTTGTTTTTGCATAAATAATGACATAATGGAATCAGGTTTAAATGATTTTTGAAACTTTTAAAGATCAAGTTGTTTATATTTTAAAACCTCAGCTGTAAAAAAAGGCTGCACTTTGTTTTTATAACTTCTATTTTAACTGCAGAAACAAATCTTGTGAACAAATAACAGATTTTCTCCTGACTTCATAACAGCAACAGAAATGATCATGCCTTCAGTTTAACCCTGTAATTTACAATTTAATAGAAGAAATATTTATAGCTCTCTGCCATTGTTGGCTTTTTCTTTTGCTTATTTGTATTTAGTTGTAATGAATACGTAGCTGATCATCAGTAAATCATGTTGGTGGGTTGCCAGTCGTTATAAATCAACTCTCATGTTTCGAACAGATAAAAATTACGATTTTTTTTAATTAGTTAAAAAAACATTAAAGTCAGAAAGGAGGAAAAAAGAGGATTTGGAAAGCAATATCTGGATCAAATTATAAAAATATTTAATTTACAACATAATTAAGACAATGTAAACTGATGAATAGAGTTTACAGTTTACTATTTTATTATAACAAAAAATTAAATAATCAATGAATAAATATTAATTTCTAAAATACTAAACCTAATAGAAAAATACATAAAGAGGGGAAAGAGCCTTTTTGAAATACTACTCCAGATAATAAAAATAAATAATAAATAAATAGATACTAAAATGATAAAAGCTAAATAAATAAAAGACCAGAACTAAAGTAAGCAAATCAATGTATATTTTTCCTTCTACTGGTAGAATGCATTAATAAGTAGAAAAATGATAATTTAGCCCAATTTAAATTATAATTGACTTAATAATTCAAATTAATTTAACTGAATACTTTATTATGGCTTTAACCAGTTTTGACCAGCAGGGGGCGCTGTTATACTAAAATGCTGCTGTTCTGCCTCCTTTTGTCTTGTGGTTAAACTTGTTTATACTAAAAATTGCGTTTTTTTTTTCATCTTTTAAATAAGAATGAAGATAAAAATAGAAGTGAATATTACATTTTATGTAACATGGATAAATAACTGAAGAGAACTTTAAGTTTATTAAACAAATGTAATAATAAATATTGAACTGTTTACAGTGTTAAAGTTTAGTGGTTTTTACTCAGTACCTACATTTAAAGTGATTATTAATAAAGAGAAGAACCAGACAAAGGAGAGAGAGGCGAGAGACGGTGGAGAGACACAGACAATGGGAGGGAGAGAGAGGGAGGAGGGACGTTTGTTCACGTTCCGCCGCGGAGAGGTCGGGGAGGGCGGGGTGGATCCAGCCGGTGTCTCCTCTCTGCTGCAGCGGCCATGCTGCTGTCCGCCGCCTCGCTCCGCGCATCCCGCTCCTCCGCAGGTGAAAGCGGCCGCCGCTGCATCTCCGCGTCCCGGGTTGACCCACAGGCTCGGCGCGGCTAGGCTCGGCCGCTGCGGTTCGCCCGAACTGGATCCGCCGGAACGGTCCGGAACGCGGCGGCGGTGAGAAGGGGGAGGAAGAGGAGAAAGGCTCCTTAGCAACAAACCGGTTTCACGGCATTATTGGTAGGTACCTCCCTCTGTCTGCCTGTCAGGGTCTGTCAGCAGCTTAGCAGCAGCAGCAGCGGATTGATGGATAAAGTCAATGAGATGGAGAGAGAGAGAGACAAACTGTACTCAGGTTTTATAATCATCCCAACATTTTGTTCTTGATTTAAATGGATTTTCCCAACAGGATGTCCTCGCAAAACGTGGACAAACCAACCCATTTTACCTACATGTTCTTTTAAAAAAAAAAAACAGATTAAATATCATGTTGTGGTGATATTTAGCATCCTCCAGTGAAAACCAACATGATTGGGTGAATCTGTCTCATCAGTTCAAACCATCTGATTGTCTTTTTTTTGCATGTCTTTTCAGGGATGGACGGGACACTGAGGATTGAACTTTGACCTGTGCCAAAAAAAACCAAAATGAACTGGATCAGAGTGATAATGGGTTTACAGCAGGACTAGTTTCGCTTGGTTTGTTCGAAAGCCAGACAGCTGAGGTTATGGTTGGGTCAGTGAGACTGCAGTGAATCAGCCTCAGGGATTGAATATGTCTAAGATGATTGGCAAGTCTTCTTAGTGTTCATCCAGAACTCTGAGGTTCTTGATCGGCTAAATTCTTAGCTTGCCATTTTTAAGGTCCACTGTAATACTTTGGCAGACGACCACAGGATTTTCACCATATCCCAATGTGAAAACATATTCCTGAACTGTACTGGACCAGAGTTGGTGACACTAGATCACAACTAGATTAGCCAATCCTAATACTGTTTGAGGACCAAAGGTGACTGGTTTGAAGGGGAATAGTAGCCCTCTTGAACTGGGTTCGGACCACTTGACCAAGAATTGACTCGTTTTGTGTATTGGACTATGAATCTTAAATCAGATGAACTCTGAGTGCAACTGTAACCTCATCCGCCATGTCTCTCAGTAAGACCCTTGAGTTGGAGCATTTCGATGAACGGAACAAGGTTCGCCGGGGACGCTCCACCCGACCCAAACGGGATGACTCCACCGGCAGCGGTGGGGGTTCCGGCCCCAGTTCCAGGGGCAGCAGCCTGGTTCCCAGTCCTGCCCACAGCGCCAACTGCAGCTACTACAGGACCCGCACCCTGCAGGCCCTCACCTCAGAGAAGCGGGCCAAGAAGGTCCGGTTCTACCGCAATGGGGATCGGTACTTTAAGGGCCTGGTGTACGCTGTTTCTAGTGACCGGTTCCGGTCGTACGACGCGCTGCTGATGGAGCTTACTCGATCGTTAGCAGACAACCTTCATCTGCCGCAAGGAGTTCGTACGATCTACACCATAGATGGCAGCAAGAAGATTACCAGTATGGACGAACTGGTGGAAGGTAAGACTCCTTCCACCAGTTCCATATGAAGAACATATTAATCTTGATATCAGGGTTTTATGTCAGTAAAATAGATGATTATTGATAATTTATTTTTTTTTGTTTTAAATTTCTGATAAACTGCCAAGCTGGTTATGTGTCCATTACGGTTTCTTCCAGTTTCCTCTCAAGCACCGTTGTTTTTTATTTTTATGCTGTTTTGAGGCGCGGTGACAAAACCTGAAACCTGTGTTGCGCAAGTTATTTAACAGGTAGTTGCTAGGTAACCAAAGAATGAGTGGGTTGCTAGGTAACCGAAGAGTGAGTGGGTTGCTAGGTAACCAAAGATTGAAAGGTTGAGCGGCGAAAGCCTTTTCTCTGCCTACATCCCCCAGAATGCTGTGGGGTTCTGGTTCAGAGTTCAGTGAAATTATTGAACGTCGTATCGACATATTATCTATTGATATTGATCACATGCCTATCGTGATGATAGACCCATAGCACATTGTGAGGACGGCTGCAGTTTTACTTACCAGTTTTTAGCTCCAACAAGAATATGGAGATTATAAATTAGTCTTACATCATTTAAATGTTTTAAAATTTCCAATTTTAAGCAATTTTTTTTCTCACCATCTTTTCTGAAAAGAAAAAAAAATGTACATCAAAGTTAAAACTATTTTCAAACAGTGTCTGATAATCCCTTCTTAGCAAGGCTACAATTTTTAAATTGTTTAATTAAGAGAATATAGGCATAATAATAGCAGAAATATTCAGTTTTACCATTTAAAAACATACTAAAATTAGAGAGTAGTGAGAAAAAAAGCTTCTATTTAGTTATCAAACTCTGGCAAAACTACCTCAGCTGTTTGCACAGTGACTGAGGGAGTTTTGATTTTGATTAATCAGTAAAATCAATCTATTGCCCAGCCCTAAAATGTAAGGTAGAGTCAGTCAGAAAGTGGGGCATAAAGGTGCAGCCTTGGGCAACAATAACACGTGTTATTGATGGCTGGGAGCAACATATCTGGTGCTCTGACTCATGAACTGAGACATCAGTCTGAGAAACAGAGTCTGGCTCGACCTGCAGCTTTTAAACAGCCTCAGAGAAAACGTACCAATATAAACGGTAAAGTTAGAGTCCTTTGTTTGCACCAGTATAAGAACAGAGCTTTCAAAGATTTTTAAAAATGTTTTTTCAAACAGACTTTGAAAGAACCAAACCAAAAGTTAAGCTCCAGATTTCAGTCAGTTCTGTTTGTCTGCTAAACATCCGCAGGGAATCTTAAAGATGGCAGGAATGTTGATTGTTAACATTATTGTGTGATTTAAATCACTAAACTGGAGAATTTTAATTGCATTTACTAATATTTTTTAACTTACTGATATTTATTGATGCTCTCATGCAAACAGTTAAGAAAATAGTAAAACTAACATTTCAGTCAGTTAACATCAGTGATTAAAATTTATCAGGACTAAATAAATGTAAATCTAAATTCTTATCATGATAAAATCTTTCACAATGAATGAATGATTCGATAAATGGCCATTCCTGCTACGTTGTTCAAAAGAAATGTGCAACCCGTCGTGTAAAGTACAAGATATTTGTGATTAAAACAATAACATAACAGAAAGCAGGTGGATTTAACTCTTATTTAGTTTAAGGTCTGACTAATACTAAGAGGAAGGATCTGTGATAACGCTACTTTGTGCACCGAGGATGTACTAAACGTCACAAAAGAAGTTCTCCAGTTCAGAAACAACTTCTCTAATGAGTTTTATCTCTTAAAAAAACAACAAAAATCAGACTCTAATACACACTATGAGAAAACCGATGTACTTTTAGATTTTACTGGACTTTGAGAATCTAAACATTTAATACTTCTGAAGATTAAATCTTTTTAAATAATGACCTGAGATCTTGAACTATTTTCTTCATTGTAATAATTTATTGCAAACAGCTGAAACATGTCAAACATTTTCTCCTTTGTGGCCAAATTCCTCTGCTGTTCTCACCAGTTTAACCATCATAATATCGATCGATAACATCCGATTGGTTCATCATCAAACTTGCAATCTGTCATCCTGCTCTTTACCTGTGTTTGTTATGCAAACACTTGAATTATTTATCTCTGTGTACATCAAGGGAGGAAGAAGTATTTCCTAATCAATACAGAAACTCTCAGGGGAGCTCAGACATTAATATTCATACCTCGACTCGGCTGGCTTAAATTTCCACATTGAATTCAAAATGTTTTAGAAACTTCTGTGTCAAAACTGAAATATAAACAAAATGTTGAAACTGTAAAGTCGATAAAAAGCTTCCACATCCAGAGTTGAAGACGTTAAATAATAAATCTGGGTAATTTTACCAACGTCTCCAATGTCAGCAGCAGCAGCTTAGTATCAGCAGTTTATCATCAATATTGATGTTGGACTGGTTGTAAGGCCTTCTAATGAACATTAGTGGCAGGAAGCCGTTCAGCCGGAGATGCTCTAAAAGACGGAGGCATCACTCTGAGCACTTAACACACAGAATGGACTGTGACGGATTTAATCCGAGTGTCCAAAGTGGGAAATGCATCATTTACAACTTCTGTCTGGAAAAACACGAAGGCATTCTGTTGAATGATTGGCTGCTTTCCACCCAGCATGTTTCTGGTGGAGTTAATCAGTGAAAAGCTGATTAAATGTGGAGTTAATCAGTGAAAAGCTCAAAGAAGCAGCATTAATGAGAAGAAAAAGGGAATATGGCAGCAAAATTTAAGGGTGTTTTCACACCTGAGAGTCCAGTAGATTCGGTTTGATTTGATTTGTTACATTTTCAGCTGCTGTGGTTCACTTTCACACTGCGTTAATCGAACCAAACCATTTGGAAAACCTGTTCCCCTCCTCGCCTGTGGAGGCGCTGCAACAAGAAATGACACGGAAACTACTGAAGACCTTTTTCATAAAATGAAAACTAAAATGTGGCGTCAGACTTTAGCGATTGTAGGATTTCTGTTTCGTCTTTGGCAGAAACAGTGACCCGTTTCTTCTGGTAGTGCCAAGCTGCCTCGTCTGCTTTGGCTGTATTTACCCAGCATGCCCTGCGCTGCAGTCACCTTCCTGCTCTTTGAGCCGTCTCTGGTTTGCTTAAATATTTCGCTTTTCTATACATTTGCACCAGAGTTCACTTTAACCAAACTGACACCGAGGTTTTTAGATTGACCAGACTTCACATGTTTGGTCCAAACAATCAGACTTTCGAGGCTAACGGACTAAAGTTTGGTTAAAACGGATTAACAGGGTTGATGTGAACGCAGCCTAAATGTTTGGGCTCCCATCCAGTCTTTTTGTAACGCCAGAATGAAACCCAGGGTGTTCTGGTGTCCCGGCTGAATCGGCCCGGAGTGTTTTTGCTCAGTTTAGTCACTGAGGTATAACAACCCAGAGCAATCCTGTCCAGCTCATTTGAATCGCAGAGTGAAAGTCGGCACATGGAGAGACAAGGTCACTGAACAAAGCCTGGAGAGAGGGAGGGAGCGGAGGGAAGGTGTGTCTGTGACGTCGGGAGGCAGGAACATGACGGATAAAGAGATACAGTGATGATGAGGAGGAAGATAAACCTGCATTAGTCTTTTGGGTTGGTTATTGTTCGTGTACATATTGTTAAACGTCCTTTCTGGTAACTGTTGACTTTGGTTGAGGGAAAGACAAGTTTTATGCTCCTAAAGGGACATTTTTGCCGTCGGTCCTGCTAAATTAAATATTTCCCCCCAGCAGCTGTTGGACTCTATATCCATCACTTCTCCCTACAAACTCAAAAAGTCTTTAAATCTCTGATGTAGTTTGGAGTTTTTCTAATTTGAAATGACTCCTGTGCCGTCATTCAAACGCTTTTGTTGTTTTCAAAGTTTTATTGTCACTTTTTCTTTTTAAATAGCTGCACATTTTAAATGCACATTTGGTCATTTTTATAAATAATTTCACTCAGCTGCACATTTCTTTGGATCAGAGTATTTTGTTTTAATAACTGCAGAGTATGTTAGGTTGTAATTTTGCTGTTTCTGTTCAGTGTGATATTCTTCATATTTTATATTTTTGTGTAGATCTGCTCTGTGAATGTCCCACCAAGGGACAAAGAATGGATTTCTATTTAATTCTGCTGGATTTTAAACTATAAAATCTACATGACATCATTGAAAAAGGTTTTTTAAAAACTCAGAAATATTTACTGCAGGGAAATCTTTTCTATTTTCTGGTTTCAGAATGAAAAACAAAACAAAATGGTTTAAAAAAAGAATAAATGTATTTTCTTGAATTTATTTTGAAAATAAACAAACAAGAAGACAGTTTGTAATGTAAGAAAAAAATAAGTTTCACATATTTTTACAGATTACAGATTGTTGTAAATATTTTAAAATAAAAGCTTAAAAACTTTTAAAAAATATATTTTTTTGCAGCATGAATGAGGGATTAAGCTGAAAAAACTTGAATAAAGGTGCTTAGAATCCATCTAACAGCGATTTGAAGCTGTTTGTTGATAATTTGCAGCTTAAAATTCAGCTTTAATATTTTCAGCTTTAATATTTTCAGCTTTAATATTTTCAGCTTTAATATTTTCAGCTTTAATATTTTCAGCTTTAATTTTTGCTCCATGAAAGCAGATATTGTGAACCGTTGCTCGCGGTTCGGTGCTTAATGTTGACGCCGTTTGGCCGACCAAGCGGTTCATGTCACTGCGTCTAATTGCTGCTCTCAGGCTGTTATTTGTACCCTGCTATTAATCGGCCAGTTAAATCCTGAACTCAGCAACGTCTCCGTTACAGGAGAATCTCTGCAGGACAATGGTGATAAAAATAGGAGCCAAGTGGTTTGCACTTTATTATAATTACCTATTTGGATTTATAATGTTAGTTTCTTTGGTTCTGCTTGGATCTTGAATGTGACTTGATGACTGATGTGTCAGAGCAGAAGAGTTGATTCAAACTCACTGAATTCAATCTACTGCCTCGTACTTCAACATGTCGTCTGATCTGTGCTGTTGTTCCCTGTATGTCATTGATTAATGAGTTCATCTAAAATTTATTAATTGATCATTTTCTTAAAATCCTGAGTTTGTCAAAAGGGATAAAGTCCTATGTTGAAATTCAAAATATGTTGAATTTTATGTTTTTTTCTATAATTTTCCTCTGAAAGTTTATGGAAATTTATGAGTTCAAAAAGTTGAAACTTTGCTGGAAAAAACTTCAGAAATTTTAAGATTGATCAAAGTTTTGAGTTTCAAATTTGGAAATTTTTGGACGTTTGAAATTCGATTTCTAAGATTAATTTCAAAATTTAGATTTTTTTGGCTTGAATCTTGTTTTTCCTGTTTAATCCTCTGTCATAAATAAACGATTATCAGATTCATGTAAGCAGTAAATCTGATGGTTTTCTCATCGATATTTTGCTCTAAAACATCATTCTTGTCTTCTTTAATCGCTTCCCTCTCCGTCCAGGCGAGTGCTACGTCTGCGCCTCAAACGAACCCTACCGGAAGGTCGACTACACCAAGATCTCCGTCCCGAGCTGGAAGCCCGGCGCCGGTTCCGGAACCGCCACGTCCGCCGCCAGCCGAACCCCGACGGCGTCCACCGGAGTGGCGACGACCGCCAGCGCCGTCGCCAAAGACCGTCCCGAGAGCCGGGAGGGCCGGGAGAGCAAAGACTTCATCAAACCCAAACTGGTGACGGTGATCCGGAGCGGCGTGAAGCCGCGCAAGGCGGTGAGGATCCTGCTCAACAAGAAGACGGCGCACTCCTTCGAGCAGGTGCTGGCGGACATCACGGAGGCCATCAAGCTGGACTCCGGAGCCGTGAAGAGGCTCTACACGCTGGACGGGAAGCAGGTGGGACCAAAACATCTGGAAATCTCCTCAAATCAGCAACTTATTTAAAGAAAAACACGACAAAATGTGTCAGTTATAATTAGCGCTACAGCTAACTCTTCTGATGATTAATCGATTTGATTAGGTTTATTATATTTTTCAACAAAATATGCAATTAAAAAAGCTGATCCTGTAATAAATTTGATTATTACATTATGTTCTTAAAAATGCGACCTTTAATCTTCTGAAATGTCATTATTTTCTGTCATTTCGTCCTCTAAACTATTGATTTTATGGTCATTTCGCTGCGTTTTCTGCTTTATGCATAAGAACTTTAGCATTTACAGCAGCTTGTGATTCCCATTAGGTGAAGTAGAATCGAACAAAGCCGTCTGAGTCGAGCCAGAAATCAAATTAAAGCGCATTACAGAATTACTTCTCAACAGAACCGCTAATTTACAGTTTGGGTCGTGTGGGGCGTTTGGCGCTCTGCAGAACTGCAGCAGTCAGCTGAAGTCCAGTTAAACACTGTGGATGCGCGCTGATCCGCTCTGCAGCTCATTTTGGTGTGAGGATTTGAAGTTATCGCAGACCGACCGGCGGATCTATTTTTAAACACAGACAGGTTTTTATTTGAACTCGTAGATAAGCTGAAGGAAAGCAGCGGCAGCAGAAAACGGACTGAAGGACGTTTGTTGTTGTGAACGCAGCTCGGATCTGAGCGAAGAAAAAACCCTTTTATTGAGTCAAGCAGGAATGAACACACCCTGATTGTGTCAGAGTGGATGCAGCATCCACTTAAAGATAATAAAAGCAGCATTCACTGCCTTCAAAATAAAAGCATCCCTGGCTGCAATCTTGCAGAAGTTGTTTAATTTCTGCTTTAAAATCATTTTTGCTCACATTAAAACGTTGCTGTTGTTTTATGCATGTCTATGCTGCAAAAAGTGCAAAGAAAAATGGTTTTTATTGGTTTTGCATGTATTAAGATCTTAATGGAAGCGTTCTGAAATGGAAATATTCAATATATGCAGAGCTAACCAGGCTGAGATGCTTGAAATCACATTATTGAGCCACCATAAAGTTGTTTTTCTTGCTTTAAAAAGCAAAATTTCTTCATTTCAAATTAAACCTTTCATCTAATTTTATAAAATATTAAAACAAATAACTATAGGAGCCACATAAAACCTACAATATACCTTTTCTCTAAGAATTACTTTTTCCCTTTTTCAAAAGCAAAATTGATGATTGTTTTTCTTTCTTTAAACTGGGACTTTTATTTTGAAGGCATTTCAGTCCCAATGAAAGCTTTTATTCTATTGGTCTCAGCATGAATGCAGCAAGGCCAAAGCGTGTGTGTGTGTGTGTGTGTCTGTGTGTGTGTGGGTGTGTGTGTGTGTGCGTGTGTGCGTGTGTGTGTGTGTGTGTGTGCATGTGTGAGTGTGTGTGTGTGTGTGTGTGTGTCCTCACGTCTCAGCTTGCTTGGAGAGAAACGCCATCTCTCACCCTGCAGCGTGGTCTCCATGGCAACCGGCTAGCCAAGAAACAGACACGTGGAAGGTTGTCTAGGATCCAGTTCCGGAATCGTTAGGTGTCGCCGTCGCCATGGAAACAGAGTAGCATTAGCAGGAGTCTGCAGAATCAGTTCGATTCAATTGAAAGAACTTCATTGATCCCAAAGGGAAAATGAAAACAATCAGCACCAGCCTGAACCTCTGCGTTGTGAAATGAGTTTTTGTAGAAAGCGAAGGTTTTTCTAGAGCAGAGTTCAGTAAATAAATCCTTCATTTCTCTGGAGAGCCTCAACGCCGACCGTTTCCTCTCTGCTTACACCGAAACGCTTCCTTTAAGCCTCTGAGTTCTGATTTATGGACCTTTCAGACACAGAAAAGCTCCTAACTCAGGGGATGAACCCAGTTCATCGAGCTAACTGCTTAATGCTTTATTTAATGTCATAATTTCAATAATACAGGTAATAAATCACATTTTTAATTAGCAAAAGGAAATACTCAAATATTTTCACATTTTTAGGCTAAATTTGGTTTAGTTGTATTGATTTTGTTAGATATTAAACCATAGATGTTAAATCATTTTGTATCATTTTAGTTTGAAGCGTATAATGTAGAAGTGTGAACTTAATTTTACACCTAATCCAATAAATTACTATTCACGTTAACTTTGTTTTATTTATTTTACTTTTGGTTTTGCTTGCGTTTGTTTTTTATTTACATTTTATTCATTAAAATAAAAATATTAGTTTTATTTTGGACATTTAACACGTCTTCCACTTCCAGTGAGGCCTGTTCTGTACAAAATTAAATAAAGTTACTAAACAAAAAATATTATCGTTTGTTGCAGTAAATCCTGAGACAGTTCATCATGTGGCAGACCTGGTGTGAACTTGGCTGCAGCTTCCCTCCGTTTAATCCCTTCTTTCATACTTCTGCTGATCCCTCTTTTCTTCACCTTTCCTCTCTCGCTCCGTTTTCTCCGTCTGCATAAATCTGTGTTGATGAACTCTTTGCCTTTAATCCTCAAGACAGTTCTTCGGCGGCGTGTTTGTTTCTTGTCTGTCAGAAGCTGCTGAAGAGCTGCAAACATGATTTAAATATTCCCATCTGTCCTCCACTCAGCGCTACATAGAAAAGAAATCCTCCAGTCACTGAATCAAACTCTCTCTCTCTCTCTCTGTGTGTGTGTGTGTGTGTGTGTGTGTGTGTGTGTGTGTGTGTGTGTGTGTGTGTGTGTGTGTGTGTGTGTGTGTGTGTGTGTGTGTGTGTGTGTGCAGCTGACCTGTCTGCAGGATTTCTTCGGGGATGACGATGTGTTCATGGCGTGCGGGCCGGAGAAGTTTCGGTACGCGCAGGACGACTTTGTGCTGACGCATTCTGGGAAAACGGCGGCCTTCGTGAGCGGTAAGCACCAAAAGCACAAGCTGACGGCTGAACTTTTACCTCCGTTAGGTTTGTTTCAAATACAAAATCTGATTAAATATTCTGCATATCTGGAATATTGGTTACTCCACAGTGTTGCACATCAGAGTGACCCTGAAGCTTAAAATGCATGAATGGTTTCTTAGAGGTGACTTACGCTTTATTGAACAGGTTAGGATGGATTATGGCCTACACATAACAAGAAAATAAAATTTTTTGCACAAACTCATTCTTAGATAATAAGATTTTACTTGTTTAAAGGCCTCCTGTCATTTTAAATCCAAATAATCTGCTGCTGGCCACGCCCCCAAATCACTGTTTGCTTTGAAAAGCAGAAATGGAGCCTCCTTTACAATCAACAAGAATGCAGCAAGTGGTTTCTGGATGGTAAGTCAACACCAACACCTTTCCTTGTCCTTTCCAGCAGCCATTGTACAGCACATCTCACCAAACATGCTGGAGTTCCTCTTAGGTTGGTAGGAAACAGGCAGACATTTTTGAAACGGCTCAAAAGACAGCTGGGTAATTTCTTTTTACATTTGGACTGTTTTTATAAGCAACAGAAAATGGAAGAACAAAAATGGGAAAAACACAAATTTTTCCCCAAAACGCAATTTTTCAGCTGAAATTAGCTTTCAGCTGATTCTGAAAGCTAATTTTGGCCAATGCCATTTTGTTCTGTTTGGAAAGTAAAGTCGCTAAGTTGGCAGCAGCGGGGTGGCTATCAGCAGAATGAAGCTTAAAACCTACATTCGGTTGAAACATGAATACTTTTGCTTGGTGCATATGAAAAAGTAACAAACTTTTCCGTCCGTTTCTCCGTCTCCAGAGTGCAGGACCAAAACGCCTCGTCCAGCCGCTCCTCAGAAAACTCCCAAAACTCCCAGCAGCTCCGGCTTCTCCTCCTCCAGGACTCCACCCAAAGGTTTATCCAGGACCAAATCACCGGGCTCAGGTAGGGAGCCAGGACGGTTACCATGGAGACAGGTTTAGAGTTTAAGAGAAACATACATACATACATACATACATACATACATACATACATACATACATACATGCATGCATGCATACATGTATTTATTCTTTCTGTTGTTTTATGGATCTTAAAATGACTTGGTGACTTTAAACATATAAACTCGTTTTAACCAATCAGATTGCTCTTTTCTCCGTCATGCAGCCAATGAGGCGTCAGGATCCCAGTCGGGTGTAAAGTCTAACAGATCCAGTCCGTCTCCCACCAGTCCCGGGACGCGACGCAACTTAAAGGTCAGAGAGACGATTTATGTTTGAAAACTCGTTTCCTCTCAGATTGTTTTCCTGAAAAAAAAAAAAAAAGTTAAATTCAAATTAAACTGATTTAAATTAAGTTGTGAAAGAGTTAGTGTTGAACTGTTTCTGCAGCAGAAACTTAGGAGAAAATCTCTTACACATTCAGAATGAGGAAGGTCAGACTGTTTCATTCTGCTGCTAAAGTTAAAAAGAGAATAGCAGAGCTTGCCCCCTGGTGGCAGCAGGAAGCTACTGCAGTTCTCCTACATAATAGTGATTCTTTCCTCAGTCCTGTTTCCAATTTATAGTTAATCACCGTCATTTTGCATCACATTCCAAACACTATGAAGCACTAAGAAAAATGTCTAAGACCTCATCACATAAACAACAAAAATAATGACAAAAATTAGTTATAAATCCCAAATTTTTATGATTTTGAAGTCATAAATGGCTTAAAAAAAAGGAAGCTTTAAAAAATGTGGATCATTCTCAACAAATATATTCACATTTCCTCAGAAAAAAGCGATTAAAATCTAAAAACATCTTCCCAGTTCATAATTCTGAAGATTTCCTGCAGCGCTAACGCAGATCTGACCTGGTTTTCATTCCCTAACATCTGTTGTTTCCCATCAGATCTCTCCTCGCCGAGCGTCTTCCACGGATGTGAACGGGGAAGCCGAGCCGCTGGACGACGCAGAGGAAGGTTTGTGCTTCCATTGTGGTAAAAATGAAATCTAATGAGGATTTTTTTAGTTGTTTCTTAAAAGCACAACAGCTTTTAGTCTTTATTATTAGAAAAACCCACTGAAGATGAAGCTGCATCTTTCTTAGTGCTCCTTACTTTTAATCAAAAGGTAAAATAAATGTTTTGTTTTTTCTTTCAGTGAACGGAAACCGATCTGTTTCGTCCTCCACCATCAACGAGAAGTACAAGGTGGGAAAAGTGATCGGAGACGGAAACTTTGCTGTGGTGAAGGAGTGTGTGGAGAGGTAAACCTCACTTTACACCTTATGAAAGGAATTAAATGGTTTTTAAATTAAAAATAATAACTACATAAATAAAAATGAATCATGTAAAAAAATTATTTGTCATTAAATAAGTAATTTATCATAATAAAAGGCAATTTCTCAAAGAACAACTCCATTAGAGCAGTAATTTAGACAAAACTATGCAAAAAAATATTTTTTTATTTAAGATAAAAAAAATCTTTTGTAAATCTTCATTTTTTATATATAAAAAAAACTTTTAATAGGCGCGCTTTTCGATCGAGTCATTAGTTGATTGACCCACAAATTGATCACCAGATCAGTTCTACTTTGTCACATAGCTGATTTATTAGTTTCCTACTGATAATGAAGCTTTCTCTAAAAGAATGCTGTTATTGCATTTTAGACAGTAAAATGTTTATTTTTTTATGCATTAGGCTTAAATGAAAAATCTGCATCTATTAATCAAATAATCGTCGAAATAATTGATAGCATAACTAAAATGATCAGTTTTAATCCGTTTTCTCTGCCAAATCTGTTTAAATTTAGGATTCGCTGAGAAAAAAAGAGTAAAAATAATTGTGGTTTAACCAGATATTTTAACTGTTCCTGCTCGTTTCTTTGTGCAGGTCGACCGGACAGGAGTTCGCTCTGAAGATCATTGATAAAGCTCGATGCTGCGGGAAGGTAGCTGCTATTTCCACTGTGCAGAAAATGATTTCATTATCTCTAATAATCTAAACTAATAACAAACAGAATTCTAGAGGCAATAATCATCCAATCTGTTTGAATACATCAGCTTGTGTTTAATTATTAACTTTTTAAACAGGTCTAGCAGAATAAGTGATTTCCTGGTGGAAACGTTTCTCTGAGCAGGAACACCTGATCGAGAACGAGGTGGCAGTTCTGCGGAGGGTCCGGCATCCCAGCATCATCCAGCTGATCGAGGTGGACGAGACGCCCACGCAGCTCTTCCTGGTCATGGAGCTCGTTAAGGTCCTTTAATTAACCTCTGACCTTTGACCCAGAAACCAGTAATCTTAGACCTTTACTTTAAAGTAGAAAAAAAAGTCTTTTCATGGTCAGATATTATAGCCTTAATATTGTTTTAATCCAAAACTAAATAAATTGTTAATATTAACCAGGGATTAAAAAATTACAATTTTCTCAATGTTTTTTTGCACATATTTGTGTTAATTGTTTAATCATCATCGTTTATAAATAAAAGCTCCATTCTCCACGTTTCACCCGTTTCTGGTTCCTTTAGGGCGGCGACCTTTTCGACGCCATTACCTCCTCCACCAAGTACAGCGAGCGAGACGCCAGCGCCATGGTGTTCAACCTGGCCGGCGCCATCAAGTATTTACACCGGATGAACATCGTCCACCGAGACATCAAACCCGAGAACCTGCTGGTGCAAAAACACCGTCATCCACAGATCTTTTGCTTTAACAGGAAGTGTTTCTGTTGCACCTGAACTCTGTGGCGCTCGGCTCTGGTTTCGTTCTGCAGGTGTGCGAGTATCCGGACGGCACCAAGTCCCTGAAGTTGGGCGATTTCGGACTGGCGACGGTAGTGGAGGGTCCGCTGTACACCGTCTGCGGCACGCCGACGTACGTGGCGCCGGAGATCATCGCCGAGACCGGGTGAGAGACAGGAAGTAAAACATGACGGCCATTTTTTAAAACAATTTATTACTTTTAAAGACAACAACAGCAAAAAGAAACATAAGGACAGAGAGACGTGATGTCTCCCTCACGCCCCTGCAAGAGGGCAAAAAGCTGCTTGTTTCCATGTTATTTGATAAAATACTTTATTTGGACAATTTTGGTTATGGGAGGTTTATTGTTGTTTTTAATTCTATTGTGTTTAACTACTTTTATACAAAACAGATCCAACAATCATTCTGCTGCTAAATAAAATAGTTTTATTATTTTTTATTGGTTTTTAATTAAGCTATTTAAGCTAAAAGTTCATATTTGCAGACACACCAGAGACTAGAAATGATACTAAATACTCATAGTTCAATGAGTAAATCATCCCATCAGTGGTAAACAGCCAGTAATGTTGATGTTTTCATCTAGTTACGGTCTGAAGGTGGACATCTGGGCGGCAGGAGTCATCGCCTACATCCTGCTCTGTGGATTCCCTCCTTTCAGAAGGTCAGTGAACGCAACATTTTACTTTAACCAGGAAATTCATAATAAATGTTTTTTATTTGCATCATCATGTTATCATGAACATTTCCTGTTTTGTGATCGAGTTGGTGGGAAGAACTTTGGAATATTTGTCATTTGTGTGACAGGTTTTTAAAAATACGCATTTTTGCAACTTTATTGAGTTATTAGTTGCACAGTGTGTTTTATTTGTAAGTGTAGTAGCAGAAATCTGCTTTACTTTCCGCAGTGAGAATAACGTCCAGGAGGAACTATTTGATCAGATCCTCAGAGGGAAGCTGGAGTTTCCATCTCCAGACTGGGACAACATCAGCCTATCAGCAAAGGTTCGGATCAGTTTATGAAAAATAAACGTCTCATATCAACCTGTTAGTCTAAACCAAGGTTATGACTTAACAACATGCATAAAAGTCATTGTTGTTCTTTAAAATGATTATCAAGTCAGTCAAAATCTCCATACATGAATATTTTGGTGAAAAAGAACTGAAAACAAATGATCATTGTCTGTTTTAGTTTGTTTTAGACGAAGGCTTGGTCAGCTGGAGCAAAAAACGCCAAAAAACAAATCAGAAATCAAAGTGAACCTAAAAGAAACAATCTAAATCCCATTCTGATGTCTGTAGATGTTATTAAATCTCAGATCAGATCAGTCTTTCTCTGCTAACGGTCACATGACCTGCTCCTCAGATGCTGATCAGTCAGATGCTCCAGGTGAACGTTGACGCTCGGTTCACTGCTGAGGAAGTCCTCTCCCACCCTTGGGTGACGGTAAGAAACATAAAAATGAACATTTTTCCACTTCGCCGCAGCACTTTGGTTCTTATCGTGTAGAAATGTATTTATGATGGTGGTAAAGTTGCTGTTTTTGTAGGACGAGGCACCGGGAGAGTCCAACACTGTGAGCGGCCCTGAAGATCACGCCAGCGAAGAAGCGCAGGAATCGGATCGTGAATCTCCGATTCTGGAGACGAAACAAGTTCCCTCACCGCTGGTTTAGGCCACATCCCAGTCCCACTGGTCTAAAGAAACCAACATGATGCAGTCTGGGAACCAACTGGGAGCCAAATAATCTTCCTAAAGTCTCCATTTATCTCCATTTACCTCCAACCGGCTCCCTTTCATTTCTAGGAAAGTAAAACTTTTAATATAGACAGAGGTAATTAAACATTCTCAACTACGTTTTTGCTCCTCAACTAGTGACTTAATACACACAAAGTGAAGTTATCCCAACATCATCTTAGGGACGAGATGACGTTTAATCTAAAACCAAACTGTTCAGAAGCTGCATTTCCATTACAAGTGTGTGTAAAACTGTTGATATGCCATTAATGTTGGGGGGAAAAAAACTATTTTACAGTTACAACACTCTTAAAAAACACAAATTAAAATGACAGGTTTTTAAAAATCATGGTGCACCATTTCCCTCAAACTACTTCCTGGCGTCTTGTTTGTCGTTTCCAGCAGTAGTAACATCCAGTTGTTGATCACATAATTTGTGCAATGCACTGATTTTGATAAAACCACCTCATCCTAGATCAAAAAGTTTTTATTGAAAACTTTAAACTTTTTTCAAAATTGCTGTTTCTTGTCAAAAGATTACTTACATAATTGAAATGATTTGAGCCATGGAAACGCAGCTACTGACAGTCAGACAAATACACTGCATTCTCACAAATTATTCAACATATCTACAGGACTTTCCCTCAGATCTAGTCAGAAATGTTAAATAAGTTTGAGAAATTTGCCTTATCGCTCAAAAACTCAGCCATAACAAAGCCCGCTATCTCAGGCTTTGATTCCGGTTCCTGTTTCCATGGAAACTAAATCAATAGTCTTCTATTTAGTTTATTTTCCCTAAATGAGGCTTATTATGGTTCATGTTTAAGTTTTCAGAAATTGGATTAATTTCTGAATCGGTTGATAGAGTAGCCTTAAATCTATTTTAATTTCCAGCAAACTAAACGAGTTTGCATTATTTAAAATGAACCCAAAGGTTATTTTCTCCACTTCTCTCTCTCTCTGTGGTCTTCTGACATAGACTGAATTTAATGGTTATTTACTCCAGACCAGTCTCTCCAGTATTAAATCCAGTTGACCTCCTGGTAACCGTCCAGAGCGCGCGCCAATTGATCACCAGAAGGTTTTGCACAAGGCCCGGCTCTGATCCGTTAAAACAGGCGCCGCTACTGAAACCAATTCATGCTGCTTGCAGGACTTCCATGAACATACACACACCATCAAGGTGCTGCCGACTCCTTCGATTGGACTGAAGCTTCCTGATTAAATACCGTGGTCTGGAATGAACTTTAAATGGGATTTTACTGATTTTACTACAAATAAGAACTGCTCTAACCTTCTCTGAAGTTCCTGCTAAACCAGGATGTCTTCCATTTATCTGAAAATATGTCCAAGGTTTGTCTCTCCTTCACTGGAGAAGACTCACGTCGTCTTCTTGCCATCTACCAACTAAGGAGATATTTGAGCACTGTGCCTGTCTGCGCTGCTGATCCAGTCTTTTTTTTTTCCTTAATATTCCCATCTTTATAAAAATAATGCAGAATCTTTGGAAATATCTCTCTAGAAGAAAGTATTATTTTCATATTTTTTGTCTGTTTATCAACTGGAGTTTGAGTTGATTGGAAGAGTCTCGGGAAAATGAAGGCAGCAAATCTGAATTTTGGCTTTTCATTAAGATATAATGAAAGAAAAGTCAGAACTCAAAACGCATCCGTTTACCTCCACTTGAGCTGAATCCCATTTCCTACTCATCATATCCAGGCTACACTGAAAAAACACAAAATATTACCAAGTATTTTTGTGTAGTTTCCAAGTTTTTCTCTTTGAAAAGAGATTAGAAGGGAACTGTGGAAATGGGATTCAGCCTCAGTCTTTAACTTCAGTTTTCTGCCTCTTCATACCTTCACCTACTTTAAGACATTCTCTTTTATTCCTGATCAACTGACTGACGTCCATTTTTATCACCTGAACTTTTCAAGCATCGCTTTAAAGATGCATTTGGACTGAATTTAAGGGCACACTGAAGTCCAAATGATGAGCTCTTTGCTTCTCCTCACTTTATATCATTTTAGATAAAAGGGTAAGACTGTAAATAATGTAGATACCGTTCTGTCCGTCAGTGTCTGTGTGAGTCTGTTGTGAAGTAGGAAAACAGTAGCAGATTGAAGAACAAGTAGTGTTACAAATGAAAAGAACAATCTCATCATCAATGCTTCAGAAAAAAAAAATCCTACCTAAAGAAAAAGATTTTCCACATAACTAATAAACCATTTTGACATTTCAAATGTAATTTCAGTATTTAGATAGTTAAAAAAAAAATATTTGGGATTCAGGATTTTTATGTGAAGGAAAGGTAGCAAACATCAATGAATCTCTTTCTTTTATATAATCATGCTACATCCAACTAACGTTCGTCTCCATTTGCACTTTTCATGAAACTGTCTGTCCAAAGCTGAGTGTTAGTTTGATGTTTTCGCTTTTGGGAAAGAGGAACTTTTGAAATGGGTGTTTGCATCAATGGGAAAGTAGTTCCCGTCTATAAAACTTGAAAAGAAAGTGTCTGAATAAACACATTGACCTGATGCAGTGATGCAACCTTTCCATGGCCTTGACCTTTGGTTGGAGTCGCTCACTCAGAGTTTGGCTGGAGGCTCTCCTGAAACTATAAATGCTCAAATTCACTGAAATCGTTAAAATTCAACCATTCTTGGCACATACGATGTGCCAAGCCTTACAACAATAAAAATTGTTGTAAGCCTGAAATAAAAATGAAAAGTAAAAAAAGGGAGGGGCCATTGCTATATAATAGAGGAAATCTGCATAGCAACTGGAAGACAAATGGACACTGACCCATTTACTTCAATTGAAGTAAATATTTAGAAGAAACTGAACTTTAACTGATTAATTTAGGCTGAATTATTATAAAATGGGAAGCATCTGAACATTACATGTACTGGTCAGGGGTGTCCAAATGATTCACCAAAAATGGCAAACTTAAACTACTGGCAGCCCTCAAAATTAATTAAATTAAAGTTGCAAAAATTATGATTTTTTAAAAACGTTTTTCCTTATTAATAAAATATTTTTATGGATTGTATATCATTAAAGATCCAAAACATAAATAGGGCTTTGGAGTGCTACCTTTTAAAATAAAAACCTAAAATTTTCACATTTTTATTTTCTGTTTATTGGCCAAATTTTTACCACTTGACTTGAAAAAATGGCCCCTGACTTTGGACACCTCTGTTTTACAAACTTCTAGTAATGTCCAAAGTAATTTGAATCAAGTGTGTCAAGGCTCAATTGTAAAAAAAGAAGAATAAAAATCTGACTTTTGCTGATGCAAACAGATTTTCAGCTGCATTTAGATGTCTGCAGTCAAATGTTTTAGTTTCTTAAATGTATTCAATCAGAAATAAATATCTGAAGTTTGGCAGTAAAAGTTTCTGATGAGCTCAGGTTGTTATCAACAGTCCCAGATTATTACTTATCACTGGGGTGTAAAATTGCATCAACTTTTGTTATTGGGATACTAAAAAGTCCGTCTTTCTGAGCTGTTGCTACCTTGGAGAAAAACTTCAGCCAAACTCTGGATTGGCGACTTGACCTTTGACCTTCTATGCCTGCTATGAACCCAGTGGTCTTAATTCTTTTCTCTTTGCTTTATACCAAACCAAGAGGAGCCTTCAGTTGTTGTTTGTCCTGCTAACACCTGAGTCAAAATTGAGAGAAAGTCTGTTCAGTTCATGAGAATCTTTGATAACAATGCTTTACTTTTTCAAAGTGTTCTACCAAATTTATTTAGTCTTGCAGATAAACTCCTAAGTGGTGCATTAAGATAACTGAAAACTTACAAAAAACATAAATCCAGAATTGAAAGAAAATATTGAAAGTATTAGGGCCATGTTGAGAAAATAAAATAATGAAATTATGCAAATAGTCAGAATAATATGAGAATAAAGTTGTGGTATTACTACAAAAGGTCATTATATTGCAACTATTTTTTAAATATTATTACTTTAATTTCATATTATTATAACTTTTCTCATATGACTATTCTCATAATTTTAGTACTATATTCTCATTATTCTGACTTAATTCTTGCACAACTTTATTCTCACATTATTATGGCTTTTTTCTCATAATTACATTTTTTACTTTTTCTTAGTGCAGCCCTAATACTTAATGGTAAAAGTATGTGTGCAGCAATAATTAGTATCATCTGCATTTGCATTTAGGTTTGTTGTAAATTGTCCAAAAATCAGAGCTGGACTGATTGTTATTTGTTTTTGTTTTTGCCACTTTTTTCTGCATTTTCTGTCTCACTGACTTCTCTGTTTTTGGTCATGCCTACATGACCAAAAACAGAGAAGCAACTCTCTCACATGACCAAAAACAGAGAAGCAACTCTCTCATCTTTCTAAACTTCCCATTTAATCCCTTTAGCCCAGTTCTCTTTAAATCACAGATAAAGTTTTATTGACAGGCAGTGTTCAGGTTTTATTGATATTGGACCGTGCAATGTAGAGATCAAAGATAAGATGTAGCTGAACTGAATTTTTCCCAAGCAGATTGAATCAGGTGGCTTTACTTACTGGGCCCTGTTTGTTTGGGTGTGTGTGGGTGTGTAGTGTGCGTGGGTGTTTACTTCATTTCAAGCCTCATTATTATTGATTGAAACAAATTTTCATTTACATAAAGTGACAAAATTCCCAATTTTGAAGGAAATTGGTCTAATTTTTCCAAAAAGCAGAGACTGAGCTTCATGTTCATTTAACTCAGTTACAACATAGTAATAACTGAAATATACACAGTAGATCATTTTGGGTAGAACGTTTTCTTCCTGAGATGCCTTTGATAAAATGAGTCAAGTTTTCACATGAAGGAAGCGTGAGTACATCAGTGTTTTTAATCTCACAATAAGCTGTAATGTTTATGTGTGTCGAGGTGAAAATGTGTATGATCGCTGGGATCTGGGTGGAAATGATGAATCCCTTATTTGTTTTGAGAAAAGATTAATTAAACTGTGAAATGAAAGTCTTGCTGACATAGCTGTATACTGTTGTGTTTTTAACCATAAAAACATACTGCAGCTGTCATATCTTTTAGTATCAGCTTCCTGCAGAGAGGGGAAAACACCTTAAAGCTCCACTTCCTCATGTTTTGGAGACATCTGCATATTTACACTGGACATTGAAAATTTACAAACCCTGTTAATAAAGCTGGACAGACAAGAATAAAGAAACAATAAAACATTTCCACCTTTACTGTGACCTATTTTCTGCATGTAAAACACAAGGCAGTAACCTGGTTGAATTGAACAGTTTGCTGATTCACGTTTTGATTCTGCTTGGGTTCATGCCTACAATCAGTTACTTTGTAGTTAATTTGCAGTATTTATACTGCAAATCCACAAAATTTTACCAAGTATTTTTGGTCTAGTTTTTAGTGCAAATATTGTAGTGCATTAGAAAAGAAAAAACTAACCTTTAAGTAACTTTTAAGCAGAAATAGGTATTGTTTTAAGTAAATTCCTTAATATTAAAAAAAGTACTTCTTCCATTTGCAGATTATTATGTATTGTTATAAGTGAAATTATATACCAATGGAACTAGTATTTTTACCTATATCAAGGAATTATTTACTTAAAACAAGCTTTTATTTCTTGCTGAAGTTACATGTAAGTCGGTTTTGTCTTGTTTCAAGTATACTAAGATATTTGCACAAGAAACTAGACCAAAAATACTTGGTAAGATATTGTGTTTTTGAAGGGTAGCCAATCATAGCTATTAAGGATCTTATACAAAAGTGTAATTTAAAAGACAGTGTATAAAGTAATGCATAGAATGCTGAAGGATCTGGGACGAGGTCCAGTGAAAGTCTGTTTTCATCCAAGCTGTTTCATTCTATACATGCAAAGAAAGGGTATCACTCGACATTACAAAAATTGTACTCAAGTAGAACTATCAGCTAGATACAGGAGCTTGTTTCTTCAGTTTGTACTTTGAGGACAATAATTACATAAGATTATAACTTCCATCTCTTCTCATTAAGAAGAAAGACAGATGAGGAGTAGTACCCCAAATATTTTTTAAATACACTCAAATCAAGGCCTTATTTTCTTTTTCTAATCTCATGAACTCATGAATCCAAACACATACACACTCATTCTGGTATTAGTATATGTGCAAGTTCTCTTAGGCTTACGTATTCATTGTTTGCAAGCATTACTAGCTGTCAAAATTACACTTTTTTATCATGCTTTCTATAAAAGAAGTGAATAAGAAAAAAATCTTTGGCCTGAAAAAAGTGTTGGTTTTTGCAGTCTGTTTTGCAGTCCTTGACTTCAACCACAAAAGAGTTGGTGAAGTTAAAGTTCTTATTATTTTCCACAGGCATAACATCCAATTAAGTTGGAAAACTGTATTAACATTCTGTGTATGATTAGAGGAGACATGTGTTTTCTTCATCACATTTGTCACATGATCCAAGTTATATTTTTGCAGGTTTATATGTGGACAAAACATGCTGTAAAAGTTCAAAGGGTGTGCTTGTTATGTACTCATAAATACCGATACCTGATAACATAATTATAAATCTCTGCAATGGTTCCTCCCAACTAAAAAGTAGGCCAACTAAAAAGAGCTGCACAGCAGAACTTGAAAAGTCACAGGACTGAATGCTTCTGCTTTTTGAAAGAGAACCTTGTATTTTTCTGCACGCAGGTAACTTTATGTGCAGTAGAGGCAATTAATGTTTTAACAAACTTTTTGTTGAAGTGGGATATGGCACACAAAGGACTTCAGATGGATTCTCAAGTCTCCTGTTGCATCTGTCTGGATCTACTGAAGGATCCAGTGACTATTTCCTGTGGACACAGCTATTGCATGAACTGTATTAAAGACTTAGGGGAAGGAAAAGATCAGAAGGGAATCCACAGCTGCCTTTATTGCGGAAAAACTTTTAAACTGAGGACTGATTTGAAGAAAAACACCATGCCAGAACAATTGGTGGATACCAAGAAGATGGAACTCAAACACCCTCCAGCTGATCACTACTATAATGGACAAGAAAATGTGAGTTGTGACATTTGCACTGGAAAGAAGATGAAAGCTGTCAAGTCCTGTCTGGTTTGTTTGGTTTCTTACTGTGAAAATCACCTCCAACCTCATTATGATGTTGCTCAATTTAAGAAACACAAGCTGGTGAATCCATCCAAGACACTTGAGGAACATATTTGCTCTCGTCATGATGAAGTGATGAAGATTTTCTGTCAAACTGATCAGAAGTGTATCTGTTATCTCTGCTTAATGGATGATCATAAAGGCCATGAAACAGTTCAAGTTACAGCAGGAAGAGCTGAGAAGCAGAAGGAACTTGAGGTAAAGAGAAGAAAAGTCCAGCAAAGAATCCAGGACAGAGAGAAAGATGTGAAGCTGCTTCAGCAGGAGGTGGAGGCCATCAATGTCTCTGCTGATAAAGCAGTGGAGGACAGTGAGGAGACCTTCACTGAGCTGATCCGTCTCCTCCAGGAAAGAAGGTCTGAGGTGAAGCAGCAGATCAGATTCCAGCAGGAAACTGAAGTGAGTCGAGTCAAAGACGTTCAGGAGAAGCTGCAGCAGGAGATCACTGAGCTGAAGAGGAAAGACGCTGAGCTGGAGCAGCTCTCACACACAGAGGATCACAACCAGTTTCTCCACCACTACCTCTCACTGCCAGCACTCAGTGAGTCTACAGGCTCATCCAGCATCAACATCCGTCCTCTGAGACACTTTGAGGACGTGACAGCAGCTGTGGCAGATGCAAAACGTGTTCTGGAAGACCTATTGACAGAGATAAAAACAAACATTTCACTGACAGTGAGTAAAGTTGACGTTTTACTGCCAGAACCAGAACCAAAGAGTGGAACTGACTTTCTAAAACACTCACAAGAACTCACTCTGGATCCAAACACAGCAAACAAATTTCTGTTGTTATCAGATAGAAACAGAAAAGTAACATTAATGAAGCAACAGCAACCTTATGAAGATCATCCAGAAAGATTCACTTATTTTTGTGAAGTCCTGAGCAGAGAGAGTCTGACTGGACGTTGCTACTGGGAGGTTGAGTGGAAGGGGGGAGAGATTGAAGTTGCTGTCACATACAAAAACATTTCCAGAGCAGGTACATCAGAAAAATGTGGATTTGGACTTAACGACAGATCTTGGGCTTTGCACTGTGACGCAAATAGTTACTCCTTTTCCTACAACAATGTTAAAACTCCAGTATCAGGTCCAGTTTCCTCCAGAGTAGGAGTGTACCTCAATTACAAATTGGGTGTTCTGTGTTTCTACAGCATCTCTAAGAAAATGACTCTCCTGCACAGAGTCCAGACAACATTCACTCAGCCGCTCTACGCCGGGCTTTGGCTTCTAGATTACGGAACCACAGCTGAGCTCATTAGAGTTAAGCAGTGTTCCAAGAGCAGTGCAAACTGGGTTTTGTAATTATTTTATTTGGTGAAAAATTACACTTTCAATCCAAAGTCGCATTACAACTTGCATTGAAAGTGTGAACTTTGCCTTAAAATGTCATTATTTACCAAATGACACTACCTGACAACCGTCACAAACATTAATTAAAATTCCTTCATGTTTATGAAGGTGTCATGTCAATCTTATGCACAGCCCATAAAATAAAGTGGATGATGTCCAAACACTAAGAAAAACACACAGGGACAACTGAAATTCAACAATCATGTCTGGATCAACTTCGTTAAAATATAGTTTTAATTTAGTGTAACATGCTGTTTTTGTATTGAGAGAGAGACTTTTGGTAATTAAGTATTTACATGGTTATTTTGACTCTGGCAGCAATGTAATTTCTTATCATTTAAGCAATGTATAATTGATTTTTAAGGCTCTTTGGGTAAGTAGAATATTTACCCTTCACTTTCATACTGATAAAAAGAAATTATGTATTTGATTTTTAATCAGATTGATGCATTTGTTGTTCATTAACATAAGAGTCCACTGTTTATGAGGCCTTATCAAATCAATTAATTGATAAATTAATACTTAAAGTCCAATGAAAGTATTGCATTGATCTAAAAGATTAATGTGGGATGGAAATAACTTTCTCAAAATCATTCAGGAAGATTTTACACTAAATGTTCAAGATTTGAACTTTGGCACTTAAGAATGCTGTTAAGGTTTAATTTTTACTTGTTTCGACAGGAAACATTAAAAATTTTTGCGACTCTAATCATAGAAACTGGAAAGATTTTCATGTAAATGTTTATATATCTTCCTTGTCCTCTGTTTCTGAGCTTTATTGTCATATTAACACAAATCTGGGAGAGAAGGTCTGTAAGCATTGTGTAAAGTTTAAAGATAAAAATGTAATTCAACTCTGTGTTTTTGTATTTTAATCAGATGTCGATTGGATGATTGTTTAACTCATGAATCATTGCAGAAACTAATGAATTATTAACATTTTGTTGTTTTGTTAAGCTGATCCTTATGTTTGCTTTTGATTTCTTTTTAGAGGAATTAAAACTTATAAAAATAACTCGTTTAATTTTGTTTTGATCACAAAAAACAAATAAATTGAATTTACTGGGTCATGTTTTCTTTTTATTATAATGGCTATATTTCATTGGTCTACTGAAAATGTTAATTCTGTTCTCTGCTTCTAGAATATTGAAAGTGGAGGATGAATTGAGGACAGATATTTAATAAAATAGAAAATAGAAATATTCTCATGGTTACTTGTTACTTCACTATTATTCGAGGAAATTCTGAAAGACAATTCTGATTAAGCCACACTTTTCAAGGCATAGAGGTGTAAAATACAGTACAATAATGGTAAATGCATTCCAGTGCAGAAAAACTAAACAGCCACTACAGAACTTGGCCAAACACAAAAGCAACTCACCTAAAGAATAAGAAACAATTAAGTCAAATCCATGATAAAGATGAATCTGAAACCTTTGGAGATCCTCTGCCTCTCCCAACTGCAGCTACTGTAAAGCTCCTCCCCTCTATTCAACGGAGTTCAGCTCTGCTGCTACATTTCCTGGTTCCTCACATTTCAATGATCTAAAAACTTTAAGATCAGAACCAAACTGGTGTTTGGCTTCTTATGAAACACACATCACACGAGAAATATGGAGTGCTGTTGAAAAGTGACGTTGTTCAAAGAGGAAGTTAGACAGATTTAGCTATATCTGCTGTCCAATGTCTTTTGGGTGTACTGCAGGATCTAGTTCACTCTGGACACAAGTTAAGCTAAAGTATGAGGCTACAGATTGTAATGAATTAAGAGATGTTAGAACCAAAATTGCTGGCTCTCTGAAAATAGCTGAACTTCCCCTCGCTAATATTTGGGCCATGTGTGGCATGTCATATTGCAACCAGCACCATCTTTGCCAAAACTGGCCTGGTTCGAGCAGTGACATCCTGAAGCCAGACCTGAGGGATCTGCTATGAGGGATCCTGATCACAAATGCTTTAATTTGCTGTAAGCAGAAAATCAAAGTAATTAACATAAATTAAGAGGACACGTTAGGCAAAATCCACTTCAATTTTTCTCTATTCCTGATTATGTTTTCTTGTTTATTACATCACACATTTGCTGTGCACTGCTAAACAAACGAAAGTGTTTTGCGAATCCAACATTTTCTTTTTATCTCAGAGCAATTTTGTAGTACAAGTACAGTTAAGCCAAAGTTGCAAGGGTCAAAATGTTCGGTAGCGTGTATTAACCCACAGGATTCCTTTCATCATCCCCCGGCATCAGAGCCTTTTGAAGAGTCCTGTTACATTTCTGGGGATTTTTTTGGTAATGTTCCCACATTTTCTAAGTCAAGTGTCCAATCTACAACAGTTGAAATGAATATTTCCTGATCAAATGAATTTAATGTAGTCCACCTATAACATTGCATTTATAGGTGGTTAGAAAGGTTAGAAAATCCATTATTGTTTATCCTCTGGTCTAATTTGCCACAGGAACATTTCACAGTTATCTTCAATATTTTAACGTTTAAGTCAACATGTAAAAAAGTATCAGACTTTATGGGATATTGTTTCAGAATTTGAGATAGTGTAATATTGATCACATTACGAGGACAAATAGAAACTTATGCTCACAAAATAACTTGTCAGTGTGAAATTTATGAGTGAATCAAAAACAAAGCTGGTCTTTTCTTATCTATTTTTATCACAGGTAGAGAAAAAAACATATGAGCAGAATTTTTCACAAGTTTTTTTCTCATTCATGCAAATAAACATTACATAGCAGTGTAAGTAAACTGGGGTTTTGTAATTACTTTTTAGTTCTATATTATTTAAAAAATAAACTTTGTCGCCGTATTATTGTTTTCTGAATGGCTGCTCAAGTGAATATAAGAATCACTTGAATAACTAAAAATAAAAATGTCTACATTTCCTAGTTATGAAGCATCCAGTACAACCAGACCTACCACTAAGAGACCAGTTCTAACAACGCATTTCCTGATTCTTCTTTTTCAACACTCTGTAAGTTAATATTCAATGTCAAGCAAAGTTCAGGAGTAAAAAAAAGACAAAAGTGGTAGTTTTGTTTACTTTAACTTTTGCTCCAATTGTGCAATATTTGTTGTTATTTTAACTGTTAGGTTAATGTTTTTTGACTATGAACTCAAATCATGGTCTGGTATTCTCTTTATCTGTCATTTTCTTAAGCGGCGCCATCAGTTGATGACTACTGCTGACAAGAACTTATAGCGATCTCTTCGTAGATGATTATCTTAGTCTTTTCTTTCAGTGTTTTTCCATGTTTCTCTCTGTTAGACAATGTTGTTGCCTAAGGTTTTGCTGCAGCAAACTTCATGAGAATAAAAGTACACTTCAGTAGATTCAAAACGAGACCTCAGTTCATGAATTGTCTAATACTAAATGTTCTTAATTGAAAGACCTCATATGAATCTTCCTCAAGTAAACAATTTATTTACATGCCTTTACTGCACAGCAAATATTCTACAATTGTAGAATTGGTAATCCAAGCAATATCAATACTGCTTGGATTACATGTAAATTATAGGAGCAATTCTGAATATATAAATGAATTTGACAGTGATTATTATCAACTGTGGCCCAAAGTCAATGTCTGAAATAAAAAGTTCCAAAACAAGAAGTGAAAATAAAAACACAACAGCAATCTGCAGTATCTACTTTGCAACAACCGCTGTTAAGCTCCTCCTTTCTATTAGATAGACATCAGCTCTGCTGCTGCATTTCTTGTTCTTCCTGTTTCACTCGTCTGAAAGCTTCAGTGTCGGTAGAATCACTGAGTTGATCAGACAAACTGCTGATGATCAGTAAGTAACAACTTGAGGTTAAGTTACTTGTAGGCCACATAAAGGACAAAGAGCAACTTGAGACATTCAGAGTAGTTGAGAAGTGAAATGGCTCAGAGAGGAAATCAGATGGATTCTACAAAATTCTCCTGCTCCATATGTTTGGATCTACTGAAGGATCCGGTGACTATTCCCTGTGGACACAGTTACTGTATGAACTGCATTAATGACCACTGGGATGAAGAACATCAGAGGAGAATCCATAGCTGCCCTCAGTGCAGGAAAGAGTTCATACCAAAACCTGTCCTGGAGAAGAACTTCATGTTAGCAGAGTTGGTAGAGGATCTGAAGAAAACTAGAATTCAAGCTGCACCAGCTGATTCCTGCTATGCTGGACATAAGGATGTGGCCTGTGATGTCTGCACTGAGAGGAAGATGAAAGCTGTCAAGTCCTGTCTGGTGTGTTTGGTGTCTTATTGTCAGAGTCATGTCCAACCTCACTATAATGTCCCTGGATTGAAGAAACACAAGCTGGTGGATCCATCTAAAAACCTCCAGGAGAACATCTGCTCTCGTCATGATGAGGTGATGAAGATGTTCTGTCGTACTGATCAGCAGTGTATCTGTTATCTCTGCTCTATGGAGGAACATAAAGACCATGAAACAGTCCCAGGTGCAGCAGAAAGAGCTGAAAAGCAGGAGAAACTCCAGGAGAGTCGACAACAAATCCATCAGCGAATCCAGGACCAAGAGAAAGATGTGAAGCTGCTTCAGCAGGAGGTGGAGGCCATCAATGTCTCTGCTGATAAAGCAGTGGAGGACAGTGAGAAGATCTTCACTGAGCTGATCCGTCTCCTAAGGGAAAGAAGTTTTGATATGAAGCAGAAGATCAGATCCCAGAAGGAAACTGAAGTGAGTCGAGTCAAAGATGTTCAGGAGAAGCTGCAGCAGGAGATCAATGAGCTGAAGAGGAAAGACGCTGAGCTGCAGCAGCTCTCACACACAGAGGATCACACCCAGTTTCTCCTCAACTACCCCTCACTGCCAGCACTCAGTGAGTCTACAGGCTCATCCAGCATCATTGTTGGTCCTCTGAGACACTTTGAGGACGTGACAGCAGCTGTGTCAGAGCTCAGAGACAAACTGCAGGACGTCCTGAGAGACACAGGGACAAACATTGAACTGGCAATCACTACAGTGGATGTTTTACTATCAGACCCAGAACCAAAGACAAGGGATGGGTTCTTAAAATACTATAAAGAAATCACTCTGGATCAAAATACAGCTCACAGGAATCTTATAATATCTGAGGGGCACAGAAAAGTGATATTAGTGACTGGTAACCTTTCTTATTCTGATCATCCAGACAGATTCACTGATTATCATCAAGTCCTGAGTAGAGACAGTTTGACTGGACGTCGTTACTGGGAGGTCGAGAGGAGAGGAAAAAATGTTTATGTAGCAGTTTCATACAGGAACATCATCAGAGCAGGATGGTCTGATGAATGTCAATTTGGATCAAATGCCAATTCTTGGTCATTATATTCTAGCAACAAGTGTTATAGATTTCATCATAACAAGATTAAGACTCCAGTATCAGGTCCAGTTTCCTCCAGAGTGGGAGTGTATCTGGACCACAGAGCAGGTATTCTGTGTTTCTACAGCGTCTCTGAAACCATGACTCTCCTGCACAGAGTCCAGACCAGATTCACTGAGCCGCTACATGCTGGTGTTAGGCTTGACTTCTCACTTGGATCTTCTTCAGAATGCTCTTCTGAGTTTATTCAGCTGAAATAGTCAGCAATGATGTGAGGCCAATTTGGAAGCAACGAAAGGAGCTATTCTCTCACTGACAATTTATTGTGTAATGTACTTTGACTGAACTCTTTCTTCTCAAACCTCCAGTTGGTCGTGACAAATGACTGTTCAACAAAACCAGGTTTTGGTTTTGTTGGCTGTTTCTCACAGTTAAGAATAGATTTTCCTCTCCATTGTTGCTACATGCATGCCTCAATTATAATGTTTGTAGTTGCACTGAAATCTGTCTTTGTGACTCGATTGTGTTGCCTTTGGAAGATCTTCTGACATACTGATCAGCAGTGTTTCTGTTATCTACGGATTATGCAGATAAAACTTTATAATCCATGATTACGTAATAATTGTATGAACTGCTCAAAGAGGCGATGTGGTTTAATTGTAAACTAGTTTAAAAATGTCTATGTGATAAATATGTACTTTTGGATTCATTATAGATAGTTTAGATGCTTTGAGACAGTTAGATTTTTTCCATGTTTTATGAAGAGATGATTTTTTTCTTGTAAATTGAGTTTATCTTTAGAGTTAAGGTCAGGGATAAATGGGGAACTCACTAATCTGGTACGACTGATTTGTTTCTGATTAGACACAAAACAATTATTTTGAAATTATTTAATCTTTGTTCATTTTCACTATTATTCTATGTTTATTTTTTAATTTTTTTTTTCTTATTTACATTCAGTGGTTGGAAAACATAAAAGTTGCTTTAGTTTTTACAGTTTGTTGGTTTTCTATTTTAAGTCTGATAACACATCGATGGTTTGGGTGTTAAACTGATAAAAATAATTAAACTAAATTCAATGAAACAAAATCATTCCTCCTAATGTTTTCTCGCTGGATTTATGGACTGGTTTTACCAGAATGAGTTACTGGTCCCAGTAGATGACCTGTTTTGTTTAGGAAGCTGCTTGTTGGGATGATGATTTTCAAACTGCTGCACACATAAATTTTTTACATTGAACGAAAGTTGTTTACTAATCCTCTTTTCCAAATGTCAATTAAAATAAAATTCTGTATCGCTTAAAATAAATATTTCCTCATTAGATGCTTGAAATCTAGTCTAACTACAACACAGAATTGGTGCAGGCTAATAAATCCTGCACTGTTTGTTCTCAGGTCTGATTTGCCTCAGGAACATTTAAGAATTTTCTTTAATATTTTTAACATTTAATGCAGCATGTAAGAAATGGTCTGGTCTGTAATATTGGTTCAGAATTTGCTATATGTAATTCTGATCACATTAAAAATATTTTTAGATTGAAATTTCCGAATTATTAAAAGCAAATCTGATCTTTATTGATCTTTCTTTATGACTGTAAAAACTGATTAAACATATTAGCAGAATCTTTTATGAGTTTTGCCTTGTACTTGCAAATGAACACCAGATGGCAGTCTACAGCAAAAAAAAAAAACTAAGGTTCCTTATTTGAAAGAAATTGGGCTTTGTTTTTCTACCTTTCAATATATTATTTACAAACTTATTACACTTTGTTGTTGTATCAATGTTTTCTAAATGGCTTCTGAATGACAGATAGAAACGGCTCTACGGTCCTGTTTGAATTGACCTCCAACATTTTAAGCTTGTTTCATAAGACAGGAGTGGGCAAGAAACAAGATGAAAATCCACAATGCACAGGGTCAAAACAGAGGTTATATTTTCACCTCAGTTAATTTATGGGATTATGGTCTAAAAATATAAGGTGCTTCTCCTTCTGCCCCCCCAGATGGTGAGAGAAACCAAAATTACAGGACATGGAAGTCGGGGGGGTAATACCTGCATGTTACTGTTGGTGGTCGCAAGTTAAAGCTCTTACATCCCAAAGCCATGTATCAGCGTAATTCAAATTCAGTTTGTCATAGAGGATAAGCTGCAGGGGCTTGTAATGCAAAGAAACAGCCTTTCTGTGAACTTTGACCTCCTGGTTTAAGAGGTCAAAAATAAAAAAATAAAAATAAATCTTTGGCGATTAATAACTTTGAAACAGTAAGCCCTACTTGCTGTGACACGTCCATTCTAATGACTATACAGCCAATGCTGAAACAAAAATGGGGGTCAAGTTCTCATGATGTTCAGAGCGGTCAGTTTCTCAGATCTCAATGTTGGCTGCCAAGCTGTTGTCAACAAACATGCATAATCTGCCTCTGACACATAAAGAACACAATCTTTTTACAACATTTTTAATGTGTAAGTAGTACCTCTGAACACTAGATGGCAGTAAAAGACAGAAACTAGGGCAAAACTTTCATATTCAAAATATGAATGAAACAGTTGGTCTGTAAACTGGGGCTATGCTTTTACTGTTTTTTTTTTTTTGTTTAAATAAAAAGGGATTTACAGACATATTAACTTGTTGCTGTATCATTGTTGCCTGACTAGACGAAGAACCAAAGATTTAAATGATTAGAACACCTGTAGAGTAAACAGTGTCTCATATTAAGGGAAGAAAGATCCAGTATAACCAGTTCAACCACTCAAACACAGAGGCAGGTCCAAACAGCACATTTCCTGGTTCTCCCCCTTAAACAATCTGAAAGACAAAGAATCAGAACATTCAGCGTCAGGAAAAGTTCAGGAGCACAGCAATTAGAAAAGTCGAAGGTTTGGCTTCTTTAATTTGATTTGAAAGATCCCAGTGTTACTCAGAACTGAAATGGAGCAGCAAGGAAATCAGATGGATTCCATAACATTCTCTTGTTCCATCTGTTTGGATTTACTGAAGGATCCGGTGACTATTCCCTGTGGACACAGCTTCTGTATGAACTGTATTAAAGACTACTGGGATGGAGAAGATCAGAGGGGAATTCACAGCTGCCCTCAGTGCAGACAGAAATCCAAACTGAGGCCTGTCTTGGTGAAAAATGTGCTGTTAGCAGATTTGGTGGAGGATCTGAAGAAAACTGGACTCCAAGCTACTCCAGCTGATCACTGTTATGCTGGACCTGAAGATGTGGCCTGTGATGTCTGCACTGGGAGGAAGAGGAAAGCTGTCAAGTCCTGCCTGGTCTGTTTGGCTTCTTACTGTGAGAGTCATATTAAACATCACTATGAGGTGCCTGCACTGAAAAAACACCAACTTTTCAACCCCTCCAAGACACTCCATGAGAGCCTCAGTTCTCTTCATGATGAGATGATGAAGATCTTAATGAATGAATTTGAAACAGTCTCGGCTGCAGCAGAAAGAGCTGAGAAGCAGAAGAAGCTCCAGGAGAGTCGACATCAAATCCATCAGAGAATCCAGGACCAAGAGAAAGATGTGAAGCTGCTTCAGCAGGAGGTGGAGGCCATCAATGTCTCTGCTGATAAAGCAGTGGAGGACAGTGAGAAGATCTTCACTGAGCTGATCCGTCTCCTCCAGGAAAGAAGCTCTAAAGTGAAGCAGCAGATCAGATCCCAGCAGGAAACTGAAGTGAGTCGAGTCAAAGATGTTCAGGAGAAGCTGCAGCAGGAGATCACTGAGCTGAAGAGGAAAGACGCTGAGCTGCAGCAGCTCTCACACACAGAGGATCACACCCAGTTTCTCCTCAACTACCCCTCACTGCCAGCACTCAGTGAGTCTACAGGATCATCCAGCATCAACATCCGTCCTCTGAGACACTTTGAGGACGTGACAGCAGCTGTGGCAGAGCTCAGAGACAAACTACAGGACGTCCTGAGAAACTCATGGACAAACATCGAACAGGCAATAACTGATGTGGACGTTCTACTGTCAGAGCCAAAACCAAAGACCAGAGCTGAATTCTTAAAATATTCAACAGAAATCACTCTGGATCCAAACACAGCTCACACACAACTGTTATTAACTGATAGGAACAAAAAAGTAACAATAATAAAACAACAACAATCTTTTTCTCATCATCCAGACAGATTTACATTTTATGATCAAGTTCTGGGCGTCCAGAGTCTGACTGGACGTTGTTACTGGGAGGTGGAGTGGAGAGCTGAAGCAGTCCATGTTGCTGTTTCCTACAAGGACATCAGCAGAGATGGGACTTCAGATGAATGTGTGTTTGGATTCAATGACAAATCTTGGGTGTTAAGTTGTTATGCAAAGGGTTATACATCTTTACACAACAGAGTTAAAACTCCAGTACCAGGTCCAGTTTCCTCCAGACTAGGAGTGTACCTGGATCACGGAGCAGGTATTCTGTGTTTCTACAGCGTCTCTGAAACCATGACTCTCCTGCACAGAGTCCAGACCAGATTCACTCAGCCTCTATATGCTGGGATCCGACTTTTTGACCTGGGAGACTCTGCAGAGTTCAATACAGCTGAGTAGAACAGCAAAGAATCACAACAAAATACTTCGCTATAATACAGGTCAGAATGAAAGATACATTTCATTTTCACTGACTTTTAAACAGTAGAAAAAGAAAAACTTCAACAGTATTTCTGCTGTTAAAATATTCACATCGGCTGAAAACAAAAATCAATGAAGGAAAATGTTCTAATTTGCAATCATAAGTTAATGTAGATTTTGAAAAGTGTGTAAAAATGATTTGTTCTTAAATAGGCTACATGATAGGTTATATGAAATACTGTTTTACTAAAATATTCTTGTTCAAATTTAACAGGTTAGAATTTATGATTCATATTTTCAGTATGTCAAATATTTTTTCTTATTTCCTCCAATGTGCAAGAGGGAAGCATACAAATGATATTCTGACATTTTTCCTTTTAGTAAGTTTATACTTTAAATATTTTCTTGTTGCTTTATATTTTTCCAACTGTAATGCTAATAAAAGTCTCCACAGAACGTGATGAGTCTCCACCTTGTTTAAAAGGCATCGACCTGCTAAAGTACAGACACCACTTCAACATTTCACAATGCAACCAGTTGTAAAATTGGCATGTTAGTTATTGCAGATCAAATTTGTCATGTAAAGTCAGATAGCATGTTAGCTTTAGCTAATAAGCAAATATAGCTAGTAACAGAATGTTGGCTAAAGGAGGCGAATGCAGCCATTAACTTCATACTTTTCTTTCACAGAGAAGGCACTCCTAGACCAGTTCTGGTTCTCCTGGAGTTTTATTGCCTTTATGGGTTTTACTGTTTGCTGTCATTACATCTATTCTCAGAGAGATTTCTGCAAAGCCAGCAGCACAATGCAATCAACAGTCTGGTTGTTACATACTCATTAACGAGGAGTTATTGCTGCAAGGCAATGGCTTCATGTAATCTCTTGGGTTTTCTTAGAAAAAAAAGGTTTTTAACCAATTTTACTAGTAAGCTGAAGTTGACTGATTGGATGGTCTTTTTATGTGTTATTTAATAAGAGCAATGCTGTATAAAAATAAATATACAGAATATGGTCAACTGGAGTCCAGAGTATGAAGTAAAATTTAAAAACAAGAAATGATGTGAGAAATGCAGCAGCAGTCTGAAGTCTTTGCAGATAATTTTTCAACCGCAGCTCAGCATTAAACTCCACCTTTGGGTTCAACACCGAGTTCAGCTGTGCTGCTGCATTTCCTGCTTCCTTCGCCTCACTCCTCTGAAAGCTTCAGTAGAATCACGGAGTTGATCGCACAAACTGCTGCTGATCAGCAAGTAACAAACTGGAGTTTGGCTGCTTATGGGACAATTTTCACTCAGCCTCTACATCCTGGGGTTTATATTTATCATGGCTCCTCTGCTGAGTTCATTAAGATGAAATAGTCAGCAGTGATCTGAGGTGGCTGGGCCCAGATTTAGTGAGACATAGTGGAGTTGGATTCTCCCTGAGATTCCGCTATTGTAGTTAACAATGATCAGATGTAGAGCAATGATGATCATTTCACATCTCTTCTAATTATAGACACTAACTAATTTCCAGGTCAGCAGAACATTAACTGATGTAACTAACACTACAAAGTTTTGTAGAAAATGTTTTAATGATATTTGTATGCATTAAAATGTTATAAAAATCTGTAGTTTCTGCCTTTATGATGCTGAATGCCAATTATATATCTTTTTCCCCATGCAATTAATTCTCTGTCTTTAATCATTTCAATGTACTCCACAAATAAAAATCTTATAAATTGTTTCTTAGTGACTTAATGGGTTGAAGAACTCATATTTATTTCTTTAATTAAAAGAGAAAAGGGAGAACATTACGATAAGCCCACAATCAGGTCAAAGCTGAAGTTTGTATGTCTGTGTTTGCCATAGAAAACCAACGAGTTTAGCAGGTTAAAAACATTATGACACGAATTGTTTGCCTTCCTCAGGCAACATAGATAAAGGTGTCCAAATCTTATTCAATACTTCATTAGATAATACCCCAAGTTACCCAAAGAAATTAGGTAAATCTCTTTAACAGTCAAGAATTAAGATTGCAAATGAAGTTGGCTCCAGTGTATGCTAATGGTGCAGATTGAAACTGATTTTTCACCTGGATTGATATATGGCATGACACCACTCCCATCTTGAAAAAGAAGGCAGTTTAACAGTTTATTTCCTCGTTCTTTCATTTAAACCTCAGACATAGTCCAAGACACTGCATTGTGAAGTTGAGGAGTCGACAAGTCAACCTGCTGAAGTTCGATGAGAAAAAGACAAATTCTGGTTTGGTTTATTCTGAAGCACATCTGTTTGCAAAAAAAGCAAGGAAATACTATCGATGTTCAAGGTGAAATGGCACAGAGGCGAAGTCAGAAAGAGTCAGCTAAATACTCTTGTTCCATCTGTTTGGATCTACTGAAGGATCCGGTGACTATTCCCTGTGGACACAGCTACTGTAGGAACTGTATTAAAGACCACTGGGATGGAGAAGATCAGAGGAGAATCCACAGCTGCCCTCAGTGCAGGAAAGAGTTCATACCGAGGCCCAACCTGGAGAAAAACATCATGTTAGCTGATTTGGCGGAAGATTTGAAGAAGACTGGACTCCAAGCTGACCACTGCTATGCTGGACCTAAAGATGTGGGTTGTGATTTCTGCAGTGGGAGGAAGAGGAAAGCTGTCAAATCCTGTCTGGTATGTTTGGTTTCTTATTGCCAAAAGCACCTTCAACCTCACTATGAATCACCAACGTTTAAAAAACATCATCTGGTTGAAGTATCTACTAAACTTCAGCAGAACATCTGCTCTCGTCATGATGAGATGATAAAGATCTTCTGTCGTACTGATCAGCAGTGTATCTGTTATCTCTGCACTATGGAGGAACATAAAGGCCATGAAACAGTCCCAGCTGCAGCAGAAAGAGATGAGAAGCAGAAGAAGCTCCAGGAGAGTCGACAACAAATCCGTCAGAGAATCCAAGACCAAGAGAAAGATGTGAAGCTGCTTCAGCAGGAGGCGGAGGCCATCAATGTCTCTGCTGATAAAGCAGTGGAGGACAGTGAGAAGATCTTCACTGAGCTGATCCGTCTCCTCCAGAAAAGAAGCTCTGAGGTGAAGCAGCAGATCAGATCCCAGCAGGAAACTGAAGTGAGTCGAGTCAAAGATGTTCAGGAGAAGCTGCAGCAGGAGATCACTGAGCTGAAGAGGAAAGACACTGAGCTGGAGCAGCTCTCACACACAGAGGATCACACCCAGTTTCTCCTCAACTACCCCTCACTGCCAGCACTCAGTGAGTCTACAGGATCATCCAGCATCAACATCCGTCCTCTGAGACACTTTGAGGACGTGACAGCAGCTGTGTCACAGCTCAGTGACAAACTACAGGACGTCCTGAGAGACTCATGGACAAACATCTCGCTGGCAATCCCCACAGTAAAGGTTTTGCTGTCAGAACCAGAACCAAAGACCAGAGCTGGATTCTTAAAATATTCACAAAAAGTCACTCTGGATCCACACACAGCACACAGGAAGCTGTTTGTATCAGACGGAAAGAGAAAAGTAACATCAAAACTTCCCTCAACTTCTGTATTACGGTATCATTTCAGTGATCCAAGCAGATTCACTGATTATAATCAGGTTCTGAGTAAAGAGGGTCTGACTGGACGTTGTTACTGGGAGGTGGAGTGGAGAGGAGGAAGAGTTGCTGTAGCAGTTTCATACAAGGACATCAGCAGAGAAGGAAGGTCAGATAAGTGTTTATTTGGATTCAATAACAAATCTTGGGCATTATATTGTGACAGAAACAGTTACACTTTTCATCACAACAACATTGAAACTCCAGTACCAGGTCCAGTTTCCTCTAGAATAGGAGTGTATCTGGACCACAGAGCAGGTATTCTGTGTTTCTATAGCGTCTCTGTCATGTCTTTGCTCCACAGAGTCCAGACCAGATTCACTCAGCCGCTACATGCTGGGGTCCGACTATTTGATGAGGCAGATTTTGTTGAGTTCATTAAAGTCAAATAGAGTCAGAACAGCATAAATGAGCCAGTGACATATTCACACCTAGGGAAGAAGCCAGAGGACCCAGAGAAAACCCACCCATGCACAGGGACAACATCCAAACGTCATGCAGAAAGACCCCGGGCCGGGAATCGTACCCAGGGCCTTCTTGCTGTAAGGCAACAATGCTATGAACCGCCGCACTGTGCAGCACACATGATAAGACTAAACACAAAAGAAAATATTCAAAGTTGAACTGGGCGAAGATTTTAGCAAGTCAAGATGCATAACTCTGAGGGAAAACTCATTCATGCAAGAGTAATAGAGAGAAAAATGGTTTAACACGTTATAATTATAAAACTTCTTTTCCAATGCAACTTTCAAGATAATTAGTCATCATATCAAAGTGGTTCTAAATACTGAAATGCATTTTACTGTACTTGAATATATCTGAGTGGATAGATTATGTAGTTCTAAGTCTGTTTGCCTTTTGAAAAGAGCCTTAAGACATTTGTTGTAAATTTCCCCAATTATAATGCAATGGATAAAATGAAATTAAATGGATGGATATGTCCTATTGACTTTAAGGCATCATGTTTTCCATCAGTACCTCTTCAGTAACTACCTTATCATGAAGTTCACTCTGCAACAATAACCTCTGTCCTCTAGAGTACTGACAACAGCAATAAAAGCCACTCCCATCTGTCAGGTAAACAGTAGGGAGTGGCTGGTTGTACATTTCCCTAAAGGAAGAGTCACACAGTATCATTGAAACTCTGCAGCAGAAAGATCAGATGGATTCTGCTAAATTAACTTGTTGTATTTGTTTGGATCTGCTGAAGAGTCCGGCGACTATTCCCTGTGGACACAGCTACTGTATGAACTGTATCAGGTCTTGCTGGGATCGGGAAGATCAAAAAGGAGTCTACAGCTGCCCTCAGTGCAGGAAAAAGTTCACAACGAGGCCCGGCCTGGTGAAAAACATTGTGCTTGCAGAGTTGGTGGAAGATCTTAAGAAGACTGGACTACGAGCGGCTCTAGCTGATCACTACTATGCTGGACCTGACGATGTGGCCTGCGATGTCTGCAGTGGGAGGAAGATGAAAGCTGTGAAGTCCTGTCTGGTTTGCTTAGCCTCGTTTTGTGAGAAACACATCCAACCTCATTATGAGTCTTTTACTTTTAGTAAACATAAACTTGTTGAAGTTTCAGTGAAGCCCCAGCAGAACTTCAGCTCTCGTCATGATGAAGTGAGGAAGATTTTATTCGATAAATATAAAAGAGATCCAAATGCAGTGGAAAGAAAAAACAAGCTGGAGTTTGAAGTAATGCGACAACAACTCAAGCAGAGACATCAGAACCAAGAGAAAGATGTGGAAGCGGTTCAGCAGAAGATTAGGGGCATCAGCGTCTCTGATGATAAAGCAGTGGATACCAAGGTGTCACGTCCCTCCTCTGACAAAAAGAGGGTGAAGAGCAGACCTTTATCAGTGCCGATACCGCCTGGTCCAGACCCAGTCCCAGGTGGTGGTGTCTCTCCAAACATGAAGAAATTGATCAAAAACTTAAACAAAGATAAACCAGCACCTGTTCCCACCTCCACTCCAACAAAGATTTGTGGTAAATGTGGCAAGGATTTGTCCAGTACTCAGCCAGCTTTGAAGGCAATGGGCAAAGCTTTCCACTCCAGCTGTTTCTGCTGCATGAGATGTCATCGCCCCCTGCAGGGCATGCAGTTCTATGACAAGGAAGGCTCACCAGAATGTGAAAGTTGCTACGTGACATCCCTGTCTTCCTGCTCTCAATGCGGAGAGAAAATCACTGACCGTATCCTGAAGGCCATGGGAAAGTGCTTCCATGTCCGATGCTTCCTGTGCAGCACCTGCTCCTGCACACTGGATGGACTCCCATTTATTGCAGGCGAAGACAACAAGCCCTACTGTGAACAGGATTACCACAAGCATTTCTCTCCTAAGTGTGAAACCTGTAAAGAACCCATTGTTCCGGCTGCAGGCAGTGATGAAATGGTAAAACTGGTGGCTCTGGGGAAAAACTACCACATCGAGTGTTACCACTGTGAGGACTGTGGTCGACCATTGTCATCAGAAGTAGATAAAAATCATGGTTATTCTCTAAATGGCAGGGTTCTGTGTATTAAGTGTCACAGCAAGAGAACCAGGAAGTGATTGACTGATGTGGGATCTTTAGGTTGGACCAAATTTAAAAGCATGATTTTCCTGTACATTTTTTTTGAATATATTAAAAAAATGTAAAGTTTCTGCACTGAATCAATACCGGTTCATTGCAAATCTTATACAAGTCTTCCAACCAAGTTTGTTGTTAAAAATACATAATGTTTTAAAGCACTTAACAGATTACAAATACACAGTCAAATCCAACAATATGTGTTCAGATGAGGCTCATTTGTCTAATTAAAAGTATCATTTTGACAATAATCTTTAATTGGGTGTTAGACATACTTTTCATTAAGTCCATATTTCTGTATTAGAATGTTTGTTTTGCCTGATATTCTAATCTTAAATGTCATGTTTTTTGTGAGCTGTAAGTATAAAATCATCATGATCAAGAGAAATCAGGGTTTGAAAGAATCATTCTGTGAGTAATTAAAAACAACAGTTAGAGAACTGAAAATTATACTAAAAGTATTGCAGCATATTTTAGTTGATTGTCTAAAAGACCCGCTAGATGAATATATCGTACTTAGAGTGACAAAATAATGACGTAAACATAAACTTGAATATAAAATACATATTTCAACAGAAGAAACTGACATCCAAATATAAGTGTTACATAAAATCTTTTAAACCAAAACAGCAGCAGGTGGTGTATACAAGTTGTTTTGTAATTTGCCTTAAGGTTTGTTGTGAATCAATGCTATTTTATTAAACTGAATTAAAATGACTGTTAAATTGATGTGTGTAGAGGGAAACATAACCTATATGGGTGCCATCTATTTCTGCTGTCCTAGGTGATGTCAAGATAATAAAGTCAAACATTGAGATGATATGAGGGTTCATTAATAAATTTTCTTCAGAAAGTATATAAAGTTACAATGAGATTATGCTTCCTGCTGTTTCCAGGAAATGTTTTTAAAAAACAGTGTGCATCTATTTCTCCTTTTTTATCGATTAAACAAACTTAGAAATACTAGCTTATGGATAAAACTACACAGACCCTAATTTAAATACAAAATTTAGATTTTAGAGACAAAATTCAGAGTAGATTGAGATTAGTGTACAACCAAAATTCAAAGATATTTAAATAAATATCATTGAACTGCAGGTGTTCTGGACTAGCAGGCTTGCTTTTGTTCTCTCCTTTTTAGCAACATACAAACACAGGTTTATATTGCATCAATGTGGCCTGCCTTTGGTCCTGAATAAAGTCTTGATTTAGTAAATAAGGAGGCCCTTTCCAGATACACTTTTTGTAGAATAAAACAGTCCTAGAATATGAAGGTGACCAGGTTATTGTGTTACGTCTGAAGTGCTGCAACAGGAAACAGAAAAAGACACATTGACAGTTAGTACTGAAACAGGCAGGATGGATATTCTGAAACGTATATTTGCCAATGCAAACAGTTATTTTTCTCTGTCTGTCTCTTCCCCCTGCCCCATTCTCAGCACTCTTCTTGTTTGTGACTCACCCTGATTGAGTCGAGTTGAGCAGTTTGTCATGCGACAGCAAACGAAAGCACAGAGAACTGGGAGGGACCTGGAGTTGTCTTACAGATAAATGTAAAATACATTGCAAGTAGTTAAGAAGTGTTTTAACTACTGTGGTAACAGCAATACTAATTAATTTAAGCTTCTTTTCAAAGGAAAGAAAATATCACAGAGAATTCCCTCAGAAAAATCCATGGCACAGACAAGGGGTAAGTCCAGACACATCTCTGCAAAAGGCGGTTGATGTTTGTTAAAACCTGAATCCAGGGCGACACCAAGATGTGTAACTTATTGCTTAACATGTGGTTTCAGATCTCTGAGGTTTGGAAGAGGGGTGTGTAATTTTTAAAACCGACTGTGTGGCAACGCTCTGGCTTAGACTATGAATAAATATACATAATTGCGTAAATTATTAACAAGTTTTCTAAACCCCAACTACATTTGCAGCTAATTTTATTTCAGAAATATTGAATACTTAAATCAAGACTATTAAATTGATCAAAAAGTGATCTACTTTTCCAAGAACACAGATAAGGATTTAAAACCTGACGCTTCTTTCTGTGGCAGTTTATAGCTCCGAGGTTTGACTCAGAGAGGCAAACGTTTGATATGAGGAACCTGAAAGTTGGGAAACAGTGTTGATAGATGTTGACGAGGCAAAGCAAGGAAATCTGATGGATTCTGCAAAATGATCTTCTATTTAAGTGGATCCTTATGCTACCTTAAATACATTGTCTATGATCCCAGCAACTGAATCAGAGACACCGTTTTAGGGGAATCTATAATTCAAAGTTTCCTTCTGCAAAATTATGAATAAGCCAGAAAAAGCTTATTCTTTTAGCTGGAATGCAGGAACTAGCTGCATTTCCATTACAAATGTATGCAAATCTTGGTCTGTATTTCGCTAATGTTGAATTTTTTTTACAAATTTTATTCCATTAAATAAGAAATACATTAAAATAAAATGCGAATAAGCTAGTTCCCACGGTAAGTCATTAAAATCATGGCAGTGATGGAAGTAAACAGTTACATCACATATATTCATAATTCAGCCATGGTGCTAGTGTTCGTCATCTGTCAGACGTTGAGTGTAATTTTTAAGAGGCATTTTGGAGAAATTGTAGTCGGCGACTTTACAGAAGAGCTGTGGATTCAGAATGACAACAAAAAAACAGGAACTGATGACTTCCATGAGACTCAGAAGTGAAGTTTGAAGAAGTAAGAATAAGAAATACAGCAGCAGTCTTATGTGTTGTAGATCCTCCCAACAATGGCTGTTAACATTATTCCTCCGATTAAACACAGTTCAGCTGTGTTGCTCCATTTCCTGGTTCCTCCCATTTCACATCTGACAGCTTTATGACCGGTAGGATCACTGAGCTGAACAACTGCTGCTGATCAGTAAGTAACAAACCGGTGTTTGGCTTCTTGTGAAACACAACTATGAGAGGAATAGAAACTAGAGATTCTGTGTTTTTGAGAAGCAAAAAGGCTCAGAGATCAGATGTATTCAGGAAAATTCATTGCTCCATCTGTCTAAATCTACTGAAAGATCTGACTCCTATTCCACATGGACGCAGCTACTGTGAATTGTGTTTAAGACTTTTGGGGAAACGAAGATCAGAGGATCGACGTTGAGCTGCCTTCAATGTAGGAACAGTTTCATATTGACAGAGTTCAGACCATCTTCACTCAGTCTCTACATGCTGCAGTTTGAGAATTAGCACATGAAACCACTGCTGAGTTAACTAAACACAGATAGGGAACACAAAAGGTGCAGATGCGGGTTGAGTTTGACGGAATAAATACTTGTTTCAAATGATTCGTATGATTTCAGGCGCAACATGTTTGCTATGCTCACACTAAACATACATCTCGTATTTGTAATTTTATTTTATTTTTTTGCCTTTTTTTAAACATGCACAACCCTTGGGAATTACAGCTGCTCCTGATCACGCAGCTCTGGGATTGTAGATGTCATGTCTACTGGTCAATAAGACATTGTTTGGAGTTTGCTAGGTTTGTCCATTGGGTAATCAGTGAATTCAGTCTGTCATTCATCAAATTGCTTGTGTACAATACACTGCGTTGAGAGGCTTGTATGACCTCTTAGGTGGTTGTGAAAGATGGGGAGGAATCACATGGGATACATATGAAGACTGATCCAGCCAGGGCAGACAGGAAGGGAACCAGTTAAAGTCACAATCATAGAGAAGGGATCTTGGGAATCAGTGAGTAAAGAAATAAGAGAGAGCAAATGGATCATTTATACATCTGGGTTATAACTTGGAGTCCAACCCAAACCAGTTTAGCAAGTTAAAGACAAAGTGACTCAAGGTAAACATGCAACTTTCTTCTTGTTTTGAGTCCTCATACATTATGGATGAAACTGTCCAAGAACTTTAAAACACTTCATCAGATCACTGCTTAAAAAGTTACTCACAGAGGATTTATAGAGTCACACGGTCAACAAAGAAGTCTGAAGATTAGCGCCGGTTTATAGTGGTACTAATCAGCTCTTTAATGACACATGCAGTTTTAATCACTCCCATCGTTTCAAACACTGACAACCTAAAACTTTATTTTTTTATTTTTTTATTTTCAGATCAGGCAAAGTCAGAATCACTGTTGAATCAAGTTCAAGAACCAACAAGTTAACCTGTTGCAAATCAGTGTGTAAAGAAGAAAGAAAATCTTTATTTGGCCTGTTGATAAACCAGGAGGAAGAAGAACTATAGACATTCAATAGAGAAAAGGCACAGCAAGGAAATCTCATGGAATCAGCAAAATACTCTTGTTCGATCTGTTTGGATTTACTGAAGGACCCAGTGACTATTCCCTGTGGACACAGCTACTGTAAAAACTGTATTAAAGACCACTGGGATGGAGACGATGAGAGAAGAATCCACAGCTGCCCTCAGTGTAGAGAGACTTTCATACCGAGGCCTATTTTAAAGAAAAACGTCATGTTAGCAGAGTTGGTGGAGGATCTGAAGAAGACTGGATTTCAAGATGCTCCAGCTGATCACTGCTATGCTGGACCTGAAGATGTGGCCTGTGATGTCTGCACTGGGAGGAAAAGGAAAGCCGTCAAGTCATGTCTGGTCTGTTTGGTGTCTTATTGTCAGAGTCATGTCCAACCTCACTATGAGGTACCGACACTACAGAAACACAAACTGGGGGACCCCTCCAAGAAACTCCAGGACAACATCTGCCCACATCACGAGGAGATAATGAGGATCTTCTGTTGTACTGATCAGCAGTGTATCTGTTATATCTGCTCTATGGAGCAACATAAAGGCCATGAAACAGTCCCAGCTGCAGCAGAAAGAGCTGAGAAGCAGAAGAAGCTCCAGGAGTGTCGACAACAAATCCATGAGAGAATCCAGGACCAAGAGAAAGATGTGAAGCTGCTTCAGCAGGAGGTGGAGGCCATCAATGTCTCTGCTGATAAAGCAGTGGAGGACAGTGAGAAGATCTTCACTGAGCTGATCCGTCTCCTCCAGGAAAGAAGCTCTGAGGTGAAGCAGCAGATCAGATCCCAGCAGGAAACTGAAGTGAGTCGAGTCAAAGATGTTCAGGAGAAGCTGCAGCAGGAGATCACTGAGCTGAAGAGGAAAGACGCTGAGCTGCAGCAGCTCTCACACACAGAGGATCACACCCAGTTTCTCCTCAACTACCCCTCACTGCCAGCACTCAGTGAGTCTACAGGATCATCCAGCATCATCATCCGTCCTCTGAGACACTTTGAGGACGTGACAGCAGCTGTGGCAGAGATTACATATTTACTGGAGGACATTCTGGAAGACACATGGACAAACATCTCACTGATGATCACTGAAGTGGATGTTTTACTCTCAGAACCAGAACCAAAGACCAGAGCTGGATTCTTAAAATACGCACAAGAAATCACCCTGGATCCAAACACAGCAAACAGATTTCTGTTATTATCTGAGGCAAACAGAAAAGTCACAGCAATGAAAGAAGAACAGGCATATCCTGATCATCCAGACAGATTCACAGATTCGTTTCAGGTTCTGAGCAAAGAGAGTCTGACTGGACGTTGTTACTGGGAGGTGGAGTGGAGAGAAGGAGGAGTTAATGTAGCCGTTTCATACAAGACCATCAGTAGAGGAGGTTCAAATGAATGTTTATTTGGAGTCAATGACAAATCTTGGTCATTTAGTTGTGACACAGACAGTTACACATTTTTACACAACAAAGTTGAAACTCCAGTATCAGGTCCAGTTTCCTCCAGAGTGGGAGTGTATCTGGACCACGGAGCAGGTATTCTGTCTTTCTACAGCGTCTCTGAAACCATGACTCTCCTGCACAGAGTCCAGACCAGATTCACTGAGCCTCTATATGCTGGAGTTGGGCCTTTCTTTAATGGGGATTCAACCGAGTTTATTAAACTCAAATAGGGACCCTGGGAAATCAATCAATATTTCGTTGGATAAGGATCAACTTGATTGTAGAAATTAATGAAAAAAATCTCAATTGGACTTCAGAGTTTGGAAATTCAGCTGCATATTCACAATGATAAAATTGGCAGGTTTGTTTTTGAGACCTTGAGTTTTGAAAGGTGCCCTCATTTAAAATATATTATTTTCTGCCTGTCGTTCCAAAGTTTGATTTAGAATCAATAGATATGATAGGAATCGATTTTCATAAATTGTCAGGAAAATTAAGCTCATAAAATAACAAAACAAAAAAATATATTTGTCCACGTGTTTGGGTGTGGAAACTTAAAACTGATACCTTCAATATAAGCTGGTCCAATATTTTCACAGAATGGTGACTGTTATCTTTTTCTATTATTTTGTTCTGCTAATTGGTGATCATTTCATGTCTCCTGTAATTATAGCTACTGACTGCTGCACACGATCAGACATTAACCATTCTAAAAGAATCTAAACCATTGTTTTAATGAATCCATGTGTTCATGATTAAATACATGCAGAGAACCATTAAGAATATTCTGAGTATTTATAAAATGTGATCATTCTGATTTCAATAACTGATGGTAAGCTAATCTTGAATAAAGATGGTTGAGACAACTCGTAGGTTTGTTGGGTTGATTTCTTGCAGCAACAAGGACAGTACACAGCCTCTGCTCTGCTCAGTCACATACGGACACTCAATAATGCCTTCTCATCCTTGCACAACGGACTTCCACTTATATACACCCTTATATCACTAATGCAAAATGCTGCAACTGAAAGATAAAGTTGCAGAGAAAGATAAAGAGGCAAAACTGTCTCACAGCAGGAAGCGAAGACAGATCAAGAGTTTTATTTATCTTTAACAAATGCAATGATTGTACAGCAGCTGCTTCTTTACTTATGTAGTTGAATCACATACAGTCAAGACCAGATATTTACATATCTGGCAATGGCTCATCCTTTTATCTCACTATGTCTTCTATCAGGTTATTCGCAGTACCGAACAATGAACACTAGGTGGAAGCAAAGGACTGTACATCAATTTTTAAGACTCATGATTTGTACATGAAAACATTAATATGTTTACGATAAATAAAACGGCTGTAAATGTATAAAAACTTGACTTTTTCCAAATGGTTGTCATATATGGTATTTTGCAATAAAACAAAACAAAAATATTTATCATGAGTGGGGACATATTTTAGTAATTAACAGATTTCTCACACAAATAATGAAAGGATGGAGCCTATGTAACCCAAAAAACATGGTTATACAAGATGAAGCTGAAATAGTAAACCACAAAACAAGATTTCCTAGAAGTGAAGCTCCTCCTCTCCCTCTGAGAAAAGGGAGGAGTTTTTGATCCAGGAAGAGGAAACCTTTCATCATCTTTTCTATTGGTGTGACTAAAAATTATTTGCTTTTCCTGGTTACTGCCCTTTTACATACTGACACGTTACAGACCTGCTGCGCAGCAAATTTGCTTCCGGGGAAACGAAACCTAACACACTAACTGCTCACCAGACGAGAAACGGCACAGCAAGGATATCAGATGGATTCTGTAAAATTCTCCTGCTCGATTTGTCTGGATCTACTGAAAACCCCAGTGACCATCCCATGTGGACACAATTACTGCATGTACTGTATTGGAAGTTTTTGGGATGATGAAGACAAGAAAGGAATCTACAGCTGCCCTCAGTGCAGGCAGCAGTTCACACCGAGGCCTGATCTGGTGAAAAACACCATGTTAGCAGAGTTGGTGGAGGATGTGAGGAAGACTGTGCCACAATCTGCTCCTGATGATGACTGCTCTGTGGGACCTGAAGACGTGGCCTGTGACATCTGCACCGTGAGGAAGATGAAAGCTGTCAAGTCCTGTCTGTTTTGCTTGGTTTCTTACTGTGAGAAACATCTTCAACCTCACTATGATGTTCCTGGACTAAAGAAGCACAAGTTGGTGAATCCGTCCAAGAACCTCCAGGAGAACATCTGCTCTCGTCATGATGAAGTGATGAAGATCTTCTGTCGTACTGATCATCAGTGTATCTGTTATCTCTGCACTATGGATGAACATAAAGGCCATGAAACAGTCCCAGCTGCAGCAGAAATGGCTGAGAAGCAGAAGAAGCTCCAGGAGAGTCGACAACAAATCCATCAGAGAATCCAGGACCAAGAGAAAGATGTGAAGCTGCTTCAGCAGGAGGTGGAGGCCATCAATGTCTCTGCTGATAAAGCAGTGGAGGACAGTGAGAAGATCTTCACTGAGCTGATCCGTCTCCTCCAGGAAAGAAGCTCTGAGGTGAAGCAGCAGATCAGATCCCAGCAGGAAACTGAAGTGAGTCGAGTCAAAGATGTTCAGAAGAAGCTGGAGCAGGAGATCACTGAGCTGAAGAGGAAAGACGCTGAGCTGGAGCAGTTCTCACACACTGAGGATCACAACCAGTTTCTCCTCAACTACCCCTCACTGCCAGCACTCAGTGAGTCTACAGGATCATCCAGCATCAACATCCGTCCTCTGAGACACTTTGAGGACGTGACAGCAGCTGTGGCAGAGCTCAGAGACAAACTGCAGGACGTCCTGAGAGACTCATGGAGAAATATTTCACTGAAAGTCACTCAAGTGGATGCTTTACTGTCGGCTCCACAACCAAAGACAGAAGAAAAAATACAGGATATCTTTAGAGAGAAAAGCCCCTCACCTACAGCCACTAAACCAGAGGTTTTACCTCAACCATCAGAATCAATGACCAGAGAGGACTTTTTACAGTATTCAAAGAAAGTCACACTGAATCCAAACACAGCACACAAATTTCTGGAATTATCTGAAGGCAACAGAAAAGTAACAATGACCAATGAAAATCAACATTATGAAGATCATGAAGACAGATTCACTAGAAGGTGGCAGGTACTTAGTAAATCACGCCTGACTGGACGTTGGTACTTTGAGGTAGAGTGGACAGGGAGGTCAGTCGAAATAGCTGTAGCTTATGATGACATAGAAAGAACAGGGGACACAGACGAGAGTTCCTTTGGTTTGAATGAGAACTCTTGGGTATTGCGTTGCCAGCCGCATAATTATAGATATTGTGAGGACAATTATATTGTGGATATTCCTGCCACATACCCCTATTCCTCCAGAGTAGGAGTGTACCTCGATCACAGAGCAGGTATTCTCTCTTTCTACAGCGTCTATGGATCTCAGATGACTCTCCTCCATGAAGCCAGAACCATATTCACTCAGCCTCTACATGCTGGGATTTGGCTTTCACGTTCAACAGGAACCAGTGCAGAGTTTATTAAAGTAAAACAAAGCAATTACTGAAGCTCAGTTTATAGCTTTGGTTTAGATTATCTTAACACTTTGTCATTCAAATGTTGAGCAGTTTATCAAGTTGTAAACAGGAACTCTTTTAGAGTTACAAGCTAAAGGTTGTCACTTTAGTTGCTGACTTTTACAAGCAAATAATTGTGACCAACTTTCCAAATAATTCCTGGTTAAACTAATTAAATACTGACTCTGGAAGATGAAAATACTGGGGTTGTGACTCAATGGTGTGGCAAGTACAAATGTTAATAAAATCATACATAATATGGTTTTAATTATATTTCACAGTAATAAATTTCCATCTTGAATTTGTTCATATTAAACTTGTAGATTTTATGTATTTTGTTTTAAATTGTAACTCACAGAAAGGCATTGTTAATAGGGCACACAGTGACATATCTGGAGCTGTTTTTCATTTATGTTTCAGAACCATGCAAACCACAGAAATACGAGGCATCATTTTATAAGTTGTGTTTTATTTTTTGTGATCAACTGGTGAATTACACTTTGAATATTGGTATATTAGTTAATTTAAAACTGTTTTTTTTTTCTTATTAATGATCTGGGTGTGTTTTGTTTATCCAAATATATTTTCTTCTTCAAAATTTGGTGTTTGAGTGAAAATGAAACCTGTACTAAATTGTTGTTTCCAGAATGAAATTAATGAACGTTTCTGTATGATTTTTTGTAGTAATCAGATATTGAACCAAAAATAAAAGTCGTTTTGCTTTCTGTCAGTGTCAAAGTGATTGATTTTAAACTTGTTAGACAAAGTTATGATGACAAAGTTTAGTATTCCAATCACTTATAGTAAAAGATCAGCTTATTTTAAACAGAAAAAAAAAATTGAATTTAAAATGAATATGTTCCATTTACAGTTTTGTTAGCTGTTGGGAAATTAAGCAGAAAGGCTGAAGAGTTTATTCAACATAAGAAAAATACTGTGCATCCAGTAAATATTAACAGTGCTTCACTTTCTCCACATTGTGTTACATTACTGCTTTATTCCAAATTGTATTAAATGAATTTCTTCCCACATAATTCTACAGCATATACAAAAATTACAAAGATGGTTAAAAACAACTATAGATAAAAAAATTTAAAAATACTATGAAATAATCTTTAAAAATGTTCTTTTCTGCCACACTGTAACAAATTGCTGTATAAAAACGGCCAAAACTGAACAGTATCATACTGTTTCTATTGAAAACGGTACTGCACTGTGAAAAACAATGCATTCTGGGCAATTGTTACTGTTTTTAATAAAATACTGTAATATACTGTGAGTAGCATTGCATTTTGGGAATGATGTTAGATTCAACAGCAAGGAGGTTCTCTTTAAACAGAATGCTACTGTATTTCTCAAGAAGATACGTCGTTGTGACATGTGGACGCAACCTCTAGAATTTTCTTTACAAGGACTATCCATTTGAATCCTGCATTTTATGAGCCAATCCTAAGGTAAGTTGGAGCATAATTTATTTGTCAGATGATGTCATTTTTAAGCAGACTGTAGCTGTTTGAAAGTTAGCAGTTAATCTGTCATGCTGTAATAAGGAAGCTAGCATAACATTATTTGATATATACATTACAATAACTTGCAGATGAGACAAGGTTTTGATTTATTTGTATTGCATGAAACACAATATCTTTAAATGAATGTTGTTTTAGAAATAATGGTAAAGGTTATTTGTAGAAGTCACAATACTTGTTACAATTTTTTTTATTTTATTTTTCAGGTGGAAAAGACCATGTGACTGCTGGGCACTGGATGATCAGTCTTGAGAGCCAAATTGTATGTGAAGGCATTCAACCAATGACAGGGCTTGCTGCACTGTTTTCAATGTACTACATCTTTAATCTACGATATCAAGAAGAGGCTGCATGTATACTTGAATTCATCCAGAGGTAAGGTTTGTGTCCGCCTGTCCGTCCCCCCATTTTCCCACCTAGCACACCTTAAACCCTGACTCCTTAAGCATCATATGCTAATCTGAAATTACTACATTTTCAGGCGCTTTCTTGATATCAACCCTGAAAGAGGGACCAAGGCCAGCTATGGCAAGATCGTCTCCAAGAGGACAAGAAAATCTGTTCAAAAGAAGTCTGTCACTGTCAAACCCCATGTTTCAACTCTGCTAAAAAACCTCATGGACTTTGAGTGGAATTTAGGTTAGTGAGAACTAAAACCTTCTTTATTATGTGGCCCACTAAAGACTGTGTATGAGTCAATGTTTGAGTTGGTTCTATTTTTCCCTAAATAAATGTTGGTTGACATGATGGAACTTACATTTTCTAAGTGTTTTTTTTATGTTTCTATTTTGTATTGGGAATTTACAGTAGTAAGCTGTATGTGAATTCAACAGTAATGATACCATAGAAAAACTGTAATATACTGGCAACACAGCTGTAAATCTGATAAAAACAGCAATGTGCTGTAATCAAAATTTTTCTTTTGTGACAGTAATATACTGCCCCCAGGCTTTGAAAACAGAACCACTGATAAAAAAAAAAAAAAGATCAATTTGGACAAATCATTAATGTAGAACCATAGGCTGATCTCCAACCTTCCATTCATCAGCAAAATAATTGAAAAAGTTGTTTTTTCAGTAGATAAATGGTTTATCAATGACCAATCGATTTGACACCTTTCAGTCCGATTTCAGTCCACAGCACTAAGACTGTCCTAGTCAAAGCATTTAACGACATCCATATAAACACAGACTGTGGAAGAACCATAGTGCTGGTTTTGTTGGATCTCAGTGCAGCATTGACATTGCTGACCATGACAAAGCAATTGCTTAGCTGGATTGGACTCTAGTACAGTACTTAAACTTGACAGGAGAGGACTTTATAAAGTTTCAATAGATAACTCATTATTGGAGCAGGCAGAAATCACATGCAGGTTATTCCAAGGTTCAATCCTGGGACCTCTCCTATTCAATATCTATATGCTCCCATTAGCTCAGGTTATAACAGGAAATAAGACTAGCAACCAAAACAGCACAAATGATACACAGCTCAAAATTACAATGTCACCAGGTGACTCTGAACCCATCCAACCATTTACACTAAAGAAAACTAATCAAATCATTTTGGGTCCTAAAGAAGAAAACATGAAGAGTAAAATTCAGTTATTACATTGATCAGGCCTGAAATCTGTTGGCAGTGATGAACTCTGACCTGAATCTTCAGACACATAAACTCAGTTACAAAGATGGCCTTCTATCCTCTGAAGAACATTTTTAGGATTAAAGGACTAAGGTCTCAGCTATCACTGAATGATTTACCACTAAATTACTTTAAAGACAAGTTATCATATTTAGCTTTCAGATCTTCTGAGTAAAGCCTGCTCTGCATCCCCAGAATAAGAACTAAACACAGAGAAAGAGAATTCAGTTTATTTGCTCCAGAAACTGCAAAAATCTTTAAACACAGAGTTTCTTTAAATCAAGGCTAAAAACCTATTTCTTTAGACAGACAAGTAATAACAGGTGGAAAAGTCACACTAGTCTGATGGGTCGAGTTTAGGGAAAAACTCTGATTTGAATAAAGAGATTGACAAAGCCTGCGGAAGAGGAAGAAAACTGACTTTTTATTAGAAACCTTTAAGAGACACTTCTCAGACATTAGCTATTTAGAGTTGAAATGGCACAACCAGGAAGTGGATTTTGTTCGTTCTGTTGGGATCAACTGAAGGATCCAGTGACTATTCCCTGAGGGCGCAGCCACTGTATGAGCTGAATTATTGACCACTGGATGGAGACGATGAGAGGAGAATCCACAGCTGCCCTCAGTGCAGGAAAGAGTTCATGTCAAGGCCTGACCTGGTTAAAAATAATTTAATGGAGTTATGAAAAAAAAAATTGGATAAAAATTTAAATCTGATGTTAAACCGTATTTCGGAAAGAGACCATCAAAGTGAAAATAAAACATGGTGGTGGCAGTATGATGGTCTGGGCTGCTGTGGGATCTGGATAATTTGCTGTAATTGATGGAACATGATTTTCTTTTTTAGAAAATTATGAAAAAGAAAACCCTTACAAGAAAAAAGAAGCACAGAAATATTTTAAGAGGTGATTTTAAGTAAGGTAATTGATTAAATCATAAAAATATAATTTAAATACTAGGAATATATGGCAACAGAAAACTGTTGAAATCTGTTTTTTTTAAACAGTGCAGGAGTCAGAAAAAACCATCCTACCTGCAGATACTTACCGTCAGACAACTATTCTCTGAACAGTTCATTCAGCTCCATTCATGCATCATTAAACCAGCAAATAGTTGCATCGGAGAAAGGAAACGAAAGGCTTTATTTTGCACAATCAATTGACAGTTCAGTTAAAGTGAATTAATTGCATATTTTGTATTTACTGACATAATTGCAAAATGAGAATAAAGAAAGAAGAAATGAGGAGAAGGATCTTTGAAGCAGTGATCAAATCGATTCAGTCCTGCTGCTGGAGGTGAACAGTCAATAAAAAAGAGAAATTATCAAGTCCAGAGGAAATAAAGCAATAAAACTATCAACAATCCATCAATGTGAAATCGTTTCCGTTAATCTCAGATGTCTAAAACATACAGACTCTCTCCATCTCCAGCTAAGTAACAATAAAAATTATCCAGGCTCATTCAGGTCCTTTAACCACCTGGCAATAAAAATAAAATAAAATAGAATAAAACAGAAATACTGGAATGGATTTATTCATGTTTTCATCCAAAAATGCTAGATAAAAAAACAACGCAGGAAACATCCCTGTGGTGTCATCAAAAGTTCAAACATCTGTTAAACTCATCAGAAAAATGAAATGTAATTTTTAGGCACAATCCCACGTTTTCCGCCTACAACTCCCAGAATCCACTGCTCATCAACCGGCTCCACCTGCGTTAGGATGTCACCGACCTGCAGAAAACACAAAATAAATCTTTCAAAAATGATTTCAGCAGAGGATTTAATCCAACAATAATTTTAAATCGCACACCTTCAGTGTGAGCTCATCCTCGTTCTCTGCTGTGAAATCAAACACAGCTTTAGCCGTTCCTTTAGCTGCAGGCTGCTGGCCTGTGATTGGCTGAGCTGGTGAGAAAAAATTTAATAGATAAAATCAGAAGTCGCCTTTTTAAAAAGCCTACAAAAACAAAGTTTTTCTCAATAAAATATCAGCCTGACACATTAAATTTCCACAAATTGAGCTTAAAATGTATCTGTAAACTCATTTTATTTTTATTTTCTTTATTATTTAAAGATTAAACAGCTTTATAAATGAGTGTATTCTCGTACCCTGACTGGGTTGTGTGAAAGCAGCAGGAAAAAGTCCCTCCCTCCCGTCCAGTCGTCCTCTCCTCCACTCTGCGTCGACATGCTCTGTCACTTGAATCAGCGCCCCCTTCTGGAAGGACAAGTCGTCTGCAGTCTGACCCGGGAAGTCGAACAGAGCCACAACCCACTCGTCCGTCTGTTTACACAAACAACTCAGTTTCAGAGCTTTTATAATTTCATAAACTGACTGAAATCAGTGCTGCTTTGAAGGAGAAAATGTAAAAGACTTTATTATTAAAAACATGATTTTAATGACGCATAAAGTGATGTACATAGAAGATATAGATAAACACACTCACCTTTAAATCTGATGGTTGTTTTAGTGTTGCTGAGGAAAAATATGCAAAAAAAATTAGAAAGATTGTTTTTAAGGACAAAACAATGTACCGGTATAAAAAACATAAAAATTAGGCAGAGAAAAAAAACATGAAGCTTACAACAAAAACATATTTATTTAGTTCTACATTTATATAACATGTTCAGAAACTAGAAGTTAGTTTAGCAGACAGCAAATACAAATAGTAACAATTCTCTGTTATTGTGCTAAAAAATAATATTTAATAACTTCTACAGTTTCTGCACTCTGAGGCTTTAGTTACATTAAGAATGTTGTAAAGTTTTCTATATGAACACGTTTCTGTCTGGTGCTGCATTATTCAGATACTGACCTTAGAAGAAAACGCGAAGTCCAAATTGATGCTTGCTAGCTGCTCTCTCCCTGTCTCTGCTACTTATCTAATCCTGACCGCTCAGTCACAAAGGTACACAAGCATCACAACAGCTTATTTATCTGAAATGGTTCCATTTCCTTCAAGGCATAGGATTTAAAGTATGATTTTTGTGTAGTGATATTTTGTTGCCAGTTTTGAACACAAACACATTTCCTTCCTCTTACACCTGAGAAAAAACTACAGAGAAACTTTCTACTGCGCCGTGATGGTTGTCTTGTCTTCTTTAATTAAGGCATTTCTGTTAAGACTATCCTAATAACTGAGGTACAAAAATCAGCATAAAAGTTTTGCTGTGTGAGCGAGGATTTACCAACTTAACTCAGGTGAGAGTAAACATTTATTCCAGTGATTAAAGTGTTTAACATTGACGTAAAACTAAAAGAGTAAAAGCTTTCTTTGTCTCACCACAGCTTTCCGTTTCTCCGGTCTCTGCTGCCTCCTGTTTAGAAGTTTCTCCTGGCGTCGGCTGTGGAAGGGGCTCCACCACCTCCATGAAGTTGAGTGGGAATATTCCCGTTCGGCCGTGGATCTGGCCCCGCCCCCACTCCTCGCCAACCAGCTCCAGGAGGCCGATGACGTCGCCCTGAGAGAAGGTGAGCTCGTCGTCACCCTCTCCCTCGTAGTCAAACAGAGCGACGCATCGCGGGCCGCTGCAGAGGCAAACAGCACGTCAGGTTTTAACGCTTTCAGCTTCAATTCGTTGAATTGTGAGCATCGATTCTCTCTGACCTGACAGCAGGAGGGTCTGGCTGCTCTTTCAGCTCAGCAGGCTGGACAGGCAGAATGGACTGAAGAAAAACAACGAAAAAACATTTAAAACACGAGACAACACCGACTGAACATTCTCGTTAAAGTCTAGATGGTTCTGCTTATTACGCTTTAGTTTCCATGTCAATGTCAACTTATTTATGTGGCACATTAAAACAACAGTTAAAACAATTCACCAATAAGAACAAGAAAAAAAAACATTTAAAAGTTTAAAATATTTATCATTATAAAAGGAACTTAAACTGTTTGAATCAAACAGCAAAGAATAAAAATGGGTTTTAAAGGTAAATATCATGTAAATATGATATTATTATTTTTTTAAATGTAGTGGAATATTTTATTCATATTAAGAAAGCAGCAAAAATCTTCTGTCTCCACATGTTGTTTGTCTCATTTGTTCTCTGTGAATATGCAAATAAAACCCCAGCAAGTATCACAGAGCAGAAAAGACACAAATATTTTAGATTATCCAGAGGTGGATATTGTACCCAAAAACTCAAGTAGCCTGATCTTTGCTCAGGAACAAGTAAGAAGAAGCCATGAAAGAAATAACTCAAGTAAGAAAAACGTTTGTCTGCCACCTAGTGGTGTAATTTATATAACTCTGGCTCTTTAAGGAGTGACTGATGATTTAACTGGTGAATTCATTTCTTTATATTTAAACTCATCCTCTTGAGTTGATGTTTTCAAGATGTTTTTAATATATGAACAGTGATCCTCTGGTGGCTTTTTGTTAAAGCATAAAAAATAAAACCAATATATTTAAAAGATCTCGTTCTGCTTCAAGTCAAAGTGTCGATCTGTTATTTTCGGCTCAAAAGCTACGACCAGAAGCTGTGTTGGGTTTTCACCATCTGAGAGATGAAGGTTTGTTGAAATTGTCTAAAAACTTTAAATATTTATTCACTAAGATTCCAGGAATTACACTTTTTAAAAGGAAGAAATAAAATCCGTCTGTTTGGTACCTGGAAGTCAGACTGGCTGAGATCTTCTATGGCCGTTTTGGACTCGCCGTCCAGATGTTGGACCGTCTCTGGCTGGGTGTCCAGGTCCAGGAGACACTGAGACGGGCTGATGTCGGCCGTAACGCTGCTCTGATCCGTCCCTTCACCTGCCTGCTGCGACTCAGCAGGAGCAGGACTTGGATCGTCAAGAACAATCAGGACTTCCTGTTTCTGGAAAACAAATTTAAATAACTACAACACTCTGTGTTTCATAATGATTTTGTGTGTTTGTGTGAGAGTACTGGAGGAGTACCATGTAGCTGCTGTACAGAGGGTGTCCAGGTTTGGGGCGAGGCGGCAGAGGCGGTCCTTTCTTTGACACCCTCTGAGTCTGCATCTGATTGGCCGATGAAAGCTGCTCAGCAGGTACAGCTTTGGCAGCAGCGATCTGATTGGTTGAGGAGTTTATTGCTGGGGGAGGCGGTCTGCTGGGGGCGGATTTGATTGGTGGAGGACGAAGAGGGAGGAGCTTAACACTTGGCGGACTTGGAAAAGAAAAGGAAAAAGACAAAAGATGAATGAAACAATCTGAACTTATGATTATGTATCTTTACTCCAGTAGGACAAAAAGTTTACTTTAAAGATATACAAACAGTTTATACAGTTAATATGACACAGATACTACAATTTAATGTCTAACAGGGCAGGAAAACCAGTTTGAGTTCAGATTCAACAGAGAGCAAACAGAGATTAAACATGTTCTCTGCAGATGGAGTGAAGCAGCCACACGGTGCTGCAGCTCAATTCTGATGATTAATCAGTCTAATTTATACAGCGTTATGAATACATTAAAAGAAAAAATAGACATTTTAGTGCCTGAAATGCAATAACTATTGAACACTTGATCATTTGTAGCAGAGGATCATCTGCAGCTAAATAAAAACTTCAAACATCATTTGAAAAGCTCTGCTGTTTCTGCTCGACTTAATACCAGTTCAGTGCTGATCTGTTGATTATTCTTTGGTTTAAAGGAAAAGCAGGAAACGTTTTACAGAATTGTACCAGGTGAAGCTAAATCTTCCACTGGAGGAGATTTAGGCAGAATATAGCCATTCTTTTAGCAAATTGTTCTTTTTGGAGATTATATACTCCTGTAAACAATTAATTAATTACTAAATTAGTTGACAATTATTTTAAAAATCAAGGCTTCATAACTAATTGTTTCAACCCTATAGCCATGTTCTCTATTCATTCACTCAGAAACATCAAACCTGCAGTCTGGGTTTTATGTAAAAGTACTGATTAAATGGCTGATATAAATAGTATATTAGACCTCAATCACAGATCTGGATGAAATACAAACTTTCTACATAAATCATCTTAACAATATGTCATCTCCATCCACAAAAACAGAATAAGGCCTTTAATCAAAGGCCCAACTATTCAGTCTTTCCTTACCGCTGAGGGAGAGTCGGCCCAGAAGACGCTGGGTTCGCAGGGATGCCAGGTTCAGGTTTGGCCTGGGGAACGGAGGCTTTCCTCATGGCGGGCGCCGGGGTCGGGGGTTTCGGCGGTCCTGGAGGCTTGGTGGGTGCAGCAGGACTGACTGCTGCAGGTTTCAGAGGGACTGGGTTTGGATCTGGACGCGCTGGTGGTACTGCAGATGGTTTGGGAGCCAGACTAGGAGCTGGAGAAGGAAAACTGGTAATTAATTATGCTTATTCATCATATAAATACTAACCTAAGATGAATAAATCTAGTAAATAAAAAACTTGGATCTGTAGCTACTTCTATTACAGTTAGTGTGGTGATTATAACGTTTTCGGTTTTTTTATTTCTGTGTTACTACAATCATCTCTGATAGGACATTAGCGCCCTCTATTGGCCTTAAATTTTCATGCAACCGTTGCATGCAGTTCATACAGATCCATCAATAATTCAGAATATTATTTACTGTGTCACTGAAAATATTCTGAAATACTGAATTCCTTTAAATCAAATTTTAAAAACTCACCTGTTTAGAGCTGCCATTGATCAATAATAACTGGAAGAACATATCTTACTGTGTAACAAATCGGAGTTACAATTGAGTCGAAAAAAGGTTCTGATGTTCACAGGAATTAAAACTAAGGACCAGATTATTAGTTGCTAGTTGCTTCACAGAATATTCCTGAGATTTTTCTGTGTGACAGAATGACACAGTTTCTGCAGATGTGTTGGCTGAACTTTCATGATGCGACTCTTTAATCATCCCATTAAATCCCAAACGTGTTCCATTATTGGTTTGAGATCTCGGGACTGTGGAGGTCATCGGAGCACAGCGAACTCTCAGTTTCAAAATAAAACACTTTGATTTGAAACAACAAAGTGCTTTAAACTTTGTTGTTTGAGTCAGAAGAGTGAACTCCTCCTCTGACAGTGCGCTGACAGAAGAGGAGTCTTCCTTTCCTTCATTAAGGGAAGAAAATGGTCAGCAACTCTGAAAAGCCTTGTTGTTTAAAAGGTGAGTGTTGGAGCCTATTAAGTATTTGATGAATTAATAATCAGCTAAATAATAAATGTTACTGATCCAAATTGATGCTGATGAAAAGACAGCAGCTTTGGTTGCTCTGATTGTTTCCTGTGAAAAAATGAAACGGTTTTTCTATCACTAAATAAAATTTTGTATGAAGAAAAACTGGAGAATATTTATATTATTCTAAGTAAAGCTAATCGATCGATCTCCTCTCTTGTTTTCTGAAAGTCTTTGACATGTTTTCAGAAACTGGTTTTGTTTATCTTAGATACCAGATGTGAATGTGTTATTCTTTCAGCAGATCGCCTTGTCTGTATCTGTTTCCTCCAGTCAATGATTAATTGATTGCTAAATTAGTTGACTATTATTTTAAAATTCAATTAATCATGATTAATAATTTCAGCCCCATTAATAAAGGTTTATTTGAGCCAAATATTGACTTTCTGTCATCAATCAGAAGAGACTGAAGGCAACTTTTATGTTCAGCTCGACTTTGTTGAATGTCAAACCAAACATAAAAGTTTCCTCTGGTTTGATGACAGAAAGGCAACACTTGGCTCAAATCACTACTTATTAATAGAAAGTCATGTTTTCCAGGATGAAACTCTAGAGACATAAGAAGTGCTGATTCGGTTTTATTTCTACCACAAGGCATCAACAAAGATCCCCTCAACATGCATCTATTGGTCGACGGCTTAACTTCGGCGATAAAACTGCTGAAGACTCAGCCAGCAACACACACCAGCACTTCTGCACACATCAAGCACACAACAACAGTGGGGGCTTGTTTCTTCTCACACAATCATCCCATTTTCCTCCCACAAAGTTTAGATTGCATCACACAGGCCTCCCTCTTTGAGCCGGACCCAAGCACATCGTCACATACAAACACTTAGCACATAAAACCTCTCCACAAGTTTGCATGTTTCTGCCACAAAACAAATGAGCTGCATGTGTGTCTCTAAGCTCTCAAACGCCCCATTGTGTCGCAGCTACATCCAGATCAGTGTCTTAGAGACTCGGACGCACAGCAGGGCCTGTAGTCTTACCGCTGGCTCTGCGAGGGGAAGCTGGTGCTGCCGGTCTGACGGTGGAGCGGACACTTCCTCCTTTCACTGAAAAAGGAAATAAACACAACATGGAAGATCAGTCAAAGTGTAACTAATCCCCAAAACAATTGTTGCTTTTGCTGCTATCTATTGGCTGTTCACGAGGTTCTATAGAACCCTAAATAGGGTTTAGGAAGGTTCCACAGAACCTGCTATATGACCATATATAAACCTATAGAACCCTATGAAAAATATCTCTTTGCAAAATAGGGAAATAAAATGATCAAAATTAAATAACCTAAATAAACAACATATTTAAAACTTTTATAAAATAAATTAATTTTAAATGTGTAATTTTAAGTTAAATTTTCCAAATAAAACCCACAGAAATCAGAGCTGGCGTTCATGGTTACAACAGTCTGCCTGAAAGCTTTTAGATACAGACATTTATAATCAATAACTCATTTTATTTTATTATTTAAATGCAATAAAGTGACTTTGCTTTTGTCTTCTGTGGATAATATTTATTGAGCAGCATCAAGTTCAAACAGCAGCTATTCACCAACGCCTCTTCACCTGCCTCTGTTTGGTCTCCATGGTAACCAGCTGGCGTACTGGTTGATGGGAAGCAGCGGCAGTTTGTATTACTTTCATCACTGCTTTGTCCTAACTCAGACATCAACCGCAGCATCAGGACGTAAGGATTCACCAGATTATTGCGCACATCCAGCTAACGTCTCTGCAGACCACACACATTCTGGACACAAACTAGTTAAACTTTTACCTTTAAGTTAGTGCTACAGAGCGCTATTTGCAGAAGAAATAAAACCCTGTTGCCACAGAGATGGTTTCTTCTCCCAGGTTGTCTCTGATGAACAACTTAAGCCAACTTTCTGTTGTGCAACTTTTTAAAAAATGACATCAAACAAAACAAAGATGACTCCCAGCAATCCATAAAGACTGCTAACTGGAAATATTAACGTTTCTTCTACAACAATAGTTACAAGAGAGAAAGAGAAATAGGCCAAACCAGCGTTTATCAGCAACAATAAGGTACAAAGCTCGCCAGAGACCGTCTCTAACCACACCACAACGCAACCTCACTCGTAAAGTTTGGTTAAACTTCATTGTCCTTGAAGGGTAAGTTTCTGCACACTCAGCAGGTCCACACATAAAAACCAACAACAGCCTCATTAACAATCTTTAAGCATAGACAACACAAAGTCTGCTTCCAGTCTGTGTCTGTCTATCGGTTCGTCATTCTATCATCTTGACGGTTCAAACTTGACCCATCAAGTCGTGTCGAAGCTTTCGTCAATAATCTGACAATATAGAGGTCAGTAAGATTGTCAAGAGGAATGCCAGAGATTTTATTGCATTCTTTAATAATGTCCTGCAAACTGTTTATAATTCCTGACTGTTGAGTTTGCCAAAACAAGCCCTCCATTATCACCCATCCATAAATAAAGGTTCTCCTTGTCTGGACTAAAACCAGGAGAAACAACAACAACATTGTACCGCATGAAGTCCACAATAAAATTAGTTTCCCTTGAGTTAGGAAGACAGAAGACATTTATACATGTAGCCATTCTTATATAGAATATAGAGAAGTATTTTTATGTTTTTAGTTCAGGTTTATCTTGCTGGTCAATAAATGGTCCCAACAGGACTTCACTACTGAACAGCAGAAGTGCAATAACTGCAGAATCATTAAATAAACATAAGTAAAGCAGAGCAGATTATTATGCAAATACCAGCAGGGACGTAAACGCATGTTGTCTTTGTTGGGAGCAGTAATACTTATTGAGTCTGGGAGGAAGGACACATGACAACGCGCCTATGAACACTGAGGATGCAGCAGTCTGTCACTGCGGCATGATGGGAAATGTGGTTTTTTGACAGTAGCCGCATCAATCGAGGACTAAAAGTTGACATCAAGTAAAGCTGAGTCAGCAGTGCAGAAGAAATGTGATGCTCATATGTTAGCACCAATAATACTGGTCATTTTGATATCAACAGTTTTGTTGTTGTTGTAAAGATCTGAAATAGAGGAGCTTTATCATTTAGTTTAATCTGCTCTGCTGACGTCTGATTAAATATCCAGTTCAGAAAGAATACCAGACCTTGGGAGACTGATGCTAATTTTATGATTTTAGTCTCTTTTTTAAACACTATTATCGTCAAAAGTAAAGGAGATACATTTTTTATCAGTGTGCATATCAGCACTGTGAGAACTTCACAGTAAACAGTGGTGATGATAATGATCTCATGTGAAGCTCGTCTGCAGGCCTTTGTGGAGTTGAGTCAATAAATTAACTTCCTTATCAGCAGCAGTTGCTAATTCAGGCTATCTGGCAGCGTAAACAGGAAGAAGGACACTTCCTTCTAGCAAATATTTGGAAAAGACAGTTTAGCAGATATGTGCTAACAGGCATGAAGAGTTTAACAACCAGATCAAATTAACCAGACAAGTTTTAGAGCTCATCCACTTTCGCTGCTGGGCAAAAGAAATGGAAAAAAGAAATAAAAGTCACAAACCTGAAGCGTTAGCTGGAAAACTGAAACTCACCAGTTTGGGTCACAGTGTTCTGCGTAGCTTCATCTATGCTCTGCTGCGGCGCGCCCAGGCTAGCTCTGGGGGCGACCGGAGGCCTCTTTGGGGGTCCCGGGTTCGGGGGGAAGGAGTCACTGCTGATGGAGGACGTGAGTTTGGGTGGAGGCGGTCTGGGTGCCGGGACTGGGGCGCTTGACGGGAGCGGTTCTGTAACAGTCTGTGGTTTTGGAGTTATGGCGGGCTTTTCAGGGGTTTGGGTAGATTTGATGTCTGACCCTGGATCAGATTTTGATGCTTCTGCAGAAGCCGGAGCTTCAGGGTTTGACTCTGCCGTTTCTACGCTGCCTGATTCCACAGCAACACCTTCGTCTTCCCAGAATACCTTGCTGGAGGGTTTGGGGGAAGGCGAAAAGCTTTTGGGCTTTGGAGCGATGACAGGTGGGGCCGATTTGGCCAGTTGCCCCTGGAGACGAGGCCGCGGTCGAGGCTCTGGTCTTTTTGTGACAACAAAATCCTCAACATTCCCAGAACTGAAGTCTCCACAGCTCTCATCAGAGACTTGCTGCTCGAACGCTTGTATCCTCGCTCTCAGAGTCGCCATGTCCTCTTCCTTCGGTCCGTCCTCGCTCTCTGATTGGCTGCGCTCGCTGTCGTCGCTGCAGTGATCAGGGAAGCCCCAGTCGTCGGAGCTGAACGCCTCCAGCAGCTCCTGCAGGTACTTCCCGCTGCTGCCCTCCGAGCTGGTGGCGTCGCTGGCTGCACGCGCCGCTAACGTGGCCAAACCGTCCTCACGCAGCTTAACCAAAGTCTGAACTTTAACCTCGTCGCTAACTGGCTGGCGAGCTAGCCTAGTGCGTGGGCGTGGCCTGGGGCGCTCCAAGGGCACATCGGGGGATGGGTCAGGCAATGCTGAAGGCAACTGCTGGTCACTGAGGAAGTCGGAGCATTGCGTGTGTGTGGAGGTGTGCGTTAGAAGTTCAGCTACGCTGTTCGTCTCAGAAGAGCTAGCAGTTGATTGGCTGGAGGTGATGGTGACATCAGCAGCATTCGGAGGTCTGGAAGTGCAGGAGGGGGGAGGTGGCCGGGGGGGCCTCGCTGATCTTCTATCTGAGAACAGAAAACACTCCGTTTAATAATAAATATTCAAATCTAGAACTCCTTCCAATCAGCTTCCTGGTTTACCGCGAGTCTCCTGAGGGTCGGCGGCGGGTCCTGGGTCGGTCTGTGTGGCGATGGTGGTTCTACAACCCAAAGGTGAGGAGGAGGAGGAGGCAGGAGGAAGGAGAACCTGCTCCTGTGTTTTCTCTCTGATCACCTCCTCATACGAAGGAGGCGGCTAAAGAAGGAAACAAGGGTTAAAGGTGACCTATAACGCTTCATAAACAGGTCAGGACAGATTTATGATCTACACAAAACATATTTATCACATTTTTACCCAAAATCAGCTTAGATAATGAGATTTTATTCTGGTCAATTTAGCCTATTTTGAGCTGTTTTAGGGCGTCTCGTCACTTTAAGTCCAAATAAGCTGCTGCTGGTCACAAACCCCAACGTAACGTTTACATGTGAAAATGGCTGCAAACAGATCCAGAATTATGCAATAGGACATCTTTGAAAAGCATAACCAACAAAAATGCAGCAAGTGGTTTCTGGATGTTAAGTCGACAACAAAATATTTATCACTTCCAGCAGCCATTGTACAGCGCATACGGCGTTAAAACCAGCCGACCAGGACAGACTCTAAACATCATTACTGTGAATCAACATTCTTATGTTAAGAAATTTATCATGATAAACAATTAATTCCCACGCCTACTTCATATTTAGGTTGTGGAGCAGTTAAGACACAGAACACCAAGAAAGGATGTAATTGAAACACACAAGTAAATAACAGTAGTGCGTTTGCTGCTAAATCTCCTACCATGACGTAGAAATGGAGTCTAAAGTCGTCGTTTATCATCGAAGCCTCACCTGAATCGTCGGAGCGATCGTGGCCCCCCAGATCTGTGCAGGGGGAGGAGGAGGTGGAGGAATCCCGCCAACGGCTCCAGGAAACCAGGATGTGGAGGGCAGCGGCTCTGCTGCCAAGATGGTGATCTCCGGTCGCCTAGCAACCGACAAACAACAGGAAGTCATACAGAGAACGATGTGGCAGCGATGCACAAATCAAATCAGTTAGTTTATAAAAAGAACAAGGAGTCAGTTTGTAAAGAATGGCTTCAGCTAATTAACTTAATTATGTGTCTTTCTATTCAAGCAGTGAAAATAGTTTGTGTTAATAAAGATCAAAGTTATCAATAAGAAAAACATTGATCCTTTCTTATAGTTAATATTTTTCTAATGTGGTTCTGGATAACCACATGTCTAATGTCTCTCTTTTTTTTTACGTTCCACTTAAAACTATTTTACTATATATATAAAAATAAAACAAACTGAATCATGTTTTTGTATAAATTTTTTAAAATATTTTTTATGACAGAGTATCAGGGATAAACTAAATTATTTAAAATACAAAAATAAAGTCATAATATTAGTAGAATAAAGTCTTCAAGAGGCTCAACGTTCCTCATTTGAATGATTTTAGTCGTTTTAAAATCACTACTTCTTTCTTCTAATGTTGCAACATTCTGATAATATTATGACTTATTCGTACTTTGACCTACTGTTGTATAATATAACTCAATTCTTTTTTTTCTCTGAATATTTTGACTTTATTCTTGTAATTATTTTTTTTCTAACTGGTCCTGATATTTTATTGTAGTTTTATTTCTTTTCAGGTTCGATCAAGTTTGCGATGGGAGGCGCTTTAGAGACGAGGTTCATCTCGATACGGTTACATTTATCCTGAATTATACAACTGCTAAAAGTATTTTAGGAATATGTAAAGACTGAAAATTTGATCATATTTAACAAACAGTAATAAATGCCACTAATTAATGTTTTATGTCTGTCTGACCTGTAAAAATGTCAGAAATGTCTTATAATTCAGTGCTGCTGCACACTCGCTTTACTGCATTTATTTCAGCTCAGATGAATCATAATTATCCGGGAGTTTTACCTCCTGTCTCTTTCTCTTTCTCTGTCTCTCTGCGTCTCTGAGACAGACGTGGACCTTGAAGCTGATGAGAGATTTAAAACAAAGTTCAAATAAAGCAACAACGAAGCTGAAAGTTTAATATGAATGATTCAAATCGATCAATCCCATATTGTTATCATGGTGAACCTGAACAATGTTTCAAAGCATCAACCAACGTCTTTAATAACGTCACCAGAAAATCTAAAGTTTGTAGAAAAATGCCTCAAATCCACAAGTTGGATTTAATGGTTTCTACTTTCAACTATATTTCATCTTACTGAACATTAATTTAAGACACTTTAGGACATTTTTCCTTACTGGCCTTCGGTTTATTTAGATATCAACAATTCATAACAAATGTTGAGATCCACTTTAAAAGAAAATAATTTCAACTCAATCACACGTTTCAGAACAATAAGCTCAGTTAATTATTCAAATTAGATTAAAAACAAACCAATTGCATCAAGTTAAAACTGATAATCTGCTTCTATTCTTCAGCTTTCCTTATGTTTTTATGTGTTTTAATCTTTTTATTGAGTCTTTTTGGCATAAAGTGCCATATAAACAAAACTGACATAGTTGTTTTAAACTGGACCAGGCTCCAAGTAGAAAACAGTGTTTGAAATAAATCCAGAGCTTTTTTTCCTCCTTTTCTTTCAACTCTTTATGTTTGGATTTATAATGCAGACGAGATCCGTTTCATTCAGGTCCAAACAGCTGCATTAAAACTGTAAGATACCAGAATATGAAAACAGATGTCGAAGATATTTATAGCTTTGCATAAGATGGTCCAACATCAAAACTTTGACCTGACACACTTGGAAAAGCTTCAGGTTTGCAGAAGCAGGACATGTGCGTTATTCAGGATAGTAGAGCCCTGTGTGACATTTTTCAGAGAAACATGAGGAAAGCAAAGGGGAAGCAAAAGATGGGAAGTCGTTAAGTTATAAACTAACTAAAGCCAAGCTGAGTTTCATTATATCTGAAAAGGTCACACTGGATGTTTTCCATCATTAAAGGCAGCATTTTTCCAGAATACCTAAAAGTTACGCAACTCTGTAAACAGTTTAAATGGAAAGTTTGCTTTAGTTTGGATTTCTGGTGTGGAGGTTAAATTTCTTTAGTCAACAGCATGTAAGCTGGGAGCGGCTCTGATCAGGTCAAATACTGATCAATCTCATTGGTTCTGGTCCAGAAAATGAATCTCTGTTTATGGCTTTTAGACATCCACCATGCAAATAATTACAGTTTGATTAACTCAGTTATATCTTCAAAAGTTCAGACAAAACGTTAGTAAAGTCAAGCAAACTTTGGCTTCATGGCTTCAGTGTTTGTGTTTCTACTTCACAGGAAATGGTCATAAAGTTTGTCACTTACTTCTCTTGATGACAGCTCTGATGGACGAGAGAGGACCCTGGCTGCAGAGACAGGAAACAAAGTTATTCCACCTCATTCTGTGTCTTTTACTGTTGAAAATATTTTTATTGGCAAATTATCCTGATGTCCAATTCTCCAGGACTTAAGACTGTAAACCAGTTATTTTCCAAAAACAAATGCTAGAAAAAAAAACTTGACCTTTGCAAAAAATAGCCATTAGAAACAAAGCAAACATCAACTAATGAGGACAGATTAAATATTAATTACCTAGCATAACAAGAAATACACAAAATACATACAGCAACAATTAGCAGCCATCATAAAGTTTACTGATTTTATAGGAAGGCGACAGAAAACATGATATAAAGAGACACAATGATAATAATCACAGCTTATTTTGTGGTCTGTAAAAGTTTAATAATTTGAGAAAAACATAATATTTTGTTTTCTCAGTCAGTATTTAACACAACTGACACAAAAAAAGTTCTAAAATAAGGACGTACAAAATGAATGTTATGTACAAAACGACCAGTTCTCAAGACCTGGGGTCGTTAGTCGATCAATTAACTCATTAATTGATAACTTGCATACCTGATTAGAATTAAGTAATTGCAGTAAATGACGTTGCATTAACTGTTTATTTCTGAGGGTTTTTGTGCTTAATTTAAGTGTTGATGCAGTTTTAAACATCATGTTTAGGCGTGTCTGTGTGTGAATAACTGACAGCAGATCAGAGTTTAGTAGCAACTGCTTAAACATTTTTTAACAACGGAGTTACATTAAGATTACTCTCAAGTTAAAAACTGGAATATACTCTATTGTTTGGCAGCCGATGTAAAGCAGAATCCAGACTTTCACACCAATTAAACAAACAGAAAACGCTCCATTAAGCATATTTACCACTTGATGCTTCTCCACTTGTCTGTAAATTAAGGCTCTCGCTTCTGAATGTTCTGAAGGTTTGGTTTTACAGGACAGAAAAGCCATTTCTAATTGCTTTACGATGCAGTTTAAGGCTCTGAGTCATCCTCTGTGGGGTTTTATTTAGATCTGGTTCACTTCTGCACTCAAAGCTGCCTTTGTTTAGCAATCTGAAACACATTTAGCTGAAGGTTGGCTGCTGAAAGCAATTACTGCAGTCAAAGACTAATAAAACGAAGGTAACTTCATTAACACATAAAAACAATTAAATTAATGAAAAAAACTGATGGATCAAGTTTCCCTGTTATTCATTGAATAAACATACACAAGCTCCTTTAACACAGTGACTTTTACAGGTCGCTATGCCAACCAGGCAACAGACTAAATACTTTGAGGAGTGTGTAAGAAGCAGAGACCAAATGGGAGGGAAGTTAAACTTGGAAGTCTGCAAAGAAACAGGAGAAAAGTCTGAGCTGCAGGAAAACAGCAGGACGACTTCAACTTCTGGACATCGGAAGACGTTTTATGAGATGTGAAACTGTCATAATGACACAATCGTAAACATGAAGGAATCTTTATGAATGCTTAGAAATGTTATGATGAAGTGTCATTGGTAAATAATGACACTTTTAATGCAAAGTTTCATTAAAAGTTGCATTAAAAGTCCATTAAAAGTGTCCACTTTAGATTATTTGGTAAATAATGACAAGTTCCATTAAAACTTTAATTAAAACAGTCAATGTTGAAAGAATGAAGTTTATTTGTTTAGCACATTTCAGCAACAAAGAATTTTATAAAAACACAGAAATGAACAGTCATAGAACACAGTCAACCATTAAGATTGAAAGGAAGTCAGTGTTTTGGCTGTTTTGCAGTTTTCTGGAAGTTTGTTCCAGATTTGTGATGCATGAAAACTGAATGCTGCTTCTCCATGTTCGGTTCTGGTTCTGGGGAAGCAAAACTTTGCTTTAAAAGTGCCATTATTTAACAAATGACACTTTATGACAAGAGCTGTAAACATTCATGAAGACTCCTTCAGTCAGTCTTATGCACATCTTTCAAATGAAGTGTTGAAGTTTTTCTTGATCCAAACGTTCATTTGGAATGATCAAAAATATTCAGCATCAAACAGAATCACTGCATGAACCAGGCAGTTCGCTACATGTGGGAGGAATAAAACACACTTCCTGCTGGCAGACAGTCAACCTGACAGGATGAGAAACCTCGTACCTGTGGCGATGCTCCGGCTTACGTCTGTCAGGACGACCTGAGGAGAAACACAAAGCAAGATTCACTTTATTAAATATGGAAACTGCAACAATTAGCAGCTGAATGAGCATCACAATTTTAGAAAAACATTTGCTAATAAAGCAATATCAGATTTTTTTTTTTCATATCTGATCCAATTTTCAGCACCAATTAATTTTGGTCTTTGTTGTCCAATTTTCTCAAATATGAAAACTTGGACTGATGTTGATATGCAATAGTAATACTGCTGTTATATTTACCAATGTTTTATTTTATCTTTATCCGATTACTGAAATATTCGTTTCCAACAGCCCCACTTTGAACCAGGAGATTCCTGATAGTTTTACACCAAAACAAACTTTAACAGTCGTCTTGTTGCTTTGCAAACCCAACATTTCTTGCTATTTTTCGTTCTTTTCTAATCTGAGCATCATTTAAATAATTTATCATCATTTAAACATCATGCTATCCAGTAACGTTGAACGTTAAATGTGTTGTTATTCAGTCTGGTAGCTTTGCAGCATAGAGAAAAGTGATGAGCTCATCTAAACTTTGTTTTCCACCAGATGAATCATTGCTTTTATCTGCCCACTCATGGCTCCGGCTTTAACATGGACGCCACCTTCTTTCCTCCATAAAGCAACACTTTCTCATCTGTTTCGCCATAATTGGCATTTTATAACAAATAAAGACATTCATTAAGGTGGAAAATGTTACTCAACATTTCACCTAAAGTTATGACATTAAAATGTATAATATGCTAATCAAATGAAGCGGTTTTCTATTTAGTCTTATAGCAAAGCGTCACTTTAGATACGTGTTAAGCTATTAACACAAACAGTCTCACATTTTTTAAATGTAGTGCTTATTAAAAAAAAACTAGAGAGGAAAAGATTTTCCTTTCTGGATGTGAACGTTTCCATTGCCTACCTCCTTTCCACTGCTTTTCTTCACTGTCCAAAGTGTAAACTAGGTCAGCTTGATTTCTCTAAGAATCTAAAGAAAACTAACTTTAAAGCCTAAAAAGTTTTTTTTTTACTTCTTAGTTTTCTTCTCGTTTTGCGATTTGAAAAGTTGAAAGTTAATCCCCTCAGGCTCGTGTCTGCTTTTCCTCTAATTTCCCAGCCTCTGAAACTCTAACCGGACCGCCTGTCAGCTCCGGACGGCTCCCCCGATTGGCTGAGAGCTTCCAGGAAGTGGGGCTGTGATTGGCTGCAGCGGGATTCTCCAGGAGTCATCAGGGTTTTAACACTTCCAGATGTTTGTCTTAGCGATGAGCTGGAGCTGCGTTGCAACACGCAGACAACTAACGCAGCAGATTTTACATCGCTTGTCATCGAGATGCTTTCTGCTCTCTCAGGAGGTCAGAGGTCAAGGTTGAGACATTTCCAGCTGTATTTTGCAGTTTACATCTACCAAGGGGGAAATGATTAAAAAAGAGTTTTTAAAAGATTTTATTTTAAAAGAAAATAAAACATTTCTGATCACATTTTCACTTTGATCTCTAAATCCAATGCGACTTATTTTCTTAAGTCCTGGTTATAAAAGAGTCAAATACTTGGATTTAAGATGCATAACCTTAACCTTCTTATTATTTAGTCAGTTACCAGCTTTCCATAAACCAAAACACACATTTTTAACTTCTAACACCTGTTTCACTCAGACAGACATCTGTTGGAAAGGTGAGTTTAATGTTTTAACATTTAGCCAATTATTTTCCAGCATGTTTCTGATAAAATGGCTGGAAAATGGCGCTTAGCTCACAGCTTAGCTTAGATCAAACGGTTTTCATAACAAACTGACCCTAAAGAAAAAAAAAATCTGTTGTTTTATAGTTCAGGTTTTATCTTTCACCGTGTTGCTAAATACTGGAGTCAGCAGAAATAAAAGTGGAGATATGAGAGCGCTGATTTTACAGATTTGTAAAATAGCAATGATGTAAACAGAAGAGCATCTTAATGGAGCTCAGATTCTTCTGATGCGTTAAAATCTCTTGTGATAATAATGAGCTGATGCAGAAAACCTGCACATTTTATCTTAATGATGCATTAAAACGTTGCATTCAGTTAAATACTCACTTTACTAAACAGAATAAAGTGTCCTTATTGTGAGAGAAGAAAAAGAAGAAGTCTTCTTTCAGCCAGGCTTGACCAAGCAACAGGTAGGGGAGGGGAATCAGTGAGTTAATTGATTTAATCTGCAGTTTTTCAAACACATCAACTTTAACTGATGAAAAGTTTTAAAATCTTTTTTTCTGACCACATCTCTTCAGTAGAATGTCGTTCATGTCCAGTTCAGTGTTCGCTGATATTTTTCCAATAGTGACGCGATACCAGTTGACACGCCATTAGCTGGCATTCGAAAAGCAGCCAATCCTGGAGCGCCATTTATTTTCCTTGGCTCTGATTGGCTGAAGAGGAGAAATAAGGAAGACTTTGGATGTTAGCTTCTGTTTCAGCGCTAAGATGGTTTTCATTGTATAAAAGCGAGAAAATATATTTGATGTTTTCATTAAAATCTGCAGTAATAAGAGCTTTTAGAGGAGGCGTGAGTATTCCATGACTAAAGGTATTATTTTGTAAACCATTCAGTGTGAAAGGTCACAGTTAAAAGGTTTATATACGGATTTACTTCAAGGGTATTTTAGCCCAGTGTTATTTATTCTCATGGTCAAATATCTGGGAATGATATTTTGGTTACTATGCTGATGTTGTTGTTGATAAAATGTAATAGTTAGACTGTAAACATACATGTTTCTCTACTTGTTTTCTTTGAAGGTCAGAAAGACAGATTAGGAGAATATATCATGATTAATGTCATTACTGCAACAGTTAAAGCTGATTTCTCATCCTTCTGTTTTTCAGTGTTTCTGCAGCCGTAGTAATTATCACAGACATCGACCGACTCCATCGCAGCAGTTTTTATCTATTAGAAAACAGAAGTTTATGTTCATCTTTTCAAAGACGTTCATGGCTAATTATCCAAAATGTCCTGAATGTAAAGTAAACATCTGGTTTTCTATTGAAGCTAATCCAGGAGTTAAATATTGAAATGCATCATCAGTTTCTATATCCAAAAGAATGACGAAGGACTTTCAATACATAATTTAACCAGTGCTGATGCATTTATGTAAAATATCTATTTTGACAAATTAGAACAAATAATTCACTCATCGTTGTTCTTCATCAGGTTAAACGATGAATGAATTAATTAGCTATTATTTGTTGAATTCTATTTTCATCTTGTTTTATTGGTAATAAAATCATGTCTGCCTCTCCAGCTTGTCTGGTGATTATACTGTAAAAACATCTCCGTTGACGTCACCAGCTCATGTTTCCTTCCTGTCCTGAAGGTCTCACATCCATCCCGTTCGGTTGCCAACGACAACAGGCTGCCGTGCTGCCAAAAGCACTTTACGAGAGTTTTACATACATAATCGCATAATTAAAAAACAAAACGGTGGATTAGCTATGAAATGAAGTTTAAACTGATCATATATTTCTGACCTGGAGGATAAAAACAAAAGAAAAGGTTTATGATAGAAAGTATTTGCTGTTTTTGTTTTTATTGACAAACATGGACTTATTGTGTGAAGTCAAACAACAATCAAAACTAGTGTTAAAATAATTGTAGCTTTTGGTGAGAAAAGGAGGATTTTCTTACCAAAAACTACGATTGTTGAGCTTAACAATATTTGAATATTTAGTAAAATAGTCGAAATAAGAATATTTTACATTCATGAGAGAAAACTTGAATGATTCCAGTGTAAGATGCCCATCAAGGGAATAAAAAATACAAATAACTAAACATTAAATAAGTAGCAAGGCTGTCAAAAAGGTTTAATTACATGCAAAAAAATATCTAATCTACTGAAAAGAAACAAAAGCAACGCTGCAAAAACACCAATTAATTTTGAAATAAGACTAAACTAACTTACAAGTATGTTTTCAGCAAGATACAGATACATTTATTTTAAGAAAATTTCCCTGTGCTGAAAGTGAAATAATCTACCAGCGGAACAATTATTTTTTCATTTGCTTAAATTATTTATTTAAAACAAGCTTCTATATTTTACTGATACGTTGCTTTTAAGTTGGTTTTATCTTAATTCAACTCTACTAAGATATTTTTGCTGGAAACTGGGTTAAAAATACCAGATTTTGTGTTTTGCAGTGAATAAATTGACAGTACAGTGGGAAAAACATTAAAACTTAAAACCATCTGGCCTCATATATTATTAAAAGCAGAGATTAGATGCATAATGCATTCAATATATTACAGGCTGTTCAACAGTAGTATCTTTTTTTAACAATGTTAAAAAAGATTGAATATGTTGCACAGAACGACTGTAAAGCTGCTGCAGGTTGTGACCTGGTGGAAAAGGAGAAGCAGGTTAAAAACAAGCAGCAGCTCCAGTCAGACCAACCAGTGGGTCTCATTTGCATTTGGTTTTGTCTGTGAAGCAGGTGAGACGCTGACCTTCCTTTATTCATGAGCTCTCTACTCTTTCTAAGCCCCGTTATACAATCCGGATACTGTCCTCTGCTCAACACACTTCCACAACATGAATACGTCACAGCATCACAGCTCAGGAAAAAGACTGGAGCAGTTACACTTTGTGCTTCTTTCACTTCAAATTAATGTTTAGGATCAAGGATTTATTCTTCAAATTGCCTTTGCTGTGGATTTTTACATTCACAAAAAAATTCTAACAAATTCTCAGACTTTTTGCTGAAATTCAAGTTGTTTTTTTTAAAGCTCATTAATATTACTAATCAATTGCAACCTCAGTCAGACTTCTGTGTGCACGGTTTATTTACGGGCCCAAAGCAAGCTGCGTGTGCAGAAGAAGAACTCTGACGTCACACAGCAGCGCTCTGTTTACGGAAGGGATCATGGACGCCGCCATCTTTAAAACCAAAAAACTGGCTCCAGTCAACGAGTTCAAAACTGTATCATATCAGACTTTTTTAAATATATTCTTCTTTACCTGCCAGGTTTATTTAATAAATGAAAGTTAAAGTTAAATTGAACCTGATTTTACATTAATTTGTTCTTGAACTCAGATGAAACTGAATGTTCTCTATTGAGTCTTTTCAATTCACAGTTGAATCCCAAACTTTCTGCATTTTATTAAAATTTTAGGTGACAAACCAACACAAAGCAGTGCAAACACTTATGTTTGCTTTTTTGTTTGTTTGTTTTTGCTTTATTTTAATTAATTAGCATCGTTTACCTTCAGCCACTGTTTAGATCTAGTTCTGTCTTCTTCTGGTATGGAATGACATAAAATGACCGTTCAGACTGCAGGCACTTTAAATCAACCTGATACATATTTACAGGTCAGCACAACATATTGAAGTGGCACAAATCTGATATTTTAAGGGTGAAAAGATCTGAAATGGGCCTTTCAGAATCCCCTAAAAAAGTATATATATATTCATTTATATTTTCTGTTTCTTTCCAGCTTTGTTAATCATTAAAGTTTATTAAATCACATCTGAAACATCTACATGAACAAGCAATAAATCAATTAATCACGTTAAATTAAAAAAACTCAATATTTTCCATTTGCATGATTTTATGCAGTTTTCTACTAAAAGTTGGATGATAAAAATCTTCAGCCTGCTGTTTTGGTCTGTACCAGCTGTTTTTAAAGATCAATTTTATTTGTTATTTGTTTATTTATTTTGGATATTTAAAATGTCTTTCAGTTCCAGTGTTAAATGTTCACTTGAATTGAAAACTTATTGATCTCTGGGAATGTGAATTGTTTATCGTAATAACTTCTGGGACAATTTATCGGACCAAGCCTAGAGATATTCAACATGTTCTGACTGAAAGGCTGATAGAATCTGTAAAACTGATAAAAAGCAATAATATTCAACACAGAGCTTTTCTTTTAACTACAAACTTTTCAACATAAAAGTCATTTCTACCTTTCAAAAGAAGAATACTTTGCAGACTTTGAGACTAAACACTAAGACCACTGAATTCGGGGCTGAAACAAAAGTCTAAAACTGTCACTTTATATCAAGGAATGAACAGCCACCATATTTTTTAGTACGTTATAATTTTAGTTGAAAATAGCAACATTATGACTCTCAGTGGTTGTTGATGGTTAAAGCTGCCGCCACAACACTTTAAATCCTGCTGACTTCCAAACCAAAGTGCTTTAAAAACAACCTCAAGGAGAACAAAACAATGACAACGACACAAAAATGGTGTCATGGTGGAATATAGACGTTAAAAACCTGGTTACATGTGTTGTGTGCAATTTTTCTACAGCCACAACCACCTTAACCACAGGTTAGGTTGTCATAGACAATAACAAACAACAGTCTAGAACAGGTAAAAGGTGCAAAATGATTGATTACCTTATGTTTCTATGATTGAGTTCAAAAACATTCTGCCAAGCAACAACATATGCATATAATCAAACAGCTGTTAGTGTAGGAGGAGAAAGCGGTTTCTGAGTTTGGTTTGGGCGAGTTTTGACCTGTACAGTGATATGACTGTTGGGTTGAATCAGTCCACACCCACTGTGAAACCGCATGGTTTACCCACTCTCTCTCTGAGTCACTGAGTGCCGAAAGGAAGCAGCTAATTCAAACATTAACCCTCAAAACAGATTTACGGTGTGATAATATCGATAATCCTGTCAGATGTTTTCCTTATGCAATACCAGATTCAACATTTGGCTCATGTAATTTCAAACAATAACAAGAAACTTGAAGATAACTTATTGCAAATGCATATTTGTCCAGCAAGGATTCCAGTATTTACAACTTAAGAGGATAAAAATAAAGAAAAACAAATATTTTTCGTCAATTGACTAAATTACCAACAACTGGGTGATTAAATCACTGAACTATTACAGATCTGAGCAGATATTTTACAGTCGGTCACTCCAATCAACTGACCAGTAATTACGCCACTGGGTGCACCGTCACTTAAAAATAAGTTAACTTAAGTTTAAAGAATTTTCTGATAACAAAGTAAACATCAGAGTTTGGTAAAGGACCAATAAGTTGTATTCAAGTAAATCGTAGCCACCCAGAATATTACGCAAGTAAGAATAAAGAAGCATTTTGTACACAAGTACAGAATAACATTTGATTTCTTCTGATTTTGTCTTTTACAATGATATCAAACAAAACAAAGTCATAAACAAATCCTGGTCATTGTAAAACTAAAATTACAAATAAGTAACAATAATAAAAATATCAAATTTTAAGCAGATAAAACACTTTACTTGGAACGCCACAACCAACTGGGAACGAGGGATGAGAGAGTGTACAGAGTTTAAAGTACTTCCAATAAATGGTGCTTATCTATATTCATTTGACCTCCAATGGCTACAACAGCATCAATATCATTACAACAAAGCTGGTGTAGAGACAAGAGGTCTCACTCTGTCATAAACTGTAGGGCTCAATCGAAATTTCATAGATGTTTTTCTCAAATGTGTTTGTTCATTGACATATAAGTGAAAGTAAAAAGTACAATATAGTCAAACTTCCAAAGATACACCATTTTAAATAAATGTAGGCAGTTCCTACACATCTCTGGTAAATATATGCATAATATTATTCATCTACTTGTTTTTATTCTCATTGAGAATGACCATGCTATTCCAGTTTGATGCACCTTAAGAGAATTTGAAAATAATACCAGCTGAGTGTCATTTTGTTTCTCCATCATTGTTTTAATGGTGAAAAAACAATCTATAGAAACAAAATTGATCTTTGCCTGAATAAAATGGACAACAGTCTACAAAATTACATTTACTATAGCAACTAAAAAAGCTACATGTTAGATTTTCATTTTTGTTTCACAAATTTTATATATTGTTGTGAATTGTGGACCATAATTAGATTATTAGAAAGTCCTAAAGCATTGCTAACACAATCAGTTTTTATCAAGCAACATAAACTTCAAAGAGGCTCAAAAATAATTTTTAAAAAGTGTTTAATAAATGCTTTCTTTATTAAGTCTGTTGACCGTGGGAGGTTTTAATGCTTCTGTTTCCTTATGGTGACGCATTAAAATGCTGACATGTCAGTTAGAGATGAGAGGAAGATCAGTTTTTGTCAGCAAGGTTTAATATTTCACAGTCATACTTCAAATATCACAGCTGGCTCCCTCTGAAACTACAAAGGAGCCGCTCATTTAAAGAGACAGCGCACTTTAATTCAGTTTTCACCCAACATGTATTGTTATGGTCACTAATTATAGAGTAAAATTATTTTTTCCTTCATAAGAAGCTTCCTCGGTTGATTTTTTGCAAGCTATATTGAAACAACGAAGCGTGAGCAGGTGCAAACAGGGCAGTAATCTGAGCATTTCTGCCTTTATTTACCTCCGGAGCTGTTCGGCTGTCGTCGGACCACTTGATCCCGGGTGTCTCTCCGCAGGTTTTCCTCCTCTTCTTCTGACCGAGCTTCTGCCATCTCTAAACCCCCTTTCTACGTCTCCGAGACTTAAATATTTTTCTCCTTCCTGTGTGAAAACTGAGCCCCGGTTCAGCGCAGCGACGTTTCCATCTCCCCTCCGCGGTTCCTCGTCGCTAACATCCACCACAACACGGCGTCGACCCGGGACAAGTTCACCCAAGCTCCGACAACTTTCCAGCCCCAAACGACTTCCAGGGTTGGGTAGAAACTCTGCCGCGGTGCTCGGACGTCATTCACGGAGGAAGAAACTGCATGAAATAAAAACGTGCGGTTATTATCCGGTGGGGACCGAATCCGTTCCGCTTGAAGACTTTCCTCAAGCTTCCCTGTTTCCCCGCGAGCTCCTGATACGGAGCCGCACGAGCTCTCACGTCGTGACGTCACCAACTGACAAAAAAAATGGAGATGACAAAAGGTAATGTAACTGCAGAGGCGGTGCCAGCTTTAATGGGGCCCAAACCGAAACGTCATTTTAATTAGGGGCCTCCTAAATGTCAAAGTGTTTTACAATTTTTAATTTTTTTTGGTGAAAATTTTAGTGTTTTAAGGAAATGGAAATAATTCATTAAATGATTTAAGAATTTTTTTTTTTTCAAATCATCTTTCAGTATGAAACTTCATGTATGTGTCTGTGCCTTTTTGATTAAAACAAGCTTCCTTTCCATTCAGTGAAGTCATTCACGGTGGATAGAGTATCCAGAAAGTTTACTGAAGTAACAGAAGTGATACTTTGTAATAAAAATTTTCAAGTAAAAGTAAAATGTGAAGCATAGTAAGAAAATATTCCAGACAATTTATATATTTTTCAAAACTTGGGTAGGCGTTTCCAGCTTTCAAAATGAATAAATAGCCACATGGATAAAGAGTGACAGATGTAAATAAAGAGAGAGAGGCTAATAATAATATTCCGACCAATTCTGAAGCTACAATCTGTAGAGCTTGGAAGGAGTGGACATGTTTCATTTGTTTTGCTTTCAAGCGTTTAAAAAAAATACCTTTTTTGCAGAGATTTTTTTAAACAGTAACTTGCATGAAATACGAGCAGCAAAAATTGTTCAGCTTCAAAAGTTGTGTGTAATTATGACTTAGGATTTCCCTCTCTACACGTTCTATAAACTCTTTCTTATTTCTAGTTAATTTAAACGTACATTAGCTTAATTTTACGAAAGAAATAGAGCAAATTTAAATGTGGGTTTATCATTCAAGTGTCTTGGGCACCCCCTGCTGGCCATAGATCTCATAGCTGCACCTAATATGTTGCACCTTAAGTGGAAAGTAATGACATGTATCATTTTAAAAAATGTCAAACTTATTTTATCATTTGTTCACACTAATCAGTTTTTATCAAAAACTTTAATATTAATCATATTTTAACATTATGTTAATTTTTGGACATTTCAAATGGTAAATGGTAAATGGACTGAACTTATATAGCGCTTTTCCAATCATTTTGACCACTCAAAGCGCTTTACACTAGAGTCACATTCACCCATCCGCACACACATTCATACACCGATACGCAGACCGGTAGGCAATTCAAACAATAAACCATTGAGAAAAGCTTTAGTGACAAAAACATGGATTGTTTTCTCAGTTTTAGTCTAGGAAAAAAATGGGTTTTTGATTTTAATTATGCTTTGTAAATGTAAACAAGCCTTCCTTTGAGATGCACCAATGTTTTTAGGCTTTCACTAGATTGTTTATTATTCTTTGAAAAAAAGTGCTTCAAACGTTACTTTTAATAATAGGCCTTCAAATGTACACAGTGAAGACCCTAGTGAGGGAAAAACAAGCAAATAAATAAAACTTTAAAAAGGGACACAAGAAGCATATCAGTGAAAAAAACTGCAGATTTTTTAAACTTTACACACACACAGTAGTTGCAGTTTTAGGTTGTTGCCAGAAGATGGTGCTGTAGCACACAAAACAAAGCGCTGAATCACTTTGGAGTTTGAATTTTCAGTAAAACTACATCCGGCAGTTTGTTAAAAATGAAAAAAATAAAGGGCTTTCAGATTATTTTTGGCAAAAGGAAAAAGTAAATGGCCAAAATAAAGACAATTGATCAATCGTATTACTTGTAGAGGACAGTGTAGAGAGCCAAATGCAGGACAAAATAAGGTGACAAAACAGATTGAGAGCAAATGAGGGACAAGAATGCAAACAATAATCACACCACCAAATGTTAAACTAAGTAAATAAACAATCAAACGGATTAAAAAGTGAAAATTAATAACTAATTTTTTTTCTATTTGAAGAGTTATTTTGCAATAATTTTAAAATGCAAAATTTTTAAACAACTTTCAGCCATAAAACAAAAAATAAAATAATCTTGAATAAACATTTAATTTATGATGAAAACACAAACAATAGTAAAAGTGTAACCAAAATGATACAAATAATAGAAATCTAACAAAGCATATAGTAATACAAGTACGTAAAATTCATTAAATCTAGAAGTATGTTATCATTGAGGGCGTTGGTAACCTAAGAATATAATAATATGAAATAATAAAACATTATTGTAGTAAAACCGTCTAAAATAATTTTAATCATCTGCATCAAACACAAAATATCATTAAGGTGGTGATATTGTAACCAAAGTTGGATCATGTAATTAAAAACTATTTTAATTGGGTATAAGGACAATTTTGCATGAAACTGTCTGAACACCTGTCTGACACACTCAGTATATTTATATAAACAGCTTTGCATTCCAACTGAAGTCATAATTTATATCAAATCAAAGCAAACCAATCTGTTTATGACCACAGAACCACATAAGTGGGCGGGGCTTCCATTCGAAGTGGGCGTGGTTTGTCCGGCTGGTGGGCGTGGTTAACGTGAGCCTCTCTGGCAGCAGCAGAATGAGTGACTGTTGAGCCGCTTAAAGCCTCAGAAATGACACAGCGCCCAGAAACAGCAGAACCGCAACAAACCTCTGGATTTATGAACGTTTCTGGATTTTAAACGGCCTGTGGGAACTTTTTAAAAAATATTTTTATTTTATACTTTTAGCAACTTGGAGCAACAGACATCCGACCGCAGAGGTAAGAAACATCTAGCAGCTGTTACCAAATCACAGCGAGACTCCTTTCTGACTGAAGTACTCATGTCCAAAAACAACAGGCAATGAAATGTACACACCAATAAACACGCTCTACGTCATTTAAATAAGCCTATAAAGAGGTAAATAAGAATAAAACAGCAACAAGTAGCAATAATCGATAGATGGACCCAGGAGGGTCACATCTCTTCAGTTTGACGTGTTTAATATAGTAATATCCAGGTTTGTTGTGTTTTGCACAAAGCAACGCTGATTCACCTGTTTCCGTACCTGTGTGACGTAGGAGGATTCACTGACCTCAACAAACGTTAAACAAATAAGTTCTGCTCTGAATGCTGCTGCCTACAACTCAGCCAGAATCAGGAAGTGGAGATGCTTCTCAAGAGATTAAGAAACTTACTTTTTATTATCTTTTGACATCAGAATTTCAAATTATAGAATCAGTGCATTTTGATGTTGTTCTATCCTTAAAATATTAGTTTTCTGTCAATTTCACCAGCTTTACATGCTGGTTTGACTGTTTTCTAATGTAAACACAAACTATCTGATCTGCTGGATCTATAAATAAATATTTAATTTCTAATAAAAATGACACAAATACTTTATTGTCGTCTTCTTAGATCTGATTGTGGGCTGAATTGGAGTTTTATATTAGGTGAGTGAAGCTAATTATTACTACAAATATGAGTTTGAAAAGTTCCTCAAAACTTTTAATCACAAATAGCCCTACAAATATGTTTATTTTTATTTTATAGGAACTGCTAGGATGCCAATAAGTTTTATAAACAGCTGATCAATATTTTTGTAACATGGAGTTTGTTTCCTCTGCAAATAATTGTGCTCACATTATAAGTTGTATAGATTTTCATTTAACAGAGTGAGAGCAGGCTGCTGTGATAAAATGAGGAGCATTTAAGACTTTTTAAACATTTTTACATATACAATATAACAAATAAGCAACATTAAAAACTTGCTAGAAATGATAAAGTAATCTTTGGACTTTAAGGGAAAGTTGCAGTAAACATTCACATTTCCATCTGATTTAATGGATCAAATAGTTTCTGCACATCTCAGGAGTTTGTTTAGAGCTGAAATAATAGAAACTAAATATTCCTCCTGTTGATTATTCCTCCTGGGAACCCAGAGTGAGCTGGACTTCGACTCTGTTTTAATTAGAAACACTTTATTATGACAGTTTTCTAAGCTGTTTTTGGTTTAATGCTGGTATAATTTGAGGTCAGAATCTGTAATGACAAATAGATTCTTTGGATTCTGTGCAGTTTTTCCTCTTGGAGTAATTTCTGACCCGTTCAGTCACTGCTATTTAGACACATTAAGTGTCTGTAATGCACTTTGGTCAAATGGTGGCAAAGAATATGAAGTTTTATATTATTATTATAGTAGGAAATATTGTCTCTATAATCTGAGTGGGTGGGATCATATAGATAATCTGTCACAATAAATCAATTAAAAACATTAATTAATTTAATGCTATTAAATCAATTAATTTAACTACCCCCTTTTAGATTTTGTTTCCTATGACTTCAGTTTTCATTTTGTTGTTTTGCTTATTTATTTTGTATATTTAAAATGTATTGTAGTTACAGCACCAAACACTCAATAGAAATTCAAATTTATTGATCTTTGATAGGGTGAAAATGGTTTCAAAACATCAATATTATCATTTATCACAATAATTTTTAGGACAGTTTATCATCAAGCAAAATTTGTTATCCTGAGAAGCCTAAATATGGGTATTAATGAAAAGCAGTCTGAGAACAGAACCCTGAGGAACCCCAGATGTGATCCTCGTTAGCTCAGATTCATAATGTAAGTAAATGACACGTTTTCACACATAAAGACCTTAAATTCAGACGCTTAGGGTCCGAATGTTGCTAGAACTCTTCAGATAATCAAATAAAGCTCCACTTTTTAATTACTGCAGTTTAATTAGATTATTATCAAGACCTAAAACATTGAATTAAAACAGGTCAGAGGAGAGTCCAGGTATCTGTGTTTGGCCGTTTGTTTAATCTCTGAAGGCATGTGACCGTCTGACTGATTCGGACTCAAACACAGAGCGGGTTTGGGATTAAACATCATCGTCTCATCTCAGATTACTCCCATCTCTGTCTGCAACAGAAACACACACTCTGGTTCTTCCATCTTTGTGAGGACGGCCGCTGACCTGATGCATTCCTCAGCCCTTATCTCAAATCAGGCTCAAACCTTAAAGGGATGATCAAGTTTCTGTTTGGTTCTGACCTGCAAAAACTCACCAAATACTTTAAAATTGGTTTGCTGGTTTGCATAGGGAAACAAAGTATGAATCTTTTCATAATTGCATGAATAACAGACGATAATTTCATTTGTTTTTGTGATGATATTATCTGGATTATTTGCACGTTGCGTGTGCAGTTAGGATTTCAATCAGAGAGTTTTTGTCCTCAGACACACCACCCATTATATTAGCGGTAATGTGAGAGTTGAACGTCTGCAGCCCTGTTGGCTCGCAGGAATGCAGTCCAGTCAGTTTGTGAGGTTTCTGAGTCCAACCAAACAATTTTCTGCATATTTTTTAAAAAACTTTTTTGATAATATGCTCTTTAAGGCTAATATTTAACAGCAGACTTCACACAAAACATGCTGAGACAGAAACACACACACAACCTGGGATGACCAAACAGGAAATGGGAACAAAATCCAACAGTTTATCCCGTCCACACAGATTAGAGCCCAGATGGTTCAGGATGAATTAGTTTGACTCTTCTTATGGGACATTTATGTGTTCAAACAGTTGCAATGTGTGGATAAAAGGCTTTATTTAAATGTTATTGCTACTTCCTTTAAGCTTTCTTGATGTGATTCCTTTTCTGCAGGATAAAAGGCGTCATGTTGGCTCCTCGGTGTCTTCCCGGCAGCTGAACAGAGGTAGGATCGCTGCGATATCTTCGAATCCTCTCTGGGTATTCCTGGAATTTCCCGGAACGCCCAGGGTGGGATGCAAACATGCTGTCCCTTTTTCCTGTTTGTATCTTACTGCTGATGGCCGGCCTGTTCCTGTTTCGAACATGAAGAAAGTCACTTTAAAAGATGCTAAGTTGAGTAAAATAGAAGATATTATTAAGCTGCTTATCATTACATCATACATTGTTGAAATCCTTGAGTCGTCTCAGCAGAGCTAAAAATATATTTCATTGTGATGGATTTTGAGAGTTGGTTTTAAAAACATGGTGGATTGAATTAAACCAGAAGCTGCCTGATGGGAAGGAAATCCATATAAACAAACTACAACATGTGGACAATACATGGAGCCTCTCAGTTTGTTCGCATTGACGCCACAGTGTGAGTCGACTTCATGCAAACAAAGATAAAACTAACTTTTAGTGTTTTAGTTACTGCTAAAGATGGCCTCTGATTTTGGAGGACTTTATTTAAAACGGGACAATCTGTGACTCAAACATTAATGTCCCCGTTTGACGCGCTGCAACTACCTCATATCTTCAGTCCATTTTATATTTTATGTTTGTGTGCATCTGTTTGATGTTCATCCAACCATCCATCACACAGAAATGTCTCGACTGTGGGACAATAAGGGACATTTGTAATCTATAATTAGACTTATTTGCATGTTTCACCATATGGAAATAATAGAAACCAAAGTAAAACTACGTGCATGGATGGTCGAGAAAAAGATTCCTGATTTGCTTTCCTGATGGAGAAGAATTATTCTGGTTCAGCCGTTTGCAGTCAGCCCTCATAGTAAAACGTGTTTATTTTCCGTGTTGTTGGTGACCCGGCGGGTTGTTGATGACCCGGCGGGTTGTTGGTGACCTGTCAGGTTGTTGGTGACCCGGCGGGTTGTTGGTGACCCGGCGGGTTGTTGGTGACCCGGCGGGTTGTTGGTGACCCGGCGGGTTGTTGGTGACTCGGCGGGTTGTTGGTGACCCGGCGGGTTGTTGGTGACCCGGAGGCTTGTTGGTGACTCGGCGGGTTGTTGGTGACCCGGCGGGTTGTTGGTGACCCAGCAGGTTGTGTGTGTTTTTCCAGGAGTTTCCTCCGCAGCTCGTTGAACGCAGAGTCCGACCGACCCGGTGATGCCTCCAGGTTCTCCTGTCAGAAACAAACATCCTCCTTGCTTTCAGCTGGAAGATGGACTAGCCGCCTGACAGCCCGTCACAATGATGGCCTCCGTGGTTGTCGGGGGCAACCGGAGGAAGTCCCTCACGTTGAGAGGGGTGGACCCGGAGACCTGCATGATTGTGTTCAAGAACCACTGGATGCAGGTAACAAGCTGATCAGATCACCGGTTTGTCTCACCGTGGCTGGTGGACGGTGTGTGAGTTAGTGTGTCGGTTTGTTACCGGGTCGTTCTGGCCCAGACTTTGGCCCAGACTCTGGCCCAGACTCTGGCCCAGACTCTGGCCCAGACTCTGGCCCAGACTTTGGCCCAGACTCTGGCCCAGACTCTGGCCCAGAAACACTGAATCCTTTTACAGCACATCTCTGGCTGCTGTTGCCAAGAAAACCCCACTTGCACTCAGTATGTGTGTGTGCAAGTGTGTGTGTGTGTCTGGAGATCTAAAAGTCAAAGGTCAACACAGTTCAGACAAAATGCTAAGTGCTTATTTATTTGCTCTATTTCCTGCTAATTTATTATGTTCTATTTTAATTAGGGTATAAAAACTAGTTTCTAATGAACAATCAGTTCATTTTTAATAAAGAAAAACTCACTTAAAAGTAATTTTTTTTAATCTTCTATTTATTAATGAAATCTGCTGGTGGAACTAGCACTTTTTCATCAATATAAACAAATTATTTACATAAAACAAGCTGCTATATCTTGCAGAAAAGTTACTTCAGTTGATTTTATCTTTTTTTTTTAAGTGTGCCAAGATATTTCCACTATAAACTAGACAAAAATACAAAATGTAGTGTTTTGCAGTGTTTAATCAGACTTTACAGATTTGAATTAGACTCCAGTTATTTAGTTCAACTGAATGATGAACTAAATAAGATTTTATTATATAATGAATGCAGGGACATTACTTTTTACCTGTTAAATAAATAAAGTTTGATAAATTTTTCTTTGTCTCTGGGAAAAACAAACATTTGCTTAAATTACTCTCCATGTTCACTGCAAAAACACAAAATCCAACCAAGTATTTTTTGTGTAGTTTCTTGTGCAAATATCTTAAATAATCAAAACTAATGTTCATTTAACTGTTCATCTTGAAATAAAAGCTGGTTTTAAGTTAGTAATTCCTTAATATTGATGAAAAAATACTAATACAGAAAGTATTAAATGATGGGAAAAATGAATGAAATAGTCTGGGAGTGAAACTAATGTCAATATTAAGGAATTATTTACTTAAAACAAACTCATTCTTGTTGCTGAAAAGTTAGTTTTATTTTATTTTAAGATATTTGTGCTGAAAACTAAACCAAAGATTTTGTGTTTTTACGGTTTTCCTATTTATTTTGTATCAGATTTCTTATTTTTAAATTTAAAAAGTTTGGTTAATGTCCTGCTGCTCTCTGAAGGTGGTGAAGATTCTGGAGAAACACGAACCGAGTCGCAGCTCCTCCAGAGCGCTTGGCTTTCTCTCCGGTCACCATGGCAACAGCAGCAGCAGCAGCAGCAGCTCCAGAACGTTGCAGCTGGGTCCGATCCCCGCCGACGAGGCCAGCGCCGTGCAGAACTACGTGGAGCACATGCTGTTTCTGCTGATGGAGGAAGAGGCGGGGCAAGGTGAGGAGGAAGTCACAGTAAAGCAGTAAATGTACTTTGTTACTGAGCGTAAGTAGATTTTGTTTTTGTTCAACGTTTTGCTTTTACTCTCTACATCTTTTCACATATTGCTCAAAACGTCCATGATGAAAAACACAATGATATGGAGTCGTATCAAAAGTGGCGGTAACTGTCCAGCAAAGCAGATTTCTCTTGTTGTCTCTGTGGCAATTAGGGAAACAACATGGATGGAGACTTTAACCGGAGTAACAGAGGAAAACACAGAAAGACGCAAAACATTCCCCATCTGTAGTCTGATCTAAAATCAGACTAATCTCTCGAAGAGCGATTAGCGATGAATGTGCCGCGTTTTGTGCAATTTAAATGATCCTGACTGAGATTTGATACAAAGTAAAACAACTTTTTACTTTTTGCACATTTCAAAACTTGTGCTTTTTACTTTTACTTGAGTAAAACAGTGCAACCTGTACTTTTACTACTGTTTATTTTCATACAAGTATCTGTATTTCTATTGAAGTGTTGAATGTGAGTACTTTTGACCGCTGTGGTGCCAGGAGGCGCCATGGGTCCCATCCTGGAGTTCGTGGTGCTGGAGGGCGTAATGGAGAGGCTGTTCCTGTGGAGCCTGAGGAGGCAGTTCACTGAGGACATGAAGCTGGAGCAGCTCAGGATGTACCAGATGCTGCTATCTCAGGCCAAGCAGCCGCTGCTGCACCACAAACCGGTTCTGCGGCCGCTCATGATGCTGCTCACCTCCTGCGCTGGAGCCGCAACTGGTCGGTTTATAGTCAAAGTATTAATCTGACAGAAAATGAACATTAAATGTAGCTGCAGCAGTTTTAACAGCTGGATGTGTTGCTAGATGCTAACTCTGTTCCCCGCAGACACCGGCGGGGTGGTGGAGGCCGAGCTGGTCCAGCTGCTGAACCAGCTCTGTGTGGCTCTGGTCAAAAATCCGTCGGTTCTGGAACTGTTTTTCCACACCAGTCAGGACCAGGGAGCGGCCAACTTCCTGCTCTTCTCCCTGCTCATACCTTACACACACAGGTAGGAGCTAACGACGTCCCAATCAGAACTCTGTTTGTCATCAAAACGATCCAAGTCATTTTAGTTTATTCGTTTACTGATTCTCAATAAATGAGTCTGATTCTGAGAGTGGATGTTCAAATCTAACATGGATGGATGGATGTTTCAGTCTTTTGTCTCTAAACAAAGTTTTGAATCAACACATTACTCCTTCTGACATGGTTTTTTCTTGCATAGCAGTTAGCTGAGCTCTAAGCTAATGTTAGCATATGAACTTTCAGTTTTTATATGACTTGTTGATTTGGCCCATAGCACATTTAATGCAAAACAAAATGTTTTTAAGTTGTTCTACTTGGTGAATATGGATGGATGAACGGTTGGATGATAAATACGTGCCGTTTTCAGTAAACAGGTTCACTGAAAGATGTAGCACCTTTTTAATGCAGAGCAGTTAGCTGAAATGCTATGCTAACATTATGCTAGTTAATGTGACTAGCATTTTTCCTTTACAAAATATTGTCAAAATTCCACTATTGTTGAAAAAAACACAATTTTGCAATTGTGTTGTTTCCACTAAATAAGAAACAATAAAATCACACTTGAATAAGTTTGTTCAGATGATTAATAATTCAAAACATGTCACAGAAATTAAGCAAAAACTCAGTGAGAGTCCAAAAGAAACCATTGAAAATTGTGAAAAATTTAATCTAAGAACTTCTTACAAGTGGTGAATGAAGGCATATTGTTGGTGTGAAGTGATTTCAGGCTGTGTTTGTGTTTCAGGCAGGGTCTGGTCGGCCAGCAGGCGCGAGACGCTCTGCTGCTCATCATGTCTCTGTCGGCCTCGGAGCCTCGAGTCGCTCAGCACATCGCAGAAAACACTTACTTCTGTCCTGTAAGAGTTCACACAAACAGCAACGTCGTCATATAAAAATCCTTCAGCACCGATACTGCAAGTCCTTGATGGTTCATGTCAAGGCAACAGCAAAATGTTTCATGGCCATTTCTGCTAAAATAATCTCAGGCATTCCCTTCAAGTTGTTTCAGCTAATTTATCCTTCACACCTGTTAGAAAAAAGCTAAACTAAAATAAAAGTGAGCTCAATGCTTAAGATTCAGTCCCATTTTCTTGCTTCTTTAGATCAAAACTCTCACTAACAGAATGTTATTGGTGATTCTTCAACAGATTTCCATGAATCAAACGGCTGTTCATATGAATGGAGAGCTTTTCCCACATTCATCTCCCCTCTGCATTGTAATCTCATTATCACGAGTTATGTAATAAACTAATGAGCTCGTAATGCCTCCTCAGAGACTCAATGTGTACAGAGAGGGAGACGAAAACCCTGAGGCGACTGATGAGGGAAATCCAAGGAGTGACAGTAAAATAAGAAAAAAATGCAGTGCACATTAAAAGTTATCATATGTCTGTGGTCTATACAAAACATGTTCTTTTTTTTTTTTATCTTTCTTGGGTAATGAGATTTTGTTTCAGAATTAGCTGTTTCATGGTCACTTTAAATTCAACGTTTACACTCGCACATGAAAACGGCTGCAAACAGATGCGCAATTATACAACCGTACACCTTTGAAAAGCAGAAGTAGAGCCTCCTGCACAATCAACAAGAATGCAGCATGTGGTTTCTGGATGGTAACAAAGTTCTTGTCTTTTCCAGCAGCCATTGTGCAGCGCAGGTAGCGGTAAAACCAGCTGACCAAATGTGCTGGAGTTCCGCTTGGGTTGCTAGGCAACTGTGCAGCGCTGAAAGGCTTAGTAAGAATATGAACATTTAGGATGAATTCATTTAACTTTGGGAATATAAAAGTGAACAAGCTAAAGTAAATGAGTCGGGCGTTAACTGTGTCGGCCATGTTGGCTCCTGGGTCACCAGTTTGTTCCTTTTGTTTAAGGAGAAAACAGGCTGAGGGTTTATACATGAAACCCAGCGGCGGTTCAAGCTGCTCTGCACGTGCCACCTGTGAGCGTGTCAGAGTTTTCCAGCTTTAAGCCCATGTGACCAAACTCTGACCTCAATCTGTTTGAAGAGAGCAGATTAGTAAATCAGCCAGGGATTGGGCCTGCGGGGATTAACGAGGCTCCACATGATTGGACGGCTGCCTGATTTTTAACAAGACTCCAGATTGCAGCTGTTTACCACCGATGATGATGATGATGATGATGATGACGATGACGTTTAGACTCGTGGATGATGAATCTGTCTTTTTTTAGTGATCCTTAATCTGCGTTAGCAAAATATAAAATCTTTGGCTTGTTTATAAAACATAAAGGAGCAGAAGTCTAGGAATTATTTTGATGTTAAAAAGTTAAACAAGAATTAAAATTAGCCAATCAAAATAATCATGATTAAGAAAAATAAAAGTGTAAAAACATCCATCTTTGTTTAATTTATTAATATAATGGGTTTAATAAAACGAAAGAACATTTCATTTCCTTTATTTGTTGTAAATTTGATGATTGGGACTTACAGATAATAAAAACCTGAAGTCGCTTCAGGAAGCTAAGAGAGATTTTTCCTGCTTCTCAGGATAATTTATATTAAAAGTTGAAGGATAATTTGAGTGTTTGTTTATAATTTTCCCTAAAAAGTTGAATATATTCCCGTAAGCATCTTTTCCAGCCATCAGTTTTTCCTTCAATCTGCCCTAAATCTCTGCTAATCTGCTCAGGAATTTAATCTGCATGAAAGCCTCTGTGTGTGTTTTTCTGATTCTTTGGGTTTTACCTGAAAATACTGACAGGTCACAAATAAACAGAAACACCAGCATCCAGTAAAGACTCTTCAGGATTTTATTTGTTGACTACATCCCACTGGTTGATGTTTCTGAAGCTGAATGAGAGTCTGGAGGAGAAGAAACTCCGTTTTATTTAAGATTCAGGCCTGAGAATCGAGGTTTAATCGTAAAATGCTGAAGGTTTCAGGCTCTTTGTTCAGTTTGTAACTTTTCTGCATGTCTGAATTTTCCTGTTTTTGTGTTTCTGCAGGTTCTAGCCACTGGTCTGTCTGGTCTGTACTCGTCTCTCCCAGCCAGGCTGCAGGTTTACAGTGAAGACTGGCACTGCCTGGAGTCTGCAGACTGGCAGCAGGTGAGAATCTGTTACTAAAGAGGTTCAGCGACCTCTGCGTTGTAAAGAATAAACTAATACACAAGTACAGCTGCTACTAACCGCTATGTTGTACTTTATGATGGGGTAAAATCTGCAGAATAATTTAACTTTTAGTAATAGAGTAAGTTCAATGGCAGTGAAGAGAGTTTATTCAAAAGTTTGGAAGTTTCTTCAATGATGGAGCAAAATAGTTGGATTAATTGACAGAAATTCCCCCAAATACCTTTTGATGTGTAATTTATGGAGATTATTTAGCGAGAACAAAATGTGTGAATAACTGAATGTTATTTTGTGTGAGCAGGTTCCAGCTCTTGTTCATTTCCTGCATTCACTGGACTTCTGCAGTGCTGTCACCAAGGTGAAAACCAGAACTAAAACACTCAAATATTCAGATATACACAACACATTTAGGCTCATGATGAGGCTCATCATAAACCTAAATCGCTTCACAGTTTGAGCTGTTAGTCCCAGGCGTTTGGGTTTTATAAGCTGCGTTATGATGTGAAACCAGGTCGTCTGTTCCTCTTCCTCAGGTGGCCCATCCCTCCATCCGCTCCCAACTGCTGAGTTACATCTACAACGGATTCCTGGTTCCTGTTCTCGCTCCTGCTCTGCACAAGGTGACAACATCTAGGCAAGGAAATTACAACAAAAAGTACTAATTCATCTCACAACCAAAGGGAGAAAGAGCAGAAATATCGTTTAGAAAATATGGATATTTCATTCTGTCTTTCATTTGCACTTTGGTAGAAAGAAATGTCTTGCATCAAAATCAAAACTTCTTGTATTATAGCAGAATTTCCTTTTTATTGGATTCAAACTTTGAGGATTTAGACAAATGGCTGCAAAGATGTTTTCACCACTAGAGGGCGCACAGCAGAGGAGTAATGAAACAGCATCTTATTTGTCTAAAACAGATAGTTTTTTGTGATTTCTGAAGTTTTTTTTCATGTTTTTGTTTAACCGGTGTGTCGTGAACATTGTTCCCTTTACTAGTCCAGAGAAATGTAAAGTTTCTCTAATCAATCTAATTAAATTTAAATGAAAACCAGCTTTGTCTGTCCCTGTGGTCAGCTGACCCTGGAGGAAGTGATGACCACCACTGCGTACCTGGATCTGTTCCTGCGCTCCATCTCTGAGCCCGCCCTGCTGCAGAACTTCCTGTCCTTCATCCTGCTGCATCGTCATGACAACGTCCACATCCTGGACACGCTGGTCAGCAGGGTCAACACGCCGTTCCAGGTAACTCACTCACAGTTACCTCTTCACATCACCTGTTGCTTCTGACCAGAGCTGCAACTAATGACTAGTTAAAGTTTTTCCTCTAAAATGCAAAATTTATGGGATTTTTTTGTGTAATTTTTCATTTAATACTCTAATTGTGTCATTATTTTAGCCTTTTTTGAGTCTGTATAGTCCAGTTAATAATAAATAATTTACTAAATGAGTTGAGGATTATTTCAGTTACTCGAGACGAATCGTTTGAGACGTTTTCTGTTTGCTTTCAGTTAGGAACTGTGTCTCTGGCCCTGTTCAGGACTCTGATTGGTCTCTTCTGCGAAGACGTTATGCTGCAGCTGGTGTTCAGGTCAGCCTGAAAGGCCCACACAGGCGGCCATTACTGTCTTTGTTCGTGTTAAAAACAGCTTTCAACTAGAGCAGATCTTCTCCTAATTGGCCACAGGGGGCAGTAAAGAGCAGGCTGCCTGTTCCACTATGCATCCTTAAAAAGTCTTAAGTTTATGCCTAAAATCAAGGCCTTAAATGTCTCTCGTTTATTTAAAAATTAAGTTGGCCTTAAATACTGATAAGTTTAGTGGCAATTAGCTTCAAACTACATTTTTTGCCTCATTACCAGCTACTTTTTGTCTTCTCTAGGTACCTTTACAACCAGCTAGCTACCTTTACACCCAGCTAGCTACCTTTACACCCAGCTAGCTATCTTTATCCTTGCTAGATACTTGGTTTGCCTCACATGCTATCTTTTTTCCCTCGCTAGCTCCCTTTTTCATTTTGCTAGCTAGCTTTTTTGTCTCAATCATGAGCAGAAAGCCCATTGTGGGTTCACAGTTTTTGCTATGCTTGATTGTAATGTAAGTTCCCTTATAGTCCCTTATAGTTTTAAATTGCGTTGAGGTGCCTTAAAAAAGTCTTGGATTTGTCTCACTGAAACCAGATATTTGCTGTGTTTTGTCCTCAGGTATCTGATCCCCTGCAGCCACCTGAGCAGGAAGCAGCGCTGCTCCCTGAAGCAGAGAGACTGCTGCTCCTCCAGCGCCGCCTCCTTCCTGCTCCTCCTGCCCTCCTGGTGCCCCATGTACCTCAACAACAGACACTCCCTCTCAGAGCACATCCACTGGCCTAAAGCAGCCGGTTGGTGTGGATTTAAAACATGAAACATGAAGAAAAACCGATATATTGACTGTGATTCTGTTTGTGTCAGATCTGTCGGTTTCAGACAGCGTTGGCTACAGCAGAGGGTCAGACTTCCTGATGGATGTCAACTACGTCCATTACCTCTGGGACGCCCGCCAGGCGATCTCCACTTCCTGCAGGTTGGTTGGTCTGACCTGCTTCTGAATGTGGCTGAGAATAGAAAACTGAAGAGCAGCAGTTTGGATTTTTCATAAAAATACAACCAAAAATACATAAAGTTACAATTTTCTTTGTTGGCTCCTCAATCTGCACTTCATCAGGACAAAAAAAGCAGTAAAATAATATTTAAAGAGATTTTTAAAGCAGAAAAGTGGATTTACTTTCATTTTTAATAGAAGGAAAATACAGATTATTCATAAAAATGTGACAAAATAGTAAATTAGCTTCACTTTGCAACTCTTTAGTTGACCAGTTGAGGTCAAACTGAAAAATACAGTTTTTAGTGCCATCTGCTGGACAGGTGCCGCTATTACATACATTACAATGTAAAGATGAAGCAGGAAAAGAAAATCTAAAGAGTGTTTTTATAATCTATACACATAAACAGATTTACTGCTGTGTTAGATTAGCTGATAGCAGCGGTAGCTAATCTGTCACAGCGATCACTTATCAATAATCCCACGATAAACACAAAACCCTGAAGCTGTAACAGACTGAATGTTGTGTTTTTCCTAGTGGAAAATGTTTGAGTTCATGTAGAAGAATCATCTTTTTGCCGTCCAGCATTGTGTAAACAATAACATAAAACGTCTTTATATTGTCAATATTTAAAAAGCAACTGTTGAATGCAGAAGCTAAATGATTTTCCAGAGCTGACTCGGGGAAATGTTGGCGTGTTTTATGCATCCTGGGTGTGTTTTGTCCCCAGAGCCTGCAGGTTCTGGTCGGCGGCGTACGACGGCTTCGACCCGCCGCCTCAGGAGTATCGCTCCGACACGCCGGGAGACGACCTGGAGGACGAGGACGAATTCATTCAGCGGACAAAGAGCGACTCCATCTGCTCTCTGGTCGTCCTTCGCCCTCCGTCTGCCCTCTCCCCTACGCCGTCGTCCTCGGATACCGTCTCCACTAGCAACCAGGCGGGCAGGGCCAGCTCAGCCATGGAGTTGGAGTGGGACGACATCTTCGCAGAGGAGGATCTCTCTTCCTCGTCAGCCATCTTTAACGTATCGAATGGCTTTGTGGAGTCAGACGGATGCAGTTTTTCACCCGCTCCTCCACCACCGCTTCCCCCTCGCCACATCCAGGAAATGAGGCTCACCGCCACCAAGCTGGTGCGCGGCGCTTACGTAGAGGAGTCCGAGTTTCAGGACGACGTCATCGTCTACGATCTGGTCGCTCAGAAGGACACAAAGACGGCTCTGCTTGAGCGGATCAAGGCGGCGAACCGACAGTCGCGTGAAAACTTCTCGAAACAAGGCAGGACGGTGATGGAGACGGTGAACAGCATCATGTCGACGAGGAGGAGGAGCGAGGATGGAGGGAAGGAGGAGAGGAGGAGGAGCGAGGATGGAGGGAAGGAGGAGAGGAGGAGGAGCGAGGATGGAGGGAAGGAGGAGAGGAGGAGGAGCGAAGAATGTGACAGATCAGTGCGGAGGAAAAGCGACGGATTTGGAACAAAGGAAGATGGAGAGCTTCATGTCGTACTGAACGGTTTTGATGTAAAGAATCACATCATCAGAGAATTTGATGATTCTGATCAAGAAACTGAGTCTTTCGAACAAAACTGCATCCAGGATGACATCCCAGCTTTTAACGGTCACAACCAGTCGACGCGTGAAACCGGCGTCACTCCGACTCCAGAGACAAACAATCTCACAAACGGACATTTAGAACCAGAACCGCTTCGAATGTCAGCAACAAGAACCCAAAACTCAAATCCTCCCAGCAACCGAATCTCCAAGAACGACTTCCTGTCCCAGTACTACGAGCTCATGCTCTCTCTGGGGGTGGAGCCTGACGGCGATGACATCACAGACGACATCGGTGCGTTCAGGAGGCGTGTCCGAGCGCTGAGGCAGAAACTGGCAGAGGAGGAGGAGCAGCTCGTCTCTGAGTTTGGGTTCAGCTCCTCGCGGGACGAAGCAGAGCAGGAAGGAGACGTGGAAGCCATGGAGGAGGAAGAGGAAGAGGAGGGAGAGAAGAGCGGCAGGCGAGGAGGTCCATTTACAGGTTTGTGCTTGCAAGTATTGCAGGTGTAGATATTTAGAATCTGGACTAAAAATACTTGCTAAGTGTTGCGATTGCGATGCAATGCGCGTCAGTGGAACGCAGTTCCTTTATTATTTAGTATGATTTATTTTCAGCCTTTGTTTCCGTCCAGATTTCCTCGGTTTTCTCTTTACCTGTAATCTCCAACCACTCCAGGTCCGTTCATCAGCGTCTTGTTGTCCCGCCTGAAGAACCTTCTGGAAAACTCCATCGCCGTCAACCTGCTGGTGACGGGGATCCTGGCCCAGCTGGCGTCGTACCCGCAGCCTCTGCTGAGGTCCTTCCTGCTCACCACGGAAACACACGACCAGCACAGCGTTCGGACCTTATACCAGGTAGCAGCGGCGCACCGGCTCCAGGTTTCTGAAGCGGTTCCAGACTGCAGCGCTGTGTAAACCGTGTCTGCAGGTGTTGGTGTCGGTGCGCGCTCAGATCGAGCGCTACGTGGAGAACAGACCCGAATATCCCGCTCTGGTCACCCAGGCCTGGAGGTTCCTGCTGGCTAAAGACCAGGATGGAAAATTTAGAGGTTAATAAACACAACCAAACATCAGAACACAAACACACTCAGTGACGCTGCGTTGTACTGGTCCATTTGCCTTGACAAGCAGATACATTTAAACCTACAATCTAGAACAGATTTAGAAAGTATTCAGTTGTTTAGTCTCTTATTTTCTCGAACCTTTTCTCTCAGAGGCGCTCCAGTCTCAGGGCGGAGACATCATCCTGGATCCGTCGCGACCCAACGGCTCGGTGAGGAACGCCCTGCCGTTGCCCCCCCTCAGCGTCTTGCCTCCCTGCCCCGCCGTCCCCCCTGCAGCCCAGAGCCGAGTGTTCGCCATCGTCCTGTTCGCCGAGTTCCTGAAGGAGCTGGCGGCCATCGCTCAGGAGCACAGCGTGGCGCTGGACTGCTGCGCAGAGGAATGATCGAAGGATCTGATCAGTGATCACTAGCAGATCATCACAAATCAACCTGCTGGTTTATGCAACTTATCCAGACAATTTCAAAAGATTTTAGTCATTTTTCTGCCTGACTGCACTTGAAAATGTTTCCCCATGTGAAGACAGATTATATTTATAAAATGTTTGGATGGAGATTATTTTGAAGATGATTGACATTAAATTTTGTATCAATTTGTGGAATATTTGAAAATCAGTTTCTGTGCTTCCTTGAATCTTTGCATGAAATTGTTTGTGAAATTATTTACAACAAATTTCATGCCCCCCTAACGTTTGAATTTAACTCTAAAAATACACAAATAAAAGTAAAAAAATTAATATTTATCTTCAATATTAAGTTTCAACATAATTTATGGAAAATGAGCTTTAATTTAAAAATTAATCATAAATATAATAATGGTGCTTTGTGCTGCAAGCTGAGAACCTAAAGCCACTTCCTGTTTAAAGACGATCAAATGTTATTTAGAGAAATTTATGGTCCATAATGAACAAAAGCAGAACAACAGAAAGTAGAAATGAGTCAAAGTCTTCTGGTGAGAAATGTTGAGAGCATAAAGACGTCCAGTTCTCTCTTTCTGCTCTCTTCATTCAGTCTCACATCACTATTTATATTTATTAAATTACAGCAAATAGCGACACAGTGTGGCGTCACCTAAAATTACACCAAATGCATAATGATGAACAACTGAGGTAAAGTTAGCCTTACTGTGTTTACTCTGCAGATTCCAGTGCAGAACGCCTCATCAACCTAGAATGTATTCTGCAGGTGAAAACTGTAACAACACACACGCACACACACACCACACACACACACACGCACACACACACACGCACACACACACACACGCACACACACACGCACGTGTATATAAGAGTAATTATGAGTTTTGATGTATCACACAAACCTCAATGTTCTAGTTAATAGGAAATTGCAACATCTTTAGGTCAGGAGTTCGTGATATTTGTTCACAGATAAGCTTATCGTTATTAACATCACTGCATGTTGTAGTGATGCAGCAGAAAGCTGGTTTCCTAAAAGCCTGAGAAACATGATAAACAGGCAGGAGTCAGGCTGTTATTGCTTCACACGAAAAGTTTATCTAACATTTTGTGTTGTGACATCCGAGTGTAAAATTTCTTCCAGTTCTTGCAGAAGTTTAACTGAGGGAATCAATTATGAAAATGCTGCTCGGCTCAAAGCAAATAAGCAAAACCGCTTTTGCCTCGTCGAGTTGCAAGGTGTGAAAAACGATTTCAGGAGAAGAAAAGTCTCAGAAAAAAATCACATACACAGTGATAAAAGCAGAACAAGTCTTTTGACTTTATGAAACTGTAAATTTATGGTGTAAATGTGTCGGTTGCACAAGCAGATGGGACTCAGCGCCTCGCTAAAGTCACACCTATTGAACTCCAGATTCAATAGGTGTGAACCTTTGTGACAGAAAAAAACCACAAGATTTTAGATTATATCAAACTGTGATGTTGAAATGGAGGGAAAGTGCAACATCTTACTTTTGTAAGATGTTGAGCTCTAACTGAGCTCAAACGTCAAGAAAAGCTGAGAACCGTAACTATGGCAACACAACAAACAGTGAAGATTAGTCGTTGCACTTTTAAAAAGTAAACTTGCAAACTGGAAATTTTTCATTTATTTTTGCTTCTCAATGACAAAATTATAATTGTCCTTATAAACTCAACTAAATCTCTTAGCAGGTAACTGCAGATATTGTCACAGGATGCTGTTGCTATAAATGTCGCCATGTGCGTCACTGAGCCTGAGTTCGTGTGAGAGATTGTGTGGGTAGATATGAAATGGCAACTGGAGTGAAAACATCCAAGACACTGGATTTCCCGACCAACTCAACTCGTTCAATATGATGTCATAACAAGATGGTTGCTATGAGAACGAGACCATGTACGCCCGTCGGTGTGAAATTTCTCCAGAGGCGAATCAAGCTAGGGAAGAACAGAATGTTTCAGTATGATCTATTATACTTCCTTGAACTGGTTAGGGTAGATCTATGATCTAAGTAAAACATAGTTATAAAATCTCCTTTCACAATGAGCTGTTTTAGAGCCTCTAGTCACATTGAAATCCTGTAAGTTTCTGCTGGCCACGCCGCCAACGCAACGTTTACACTCACACGTGAAAATATCTGCAAACAGACGCGCAATTATGCAACCATACATCTTTGAAAAGCAGAAGTAGTGCCTCCTTCACAACCAAAAGGAATGCAGCTGATGGTTTCTGGATAGCAAGGAAACAAAACACTTGTCTTTTCCAGCAGCCATTGTACAAGGCATGCAGCAGCAAAACCAGCTGACCAAACATGCAGGAACTCTTAGCAGGGGTTGTGATGTTACAAATCAACGCCACGTTAAGATAAAAGTCAAAGTCGCTCATTTTGGGTTGCAGTGAGGGGATCTGGCTCAGGCAGTTTAGGCCGACATTTTCCACTAGAATCAGTAGAGGAACCGTCTTTTTCACTCGAAGTATATCTATATTTGAATATGAGATATATTTTCACTGTTCCTCTGTTTCCTCCACTTGAGCGGAAAGCAGAACATCTCAGAGGAGCTAATGCTGAGTAAGAGCCACAAACATCTAGGAAGGAAGACGAAGTTCAGAGCTTAAAACGCGTTCCTGTTCCTCTCCGGCTCTCTGTGCCTGTGACATGTCTGTTGACATCGTTGTTTGATGTGACTTTCAGATCTTCAAAGTAAAAAGTTGGTGAGATGTTGAATTTCTGAAGAAACAAAGTTTGATTAATGCCAAAACAACAAATATTGGTCAAACCTGTTTATAAACAATACTTTGTTTAGATTAAAAGAAACACAACAAGACAAATTCCTTCATCCACCACAGATTATTTCACGAGACACTTTTCCCACGACATAAGTGAAATAATCAGCTAGTGGAACTTTTTTATTAATATTGAGGAATTACTGACTTGAAACAAGCTGCTGAATCTTACTGAAAAGTTAATTTGTCCTTTCAAGTGTCCTAAGATATTTTTTGCACTGGGAACTAGACCAAAAACACAGCTTCGTCTCATTCATGGTGAAATGCTACAAGTAGGGATGCTGTGATTATCGTAACAGAATCGACTTTTTTGAGGATTAGTTCGTTATTTCAAATGATGCACCGCCTTTTAACCCAAAGCCTCGGGGCTTCAGTCCTCAGTCGAGTTTTCGCCCCACAGAGCACGCGGCTCCTCCAGACTAGTGGCAGCAGCAATTCACTCTGCACGTCTCTGCTCCTAAAAACACTTTTAAACGGTTGCATCATAAAGAAGCATTGCTGCAGTGGTGGAAAGTGGAGGAGCTTCTTAAAGAGACAGAGACCTCAGATACGGCGCTAAATCAAAGTCAAATTTCTTTTAAGTTATTTTTGGCACATACAGAATTATTACTACAACTGAAGGTAAAACGTAATTACTTGATTGTGCTATTAAATGGAAAACATGTAATAACCCTGTTTAAAGTCGTGGCACTTGACGCTGAAGTCTCCCAGATGAAGTCAGAGTCGACACAAAAGGATAAAACCTTAAAATCCTGCACTGCTTTGTGTTCAACACAATAAAGTTTCAGCTTCTGTAGTTAATTATTCAGGAAGTATAGAAACTTTTGCAACATGTTTTGCAGTGAATCAGTCACATACTTGCTTTACTTTTCATGACGGTCGGCTAAAGATGATGCATGTCTGATGAGGTCTTCACACTGCGGTTAGCCAGTTCCTGTATTGATGTTAGACTTCATCTGCTCACTCTGAAATGTTTGATCACTCTTCATTAAGCCACACAGCCGAGCGCTGCGCCAGCTGGAGACGACCAGGACAGGAAGAACAGACCATGAAGGCGATGCAGCTTTTCCTGCTGCTCTCGGCTCTCGGTGAGTTTCTCTCAGGGGTTTGAAAGTCTTTACTCCGTCTCGGTGGCACGTGTTTCATACTTGTGGTAGTGGAGGGCGGATCTGAAAAGTGGCAGCTGCTGCTGCTACTGTCACTGTACTTCATAAGTTGTCAACGACACTGTGGAGTTAAAAATTGGAGGAAAATTAGTGACACGATTCAAATAAACGTCTAGTTCATGGAGAACAAGAAGGAAAATTGAGAACAATTGTTTTTCTAACAGAAAATATCTAAAAAGATGCTTCTTTTAATATTTATTTTGGACAGTGGTGTCCAAAATCACCAAATTAAAAGCACTCAAGGGCAACAATTTACTTCTTTATTTATCTTTTCACTTAAAAATGCAAAATACTTTTCTTGTTAATAATTTTCTTTTTTTTCGCTCAGCAACAAATTAACATGTAATATTTTGAATGAAATGGTCAAAAAAGGATTTTAAAGCTGCACAGTTTCTAAGTTGTTTGTCAAGTGATTTTAGTTTATTGCCATCAACAAAAAGAAGAACCGTCTCTTTAACTGTCGGAGTCTGTTTTGGTCTTAAATGTTGCCAGAGATTTGTGGCCCCACTTACTATCACATCAAAATAAAAGCAAAAATAAATCAAAATGATAAAAAATAACACTCATTTTCTATTTAATATATAAATATGACGTTAAAAATCTCATAAAATTGCATCCAGGGCCACTAAAAACGACTCAAAGGGCCTCAAATGGCCCTCTGACCTCACTTTGGACACCCCTGATTTAGAATAACTTGGTTTTTTTTATGTTGATGAGCTGATAATTCACAGAAAGTGTCGTGAAAAAGTATTTTCCACTCGCAGAGTTTTGCTTTAATATTTAAAGCAAAACGTAAACTATAAAAAACTGTTTTTAAATTCTGATCAGTTAAAGAAAAGAAGCTAATCTGACGGGTTGCTGTCAAGATTTAACAATAACTATCAACGAGTGTTTTGACAGATATCTGGAGAAATTTAGGTATGAATCACCTGCTTTTGTCCAGACTTTGACTAGGCCATTCGTAAACGTCCGTTTGTTTGAGTCGTTTGGACCAACTGGATCATTGTGCAATAAAACAATGTTTTGGTTTTGTTCCAACCGTTACTGGACGTCGTTCAGGTCCTGAAGGAGCAAAGCAGCCCAGAGCATGACACCACCACCACCGTGTTTCAGTCTTGGCATAATCCTCTCTTCCTAAAATTCAGTTAGTTTTATGTCAGATGTAACGTGACACACCACAATATTTTCTTCATGTTGATAAAAGAGTCCCACTTCCACTCACATGTTATTTTTATGTTGTTAGAAGTTTAATTTTAATCGATCATTTGCTTAAAACAAGCTCAGACATGTTGCTAAAAGTTACTATAAGTTAGTTTTGTCTTATTTCAAAAGACATTTGCCCTGGAAAGTAAACCACAAATACTTGATAAGACTGAGTGTTTGCAGTGTGGAGATCATCCAGATGCTTGTTGATAAATGTAAGTCGTGTTTGTTTTTGGGTCAGCAGAGTCTCTGGCCTCGAAACTCTCCTATCGATGGTGTTTATAGGTTACTGCTGGTTACTGTTCATGAGCGCCGCCGTTACCAAAGGCCTGACGTAATCTGTTGTTTTTTTGGGTTACTCTTTGACATGTCAGGGGATTTCCGTCTTAGAAACGATGTAATTTTGACAGATTGACACCAAACCTCTTGGTACATGAACAGAGTTCCCGACAAATAATCTCTGCAACTGGTAATCCAAGCGCATCAGGAGGAAGTTGTACATTTTTCCACTCACTGACAAAGTTGTTCGTTGGAGGAGTTGTTTAATTTCAATGTTTATATGTAGTTACCGGGGCAACAGTCAGTGGTTTCTGTCTCTGTGGAGAAAAAGCTACATGAATTAATCTGTTTGATGTGCAACGAGACGATGTGGATTCTCTTCATCTTGTTGAATATTAATTAAACTGAATCAAAATGAAATGCAGTCAGACGCTGGTGGAGTTCCCAAGAGTTGCTCTCAAGTAAGAGAAGCTCTACGTCAACAAATTTTACTCCAGTAAAAGCAAACAGCAGCTGCTGAAGAAATGACTGAAGAGTGAAAAAATATTTGGTAAAAAGTACAGAGAAACTGATCACTTTGTCAACCATTTAATATTTAAAAATTGCATCATCAGATGGACCAAAATATAAAGCTAAGTGGAAACTTTGTTATTTTAAGGACAAAATTATCAATAATTTATGTAACTAACAAAAAATAACAAAATCAGGCAAAAGTAAATTTTTCCAAATAAAATAAAAATCTTATGAAACTTTAACAAAACTGCAGGTGTGTGTCTGTTTCTGGTGAAACTTTGTTTGTTCTTCATTTGGTTTGTAGAAATTCCAGAAACTTTATTCAAGTAAGAGCAGAAATACTTCACAATAAAAGTCATCAAAGTACAGTGTAGTAAACACATTTCCTCAAAAAAGCTCCGCAAGGAAATGTAACTAATTACTACCTCATTCTGAACATGTTATAGTTTTTAAACTGGACGGGTAAAAATAGATTATGATGAAAAACATTACCAGCAGATAGTTTGTGGGTTCAGAAGAGTGAATCCTGATTGGCTGATATGTGGCTCACTAAACCACCTTCTGCTTAGAATATTAATAAAACAGGATCTGGTTTCAATTCATTTACAGTAAAAGTTAAACTGAGTGCAGTCTGAACTGTGCAAAGTGAAAATAACAAAAATGTGATTTCAGCATTTAAGAGTACAAGGAAATATGGCGACAACATATCAGCTCTGTATAAACTACAAAATATTGTTTAAGTTGTTTTATCATATTTTGTAATAAATATTCACAGCTTTTCTATGCTTTATGTCTGACTTTGTGTTTATTCATCAAACAAGCTGCTAGATTCAGGATTTAACGTGATCTGAAAATAAGAGCGAGATGAGTTTATCTCGCAGTGGATCAGAAACATCACAGCTGTAGTTTTGGTAATAAACCACTCGGATGTGTCTGGTTGCTTCCTGCAGGAAGCTGGAGGTGAAGAAGCGGTGCTGAAAACCACAAATACTAGAGAAACATACATGAAATAAACCAACATTCTGCTGCAACGTTTCCTTTAATCTCCAAACATTTCAACAAGAGTTCTTGAATTTCTTTGAAAATAAATGCTAACATTTGCATGGCCTGTTTGGGCCGTTTTACCTGTAGGTGTTGCCGTCTTTTCACAAGATGATAGACTTCCTCATCATCAGTCTGGAGATGGGGAAGATGATACGGAAGATGATGGAGAGGAGATTTCTGGAAACGGTGAAGCAGCATTCGAACCACCAGCTGCAAACGTCTCCTGCATCCTTCCCTCCTCAGGTAACTTTGACCTGCTCTGCTAAAACTCACAGAACCTCCTGCTGTGATTGTTTTGATGCATCAGCTCAGCTCTTCATTAGTCAAATGCACAGCAGTGGAGGGTTGATGATGTGGGCCTGTTTTGCAGCCACAGTGTCCCAAAGAATCCCAAACAAAGTAACAAATAGCTGAAGAATCAAGATTTAAGATTATTATAAAAAATCAAGAGCTAATCATGAGGTGTTTCACATGTTATCCAGTTTCATTTGCACTTAAGATCAAATGAGATTAAAGCAGAAAATGTAATTTCCAGATTCCTCATTAAAATTGTGATTATAATGACACTTTCTGTTCCAGCTGACACTGGTTTTCTTCTTCTTCTCCTTTCAGCTGCCCCAAACTCACCACAGGGAGGAGCTGTTGTCACCAAATACAGCCTCTGCTTGCTTCCTATCATTTTAAATTTGTGCATGAAAGCCTGAAAATCTACATTTTCAGAGTTAAAAAATATTTCACCCTCATTGTTTTGTCCCTTGTTGAAAAGGGTTTTAATGACTAAAGTGTATTAAAATAATCCAAATAATGACAATATTTCCTCTACCATGCAATGTTGTCCATTTACCAAGGTTAATTCTGTTGGGAAAATAAACCGTAAGAAATGTTCCTGTTTACTTTTGGATTCCATTTCCTTTCATTTTTACAAATAAAGATCTAAAAACTGTGTTAAGCATTTTAACTCAGCCTCCGTATTGAAATCCAAAACAATGTTACTTTCAGTAGCCACCCAATTCGTAGACTCTGAGTAGTTTAATCTCAGTTACCTAGCAACCCCACTGGAGTTCCACCAGTTACCTAGCAACCAAAGCTGAGTTCCAGCTGTGTTCGTTGTACAATGGCTGCTGGAAAAGACAAGTGTTTTGTTGCTGCCTTTGCCATCCAGAAACCACTTACTGCATTCTTGCTGATTGTGCAGCAGGCTCCACTTCTGCTTTTCAAAGATGTACGGATGTATGATTGTACATCTGTTTGCAGCCATTTTTACGTGCGAGTGCAGATGTTGAGTTTAAGTTGAGCGTATTTGAATTTAAAATGACAATGATTTTGTGCAAAGTAGGTAATGAGCTTGTTGTGAACAGAGAGCAAAAATAACCTTTTCAAGGAAGCGTAAGAGAAAACCTGGAGGTTAATACCTTGGAAACCAGAAATAACTTCCTGTTTTCAAGGCTAACATGAGTCTCAAGTGTCTCTTGGTCTTAGATACGCCTCAACCTGATATGAGGCCTCACAGGTAGATTAAATTTGGGCCTACCTTCTGGTTTAGAGCGTCACCACAAACAGGGTTTCAGTAAAGATTTGGTGGAAAGTTAAGTACAAACTATAAGAAGAAATAGATATTAGCCACTCTGAAACAGGAATCTGTTATCGAAAGTGGAAAGAGGAAGGTGACAATATGCAGAGAAAGCCAGACACATAGAGAAGTGTTTCAACAAAAACAAGATCTCAGAGGCAAGGCACCATTTCCTTTCAGTCAAGCTGTTTGGAGGTGTGGATAATTATTTGATGACTGACTGAATAAATGAGATCCTTCCAGAATTTCTCTTCTGCATCAGATCCAACCCGTGGAGCAAAATCACCCACAATATCCAACAACAGACCTTCTGCTTCTGCCTTCAGACAAATCGCCAACACAGCGAGTTGTGGTTGTCTGGAAATCCTCAGAAATACAATTCAGCTGCATAAATCGGAAAGAAAATATTAATTAAACAGAATCTGCATCAGCAGCACTTCACTGCTGAGACAACCTGAAACTTTTAGCGTCACTTAGAAAGGAAGCATAAAGGAAGGTGGCGAATCTCAGCAGTCAGAACCAAAATTCACTCACTTACAGACATTTAGCCAATAGTAGCTACACAGGTGGCATTAGCTACACAGGTGGCATTAGCTACACATGTGGCATTAGCTACACAGGTGGCACTAGCTACACAGGTGGCATTAGCTACACAGGTGACATTAGCTACACAGGTGACATTAGCTACACAGGTGGCACTAGCTACACAGGTGGCATTAGCTACACAGGTGGCATTAGCTACACAGGTGACATTAGCTACACAGGTGGCACTAGCTACACAGGTGACATTAGCTACACAGGTGGCATTAGCTACACAGGTGGCATTAGCTACACAGGTGGCATTAGCTACACAGGTGGCACTAGCTACACAGGTGGCATTAGCTACACAGGTGGCATTAGCTACACAGGTGGCATTAGCTACACAGGTGGCATTAGCTACACAGGTGGCATTAGCTACACAGGTGACATTAGCTACATGTGTACAGAATGTTCTCTTTGCTTTAGGGCAATAATTCCTGTTTCCTGTCTGCTGTTTGGTAGCTCAGTGCACAAATCAATGTCACCCACATATTGTGGAAGTTTGTTGCTGTTTTGATGGGATTCTGGATCTTTCAGATCAGTTTGAGAAACGTCTTTCATCGTGTCAGGTGGGTCTTTGTCTTTTACACTTTGGTGTTTATAGACTTTGAAACAGTCAACAGGAAACCAATAACCAGAGAGACTTGAACTAGTTCCTTGTTTCATTCTCAAATGCTTGGTGACTCTGAAACTTTTAGCGCCACTTAGAAAGGACGCTAGAAAGTTCAGTCAGGAGAGCGACTGAGGAGACGCGGAGAGCCGGACGAGACGATGGAAACGTTGAAGGTTTTCCTGCTGATCTCGGCTCTTGGTGAGTTTTTTTCAGGCGTCTGAATGTTTTTATTTTGCCTTGTTGCTTCGTTGTTTTGGTCCGAGGAAGTCGATGGAAGAGCTGCTGCTGCCTTTATGGTCCAGTGTTTCATTGTTAGGATCTGAGCTCAGCTGACACAAAGTGGGTCGAATTACATTGTGGAGTTAAGAATCAATGGATTATTAGTGACTCAAACCAGCCAAGTTAGTTTGTAACAAACAAGGAAAACAGCTTCTGAGTTTCTCCTAGAAAAATAGTTGAGATTATTTTTATACGGGTGAAAAAAATTTTAATCTTTCTGATAAATAATTTTCACAGATTTTTATTTGCATTTGAAGTTAAAGTGATTTTTTTCCACATGCAGTTTTGCGAAAAAGTCTCTTCCCTTTGCCGAGTTCTGCTTTTATGCCTGAAGCCTTTCATATTTCTCAGAGATTCAGAGTAAACACAAAACGCCTTTTTCAAATTCTGCTTTAGGTCAAGCCACAGCATTTTCATTTTCCAGACTTTGAGTAGGCCATTCTGAAACATTCTGATGTCATCAAAGAAAAGGAACGAAGGAACCCAGAAACTAACAAAACCAACCGAAACAACCTGAGAAACAGGAAAGGATCATTTAAGAAGAAAGAAAGTTACAATGAAAACTAAAAGCACAGCAAGCACTGCATCAGCTCAGGTTTCTTTTCTGATTAAAGTCCTGCATGTTTTAGTTTTGGTCCCTGCTAAAGTTATTACTTTCTGTTGATGTCAATGTTAATTGATAAAACATGCAGGTTGGCAGCCATGCCTGTTCAGTTTAGTCTGCAGCTGATTTTAACTTGTTACTTTTACAACTTCTGCAGGTGTTTCTGTTTCACCACAGCTAGAAGATGAAGATGATTATTTTTATCCCCATAGTTTTGACTACAATTTGACATACCCTGAGTACACACCTGACCGTGACTTTGTTCCCTCTTCAGGTAACCTCTTTTTGATCTGCTAACAGAAATATATGCAAATTATTTTAATTAAATCTTAAATTAATTTATTCTTTATTCTGTTTTTATGCGTTTCATATACTTATCTTACTGGCCATGCATGTTCTGCTGCTGTTCATCAAAGGAAATCCTGTTCTAATCTAATCTTCATCATGTTTTCCCAACTTCCTGACGTAAAAATGATGCATTAATTCACATGTGAATAAAGGTCCTTTGTTGGTTAAATGTGGGATTTTCAAAGATGGAAAATCTGCACAACAGTAACTGAAATATTAATATAGATATTTGAGTTTTTACTCTACAAAATCTTCAAACTGTGATTTTTACTGAGTTTTACAGTCCAATAAATACTGAGTTATAAATATTTGCGGTGTAAAAGGAAAGATGAACCTGTGTTGTTGTGAAACAGGAAGTAGTTCCCTCCAGTTCCCTCCAGTTCCCAGCTGAAGTTTGATGGTTTTCTTCTCCTTCTCTCCATTCAGCTGCCAAACATTCACCACAGAGAGGAGCTGTTGTCACAAAATTCAGCCTCTTCCTGTTTCCTGTGATCTTAAATTTGTGCCTGAAAGACTGAAAATAATGATAATGAAGAAGAAAAACTGTTTGTTTGTTCAGGTTTTGTTTGTTAACTGTAACCCTGCTGAAGACGTGTTAAATAATAAGATAAACAAATAGTGTTAAAATAAACCAAATAATGTTTATTATGCAACAATGTAATAAACTTTAAATAAACAAAACATTCTGGGTCCTTTGACATTTATTATGTTTTTCTTTGTGTATTTTGGAAAACATTTTAGATGTTTTAGATTTTTCTCGATGTTTTCAGACTCTAAACATTTTGTTTAAGCTAAAAAACTAATTTTTGGTGCCAAAACTGCATGTTTTTTTGAAAACACCAACATTGAACATTTTTATTTGTCCCTATTTCAAAATGTCATATTTTGTTGGTGATTAAATGATTTTTTGAGATGTTTAATTTCTGAACCATTTTTTGCAACTTTTTCAAAAACTAACATTTGAAATAAGACGGTAGAAAATCAGGAGACATTTAATTGTGAAAACTGCAAAGACATCAGTGACATTATTTCGTCACATTTTGCTGATGCAACTGAAGGAGCAGACATGAAGGAGAAGTTGAGGGTATTGAATAATTAAAGCTTAAAACTTCCTTCCTTTTGCATTTAAAATCTCTTGATGGAAGTTGAGAGGCAGAAATGAATGTTCCACATGCATAACTGGATGAAATTCAGGCCTGGTGCTGCAGAAACATTCAACGTCTCTACACAGCCGCTTAAATCCTCTTCGTTTCGGCTGTTTTTCAGTTTTCTGAAAATTTGTTCCAGATTAGAGGTCAGAAGAAAATAACTTCAGTTTGTTTCTGTTCAGCTGGAGGAATTTATGGCGCCTCCATGCATTTAACTTTTCTAAGTTTCTACTAGTTCATAGTTACACTGTGATGTAGAGCTGCGTATCATCTGCATAACGACGGCACAAACGCAAAATCTCACCAAGTATTTTTAATTTGAGGTCGGGTGAAACATTCTTGCTACGCTTGAAATGAGGAAAACTAACTTACAAGTAACTTCTTGGTAATACATAGGAGCTTATTCTGGTTCTGCTGAGCAGAACCAGAACCAGAACCAAAGCATGCAGCTTCTATGCAGCACAAATCTGGAACAAACTTCCAGAAAACTTTGAACCTAGACTAAAAACCCACCTGGTTAGAGCTGCTTTTGGGCCCTAAGAAATGAAACCAACATCGACTTGATTGATTGCTTTAAGCCAATTATTCCTTAATATTGATGAAAAAGTACCAGATTATTGAAAAAATGTTTTATTAAAAGTGAATAAAATGTCAGCAGAACCAGCTCCTAAATCTAGATTAAAACTTGTAAGTTAGTTTTGTCTTATTTCAAGTGAACTTGACTGAAATACTGGCTAAGTATTTATTCTTACCCTGTTATTCGTTATAATCTGAGCCACGATGTAGATATCAAATAGAAAGGACCCGAAGGTGAAACCTTGCGGTACACCGGATGTGAATTTTGGCCGCTCCATCCCTCTTCTTTAGGCAAGACGCTGTTTTGCATCACATTCCAAATTATTTCTACATTAAATATTTTTTAAACACACTTCTGTCATATGAAAAATGTTTGTTTTATGGTTAAACCTTCCAGTGTTTCACATTTCTGTACCTTCGGCTCTGCAAACATCGCAGGATGGATCTGGACTTCCAGACTCTTCCACCAGGTGGCACAGTTTCACTCACTGATCGCCTGATTTTAGTGAACATGTTATCAGAGAAAGTTTTCTGCACTTCTTGATTGTGTGGGTATTTTTTCCTCATTTAATTCTCCTGTGACATCAGCAATAACTTTCAATCCACAAACTGCGCCTCGCTTGACTTTTTCTCTATTTCAGGTGTGGAAAGATGGCACGGATGGTGAAAACCCAAAACCCGAAAGCAGTTTCTGTTTCACTCAGACCAGCCTGGCCGCCTACAAAATGACTCAAACCCCCATTTCTCCCCTTTTCCGATGCTCAGTTTAACCTTCAGCATGTCGCCTTTACTACGTCTCGGTGCCTAAATGCCAAAATGCCAAAATGCATTGAATTTCTTCCATGCTGACATGTATTTGAGGAGGTGAAAGTGGCTGGAGAGCTGGAGAAACCTGCAGAGTTAACGTTCATCTGCGTGTTGAAGGTCGGAAGCAGCTTGAAAAGGGGCGACGCAGAAGCAGCCAGAAAGCAGAGCTGCTGCTGCATCCTGTGTGAATGTGGAGCTCGCTCTGCGGCTGATGACTCAGTTCCTGAAAACTGAGCCATACCAAGAGTGATTTACAGAAAGACGGCCAACAAGTGTGGCACATAGAAGAAGATTCAGAGTGATGTTTGTTTTCCCTTAAGAAACACAGGTGGGAGATAAAGGGGGGGACGAAAAGGTTAAGATGGAAAGAAAAATACAAAGAGTGACAGATTTCAGGCACATAAAGTTGTGTTTTTGTTAGATTGTTTCTCTTTTCTGCAGATATTGGCTAAATTCTCAGTGAAAAATAATAAAAAGGTCCAAAAATAATCCACATTTTATCCACAATTCCTCGTCAGAGCAAATAAACTGTCTGAAGTCAGGCCTCAGAGCCCGCCAGCCAAATTTAAAATCTTCAAACCGCAAAGTTTAACGCGTACGACAGAAAGTCTGCGAGGTGAAACAGGGCGACGGCGAGTAAAACGGGTGAGAAGAGAGGATGGGGGAGGGCGGGAGAAACAGACAGAGAAAGGAAGAGAGACGCTTTTAGAGCTTCGGGTCTAAAAGTCGCAGTCTGAGGAAGGAGCTTAACAGAAAAAGGAACAAAATAACTCCAATAAAAAAGGGAAACTGCTGCTGCGTCGCTGATGATCACAGCTTCTTGTTGCCAAAAGAAAAACCAATCAAGTGTGGGAGACGGTTTGAATCAAGATGATGAAGCTGTTGGTTCAGCTCTGCTTCCTGAGTGAGTTCACTTCATCTACTAACAGACTTTTCCTCCCAGCTCCGTTTTTAACTCAAATCTTTCGTAATAAAAACACAGAGATGCTCTCGGAGGCGACTAATTTAAAACTTTTACTTCTTCAATTCAGTTTAATCAAATGATTAAACGAGTTTTTATCAAATGCTACAAGAATGTTTGTTTCAAAACGAGCTTCTGGAAATAAATTAGCCACCATAGCTGCTTATTTACTCACCAGAAAAACCTAAATTTAGTCATAAATCTGCATTTGCATGATTTCCACAAGGAAATTTAATTGATGCCTCCCATGCAGGAAGAAATGCAAAGCCAGAAAACGCTGCAGTGAACTCAAGTTTCCGCCAAATGAACTTGTATTTTTTTCAAATGCAAAGTGATGTCAGTGCAAAAGTGCAATATTTGCATATTTTCTGCTTAGGAATTGATCATTCAGGTTTATGATGAGATGCATCCAAATTTACTGAAAGTTAATTTTAATCAGAGCTAAAATTATAAAATAAAGAACATGCAGCATTTCTGTGCTCCTGCTGATTAGGCTGCAGCTTTAAACTGAGATTTAATTCTAGTTTAGGATTCTTATAATAAAAAATCTTCATTTGATGATTAGAATGAAAAGATGCAGAAATTAAATGAGCTCCTATATCTTACTGAAAAGTCATTTTAAGTTATTTTTGTCTTATTTCAAGATTAATGACATTTTTGCACTAAATTTAGACCAAAAGACAAAGAAAGACCTAAATGCTAGGTTGTAGTTTAGCAACGTTATGCTAAGATAAGTGATGCTAACATGTTTTTAGTTCTAAAAGTTTAAACAAGATGCAGAAAAGGCAAATCAACAGTGATCTCACGTCTTAGTGTGACGACAGCTGCAGCTGCTGCTTCTGGTCCAAAGGTTTTCATGCTAAATGTTAGCAGCTGTGCAAAGGTTTGATAAACTCTGATCGTCCTGAGTTCCATTCTGCAGATGGAGCAGAATAAAGATGTGATCAGAGAACCTGAATGTTTTCTTTATTCTCAGACTTTTATCACCTCTTTGCTCTCGTGTTGCACCAACAGTTTGTTTTTTCACACGTCTGAAAGCTGAAAGAAAACTCAGTCAGCTGTTATCAGTAAACTGCCTGCTGCTCACATTATGTTACTTTATGATTTAAAGGACAAATCCAATCTTTTATAATATTTATCTTTGTTGTTTTGCAGCTCTAGCAACTTCTGCTGTTTCACAAATGACGACACGTCCTGCAACTCCAGGTAAAAACTGATTTAATAAACATGATTTATAATGAAAAATATCATTAAAATTATCATTTGGGCTCTATATTATTTATATATTACATAATAAACCAAATAATAGAAGTAAAACCTGCAGATGCTGAAGAATTATATTTGTTTGTGACTTTTCTTTCTTAAAACATAAACTCTGTAAGGTGGGATTTGTTTACCCCACAGAGTGAATTGTTCTGAAAAATTCAGTGTATAATTTTGCTAATTTCTTAAAAGACCTTTTAAAAAACGTCATAAGTTTTATGAATGCTTCATAAAGGCCTGATTGACATTTAAACGAAGTAGAAAAGTCTATTTTTGTTCCTATCTGGGTCACAGCCCCTGTTGGTCAAAACTCAAAGCTTTTCTGAACTCATTTTCAAATTCAAAGGTGAATTTTTTAGCACACGGTGAACAAGCTACTGTCAAAAATAAGAGTAAAAAGTATTTGGTAAAAGTTGACTCAAGTATTGAGCAACTGATAAAATGATCAGTCATTAAATATTTAGAAATTAAATCATCAGACGGACAGAAATATAAACTTATGTGGAAATTTTGGCATTTATGGATCAAAACGATGATAAATCATATAAATAGCAAAAAAAAACAAAGAAACTTTTTCCAAATCAGTTTCTGTCAATGAAAACAGAAACTGCAGGTTCTGCTGAGCTTTTGGTTTGTTTTTCATCCAGTGGGTGAAAATCCAGACAATTTACTCAAGTAAGAGAAGAAATGTAATTTGTAATAAAGTTACTCAAGTTAAACTAAAAATCTCAGAGTAATAAAAATAAAACTAGTAAATGTAACAGAGTTTTTCCTGTTAAACTGTTTCCAAAGAGACGCAATCGTCGCTGCAAGCATCAAGTTTATTTACCTTATTCTGCATCATTTGATGAATTTCAGATAAAGTATGTATTTTGTATCTCAGGTTGTTTTAACATTTAACTTCTTGTCTCATCTAAACTCTTACATCCTGGTACTTACAGACCTTACAGGCTTTTCCTGTCAACAATGAAGAATCAAATCTCTAAACTTAAATTCTGTTTTTAATGTTTTATAAATCTGACCATTTCTACCCCATCGCTGATCTGCCTCCTTAATTTAGAGTTTTCTAGTTTTATTCTCTATTTATTCATATTTATTTTATTGTTTTCTGTTTCGTATTTAGTTCCAGGAACTCCCACTCCCACACAACCAAATGACACGAAAACGACCGTGGATGTGAAGAAAAATGGTAAAAAAAAATAATAAATCAGATTCTTATTCTCCTTTTTCCTCTTTGCTTTTCTTCTTCTATGTTTTTTGGTGGTTGGCAAACAAGTAAATTGGTGCTTTGCCGCCACCTACTGGTGTGGAGTTTGGAGCAGAGCGTCTCTGCAGATCACATTTGTGTTGTTTTTCCTAAATAAAGTTAAAAAAAATGATTCTTTTCAATGAGAGATCAAACAAATTCCAGTGCAGAACCTGAACTAAAGTATTTATGTTTTTGAATTAAAGTGCAGGAATGTTTTGTTTCTCTGGATTATTGCAGAGATTTGAGATTATTCTTCATTTTTTGTCTCCTTTACATTAGCCACAGATAATTTAAATAATTCGACATCTGAGATGGGGATTAACGAAACCATGAAGGAGATGAACAACAAATCAGCATCAACTTCATCACCCCCAGTGCATCAGAGCCCAACCTCACCATCAGTAACCACGGTAACAGTCCTCAGTGACCCGAATGGTTTTATCCAGCGGCTGCAGCTCAAACCAAAACATTCATCAAAGTCAGAAACAGAAATCCAGTGGATTATTCCTGGGGATTAGGAACCCCAGTCACCTGTTAATCTGCATGTTTTAATAGTTCATTAATATGATTTAACCGTGTTGGAGATGCTGCAGACCTCTGCACTGCAAAACCACAAAATCTTACCAAGGATTTTCAGTTTCTACTGCAAATATCTTGGTACAATTCAAATAAGAGAAAATTAACTTATTAGAGGCTTTAAAGAAAGAAATAGGAGCTTGTTTTAAGTCAGTATTTACTTACTGTTGATGAAAAGGTACCAAGTCTCTCTGGCAGATTATTTCAGTTATAACAAGACATTTTCCCAGTTAAAAGAAAAAAGGGGAACGCAGATTATTTCTGCCAGAGGAATAATCTCTGGTTAATGGAATAATTTGGTTCTAGAGCAGAACCAAATACTTTTTCTACAAAACAAAAACATGTTTTCTATTATATTTTAAAAAGCTCTGATGATTTGAATCATTTCAACTGGAAATTTTCTCCAGTTTTCTGCACAAATCTGTTTAATTTGCCTTAAAGTTGAACAGACATGAATTTACATGATTTATTTTCCTCCTTCATTGCTTTGTTCTCACTAAAAGTGCAGAATTGCTGTGTTAGAAATTCTCCATCTTGTGCTACATTGAGGTACAACTTTCTTCAGTCAGAGGCTTCTTCAAACATGCTGGAAGACAGACTGCTGCAGGAGCCGCATCTACAACTCTATGACAAAACAAATATTCTATTCAGGGTTAAAAATGAATCCAATCTGTAATGTTTTACACACTTTTTCAGTTTTAAAAAAAACTTTTCTAGAGATAAAAAAGATCAAACTCTGACCTAATCAATTATTGATGAATTAACTCATCATTTACTACATGAACAGCATCAATGAACAAAGTTTGGTCAAATCTTCACGTGAAAAGCGGTTGTGGTCATTTGGACGCTGCTTGTTGTGTAAAGTTACGTAAAACGTTCTTTAAAAACAGTTTTATGCGTGAGCTTCATCAAGCCGCTCCAGGCAAACAGCAGACAGGAAGTGATTTTGGGTTGTAGTGCGAAGCTCAGCATGAACAAGAAAAGCTCCAGAAACACGAAGCCGCTTCTCAGAAATCCAGGAAGAAACAAACATTTCAAACCACCACATGCTTCCAAATATACTGTTAGATGGAGTTAACTGATGGAGTTTTTGTTTCCTCTTTGGCAGGAAGCAGAAGAAGAAGCCAGCAAAGGGTCGACCTCCTCGGCGACGGCAACATCAGCAGCAGGTAGCTTCATGCAGGCTGCAGGTTCACGCTCTGCCTCGTTTTGCCTTCCTGCATCAAACCACAGCGACTCGCACGCCTGATTTCTGTCTAACTGCTCACCAGAACCCACAGGAACACATTCAGAGGCGCCATGTTTAATCCACCAAACCAGAACGCTAACGGCCACAGGACAAAAAACAGACACATCTTTTAAATGAGCTGCCATTTTCAGGAGGGAGATTCATGATAACCGGCTGCAGTTTGATCCTAAATAAAGGAAAGACACGTCTTTTTTTTTGTTTAGTTTAACTGTGTGAAAATCCACAGAAATGAATTGTTAATGTAAGAAACATTTATTTTCTGTTTTTCTGTAAAGCTTTCTGCCGTTTCGGTAGCATAAGGAGGTAAAACAACACAAGCTAACCAACCACAGCTGATTCGCTCACACTCAGTGTTTCAGCTGCTTTGCAGTTTTCAGGAAGTTTGTTCCAGATTTGTGGTGCATAGAAGCCGAATGCTGCTTCTCCATGTTTGGATCTGGTTCTGAGGATGCAGAGCTGGTTCTGGGAGGTTGCTATGGCGACAGCAGCAGATCTTTAAGCCGTTCAGTGATTTATAAACTAACAGTTTTTCAAAGCGTGTTCTCTGAGCTGCAGGGATCCAGTGTGTTGACGGTAGAACTGGGTGATGTCATCCTGGCTCCAGTCAGGCTGCCGGCAGCAGCAGCGTTCTGGATCTGATCCATATTTTCAGACGTCGTTGCAGATCAATAGATCAACCTCGTTTGTATGTGCAGCACTTTTCAGCAACAAACCAGTTCAACGTTCACAAAAACACAAACATATAAAGTCATAGAACATACCCAATAATTGCAGCATTGCATTTTGTCAAATGCCGCCGTTACGCATCAAAATGTTGATCAATGTTTTATTTCTAATGTTTCAGAAAAAACTCTAAACAGGTGAGATTTAATCTGGATTTAAAGATAGAGATTTTCTAGATCTTAATCCTGGAGATGTTCTTCAGGTGATAGAAGGCCGATTTGGTAACTGTCTTTATGTGGCTCTGAATGTTCAGGTCAGAGTTCATCAGTAACAGGCCTGCTGCTCGGCAGATTATTCCTGATCATGTTGAGCTTTTAAAGGAGACAGAAGCCTTGAATTACAAAGTCAAAATTTCAACTGAAGGCAATAATTACTTGACTGTCCCTGGAAAACACACGCTGGCCCTTTAAGAACAATATAATTCAGTGTTTGTTTTGAGAATGGCCGCCTGCTCTTTTAACCCAGGGTACAAATAAAGGAAACCAACATTAAATCAATTTTCTCCTGTGTTTGTTTCAGTGACTTCAGCAGGGAATTCATCTTGGGGTAAGTTCACTCTTTTTATCTGTTGAAGTTCATCTTCACTCTTATTGTTTTTAAACTCAGTTTTTCACGATGAGGTGAATAATCACGATTCCTGCAGGGTGATTCATCATCATTCTGTTTTTAAAAACAAGCCAAAGTTACACTAAAATAGATGCTATTAATACTTTTCTTATTGACTGCAGATGTTTTGTTTTGTAGATTTTGTTGGAATCTTCAGGAAGTTTTGTTTCTAACATGTTGCTAAGTTTCCAGCGCCCCCTAGTGGTCACTAGAACACAAGGCAAATTGACTCAGTGTAATGTGAATACTTCTACCCATCCAAATAAGATATTTATTTATTATTTGTTGTGTGTTTTAATGGACGTAACGTTTTGTTCTCGGCAGCTTACATCCTGCTGGTGTTGATAATCATCGTGATCATCGTTCTGTGTGTCATCCTCTACATGCTGCGCAGGGCGTCCAGGGTGAGACACAACAAATAGATCCATGTTTCCTTAAAGAAAAACTTTCACTCTACAATACCATCAACATGTAAATGTTTTCATTTCTATTTATCTTTTCCAGACGTACTCGTTTGACCTCCAGCGACCTGTGACCTCCAGCAACGTCTACGAACCAACTGGCACCTTCGGCCAGGTCTACCTGGATGACCTGGGTAACAAACTAACTCCATCTAAATGTCTTTAAAAGTCTAACAACCTGAGAAACAACGGTTTTGTTTTGTTTCTGTTTGTTTCTCAGACCAACCGGTTAACAAAGATGTGATCTCTGATGATCTGTCCGCCACGCCGGTACCCAACGGCACCGGCCCACAGCCGGACGAAACCGCAGACGGGGAAGAGAACGGTACCAATGTTTGGAAGTCTAAAGTATTTCAATAGCAGGAATTTCAGCAAATACCTGCATGTTTAAAGGGGCAGATTATTCAAAATGAAAATTTTCCATCTGGGTTTCTACTGCTTCTAAAAACAGCCCAAACAAAAACCCAGATGGTTTTTGGTGTTTGGAAAATGAACTGCTCCAAAAACCTCCCAACTGTTCAGTCACACTGCGCCCCACGTGGAGCTCCAGCACATTTTGTCAGCTGGTTTTGCTGCTGTGCAACGGCTGCTGGAAAACACAAGAGCTTTGTCTTGCTGCATTCTTGTTGGTTGCGCATCAGGCTCCTCTTCTGCTTTTCATAGATATATGGTTGTATAATTACGCATCTATTTGCAGCTGTTTTGACGAGCCAGTGTAAAAGTGACCAACAGCAGCTTATCTGCCTCTAAAGCAGCTCATTCTGAAAGGAGATCAAACTATGCAGAAATAACCAGACTAAAATCTCATCACTTAAGAATTATTTTGTGCAAAAAATTTAACAAACATGTTTTGTATTATCAATCGATCAACCCTAACCTCTTCAAGGATGCATAATTAGATAGTTTTTGCCCGGTTCTGCCTATTTTAGCTCCTTTCAGAATCAGAATAAACTGAAAATGGCTGCAAACAGATGCACATTTACACAACATGGTGAGTCAACAACAAATCACTTCTCCTTTCCAGCAGCCATTGTACAACGCAAACGTTGGTAAATCCAGCTGACCAAACTTGATGAAGATCTGCTTGCGTTGCTCGGTAACAGGCATGGCTTGGCTGGGGTTGCTTGGTAACGGCACCGAGTGACTTAACAATCAGGAGGTTTTTGAAACAGCTTGTTTTCCAGACGCCAAAAACCATTAATGTCTTGTATGAAAAGAGTCCAGTCTGATTTTAGAAGCAGAAGAAACTAAATGGAAACGTGAAAAATGAATTTTGCACTTGATAATCCAGACCCAGGTTTGGTGAATTCAGACATTTTCTCCTTTGCTTCCTGCAGCTCTTCAGGATCCACCAGAAGCAAACGACCCGCAGAGACCTTCGTCCTCCTCCTCTTCCTCCAGCAGCAGCTCGTTAACGGGAGGCAACCAGGAAGAGAAGAAATCCAACCAGATGAGCAGCAACAACTTGTTCTTCGACGCAGTCGAGGAAACGCAGCAGCAGAACGAAAACAACAACAATAATCCATGTGAGCTCATTTAAATAATACACAAATACAATCAACAGGTGCTATAAAAACTACTTCAGTGGAAAAAATATTTTTCCAATAACTGAATCCCAGTTCAGAAGCATCAAAGCTTCCCAGTAACTTCAGTATTAGAACAACTTTAAAGGATTTAATCTGGAAACATCAATTCAACATATTTATAAATTAGGCTTAAATATCATATTTATCTATAATATTTGAAAATTAAAATAACTAATTTAATGTGCAGTTTTAAATATTAAGTTTGACATCATTTTCTCTGCAAGCAAAAGGAAAATGTGACATAAATGAAAAATCTTTCCCGTTGTTTAAATGTGTTGTTTTATTGAAGTATCTGAGTCCAACATTATTTATAATCCTGATTATATTTTCATTTTCCGTCTGACTGAAGGTCATATTAACATATTAACATGAATCTCACTGATTCCCGGGGAGACAAACAATAACAAAAGATAAAAAGTCGCAATATCAGCTGAATTTGTGTAATAATGGAAGATTTTCCATTGAATATTGAGAATTTAAAAAAATAACTTATTTAATAAAATGTAGATAAAATTTTTTATTTTAAACATCTCCCAAAATGTTTAATTAAAACATTTAAAACAGCAGTTTATTGATTTCCTTTGTTAATTTAACTATAACTGAAGCAAAATTATTGACACTTTATGTTTTGGCTCCGTTGGTGTTTCATCGACTCAGACACTTTATTTCATCATGAGGAAGTAACGCGTTGCACTGCTGAGTGGGTTTCAGTTGATGAAACTTCGGCCACTAGGTGGCGCTCATCCGCACTCTGCAACATGGAAAAACCCCAACAACCATCTTTTCTGGACTTTAGCTGCTTTTTAAGTAAAACTTTGACCTTTTACTCTGAAAAATTAGTTTTTATGTTTGAATTGCAGAAATAATTTTTTGCTTGTTTTTTCTGGAAGATTTTTGAGTTTAAATAATTTTGTTTAGAAACATATTTATCTCTCTTTTCTTTTGCATTTTCTCCTTTTGTAGCCGTTTGCTCCAGCGACCCGTTTGTGGAAATAAACCTTGACGATCCGGCCTGGTCCGATCAGCTCCTAACTTCTCCACCGGCCTCCTCGGTTCTGCCTTTCTCTTCCTTCTCCTTCTCCTCTTCCTCCTCTTCCTCATAGCACCAAAACGTTCACACTGAGTGAGACTGAACGTCCTTCCCACCACAACCAGCAGAAGGTCTTTAAAGGTTTCTCTCTCTCTTTTCCTCAAAATGCCTCCCTGCTTACTTGAAACAAGCTGAACTCAAAGCTAAACCAAAGTTAGCTTGAACTGTTTTGAAGATGAAATGTTAGTTTTTTATTTTATTTTATTTTTTATTTACAGACGATTAAAAAAAATCTAGAAAACCTGCAACTTGCAGCATCTGATCAAATCAAACTGTTTTAGTTTATGACAGTCATGAGTTTTTACGGCTTTCTGTTTACACATTATTGTTTCTCAAACTAAATAAACTGTAAAAACTAAAAGCTAATTACCGTCAATATGTACAATTCTGTAAAAACTTCTTATTAAATCTATATTTCGTGCCTCACATGATGACAGAAATCCAACAGCTTTGAATTTCAAATCTAATTCTGAAGAATTGTTTTTGGTTATTATGAATAATTTCTTTATTGTACAGAAGTAAAAATGTGCAGCTACTGCTTTAATTAATGCTCTGATCCAAACTGATAAGAAACTTCATTGAAATGATGTCATTTTATTGTTAACTTTAACATGTATGAATCAAACTTCCTGTCAGTGAAGCACATTTTGTGTTGGTTTTAAAATAAAAACATTTTGTGTTGGTTTTAAAATAAAAACATTTTGTGTTGGTTTTAAAATAAAAACATTTTGTGTTGGTTTTAAAATAAAATTGTTTTGTTTTAATAAAACATCTCTCTGCTTTAATTTAAATCCTGTTACATCACTTTATAATTAAGTCTGTTGAAAAATCAAATAAAAACAGTTTTGATTTAACTAACAGTGAATAAAAAAATAAAACAGTTCATATCTTTTACTTTGTTTATAGCAAACCAATGTTTTTTTTTTGTTTTTTTCCTGTAATATTTGCATTTAGTTTCCACAAAAAATGGCAACAAAAGTAAGTAATAATAATGTACTTTTCGTTGGAATATTTCAGCTTTTTTATTTTTTACATAACTTTCCATCTCCTTTTTGAAATGTTTTATCTTTATTTCTATTTTGAATCCTAAAAAAATGGTGATTATTTAAAAATTGTCTATTTTTAACTGACATGGTAATTGTCTTTTCAACAAGTCGTGCAATATCAAAAACTTAACCAACGCCTGGATGTTTCATGTTTTGTGTGCTCCAACATTGCAGAAGGGAAATTTACTGACTGGATTTACTGAATAGATTTTTGATCATCGTACTTTTTTTCACATTTTGTATCAAATGAGACTAAAGCTAACGTTTAGATCAAGAACTTCCTGCTTTTATTGTAATTATTTGTCGTTTACCACACTGAAACCTCTCGTTTCTGAAGGACGCGCTGCTGGTGAGATACTGATTACTCATAACTACCCCACACAGCCACACTTCAAACAAACTGAATAGTAACTTTATTCTTGCCCTGTAGAAACCGGAAAATAACTCGCCGCTGTGGAGTACCAGTGAAACTCCAGGTGCTTCGAAGAATCACGAGGTTTTAACAAACTTACACCTCTCAGTCCAACGTTCACGTTTGTTTCCTGCTTGCTAAATGAAACACGTGGAAAAACACCTACAGTATAAACAGAAAATACGTATAAATACGTTTCTCTACTGAACGTTAAATGTGACCTCTGATGGGTTTTTTGAACAGGTTAGGGCAGGTCAATGGTCTACACCAAACATGTTCTTGCATAAGATCAGTTAATGAGATTTTAGTTTTCTCAGTTCTGCCATTCAGAATGAAACTGTTTCAGAGCGTCTTGTCATTTTAAATCCTAATTAGCTGCTGCTAGCCCCGCCCCCCCAACTCACCACAAGAATGCAGCAAATGATGACAAGTCAACAACAGAACATTTGTCTTTTCCCAACATGAAGCGGTAAAACCAGCCGACCAAACAGGCGGGAACTCCGCTTGCGTTGCTAGGTAACGGGGCCGGGCTCAGCTGGGGTTGCTAACGGCGCAGAGTGACTTAACAACCAGGAGGTTTTTGAAACGGTTCGTTTTCCAGACACTAAAACTCATTGCTGGGTGTTTTGTTTTCAGCTGTTTTAAAGCAGCCATTTTGCAGCTCATGGCTGAACTTCCCGGAACTCCGCTTTGGTTGCTAGGTGACCGGACAGGCTCAGCTGGGGTTGCTAGGTAACGGACAGCATCTGATGATTTGTAACTACATAGTAGACACTTTTGAAACAGCTCGTTTTAAAGACATCAAAACAGATGAACTTATTGCCCAAAAAAACCTCCTGGGTTTTATCTTAAACAACTGGGTTGTTTTTAGAAGCAGCAGAAATCCAAATTAATGAATAGACACATGCAAAATATTAATTTTGCATTATATTTAAATAAAATTAAGATCCCACAAAGCAAGCAAGACATTAAAATGTCTCTCATACACATACAGAGATCATTGTTTCCTCTGTTTTACTCTTCAGTTCAGATTTTGCTCAGACTTTCCAGCAGGTCTGACAACTTTCACTTTCTAAATACGTAGACGCTGTTAAAATTTGGCTCGAGTTGATTAATGCCTGAACTGGTTTATTCTGTCCAAACTAAGAATCAGACAGTAAGAGATACATCACAATAAACACGATAAAAGAACAGACACATCCCAAGAAGATGCTCAGCAACTGGAGTTAATGAGAACTTTTATATTTCCGCCTCAGTTCGCCTTTTATTTTGCTTAATGTTTCCATGTAGGCCTTATTTTTATTCTTCTTTTTGTTACTTACTGGAATCACAGTTCAAATTTTGCTGACCTCCAACTGAACCAGAGGAGCCACAGGAAACAGAAACACATGGCAGCGTTGCATCACTTCAACCTGAACCGTCCTCCTCACACCCAGCAAGGCTTCATCATGTGTTGGTCTGATTTCTCCCCTTTCGGATGACAAACGGCTTGTAGTGCCCATAAAAAGGGGAAAGTCCCTCCTGCACGTTTTGCAAGTCATCTTCCCACTCCCACACAAACTGACACGTCTACTGAGTCTCAATTGTCTAATAATTGAATTTTGAAGTTTCAAAGATTAAAATTAACTATATTTTTCTTGAGTGATACTTTTAGTCTCCACATGACAGAAACATAACATTTTATCAAGCATATTTATTTAGTTTCAAGTGTAAATATTTTCCTTTTGTCCACAACAAATCAAAATACAGGAAATAATCAAAATTCTGGGATAAAGTTCATGTTGACAAGACGAAAAGGTGACAGAAAGGTGATACATCTTCTTAATCGGATTCTTTTTTTATTACAAAGGTTTTATTTTATTAGATATTACATTACGGGCTGCACAGTGGCGCAGTGGGTAGCGCTGTTGCCTTGCAGCAAGAAGGTTCTGGGTTCGATTCCCGGCCCGGGGTCTTTCTGCACGGAGTTTGCATGTTCTCCCTGTGCGTGCTGGGTTCTCTCCGGGTTCTCCGGCTTCCTCCCACAGTCCAAAAACATGACTGTCAGGTTAATTGGGCTTTCCAAATTCTCCCTAGGTGTGAGTGTGTGTGTGTGTGTATGGTTGTTTGTCCTGTTTGTCTTTGTGTTGCCCTGCGACAGACTGGCGACCTGTCCAGGGTGACCCCGCCTCTCGCCCGGAACGCAGCTGGAGATAGGCACCAGCAACTCCCGACCCCGTTAGGGAGAAGGGTGACGGAAAATGGATGGATATTACATTACAAAAACACAACATTGTAGTATTCTAGTCATTTTATTTCAAATTAACCTTTTTTAACTAATAAAACAGGGTATCTTTACATGGGAGTGGGCAAAAACTACATCCGGTGTACCACAAGGTTTCATCTTCGGACATCTACTATTTACTATCTGCATGCTCTGAAGAGCTCAGACTATAACAAACAATTCACATCTTGTCCAAAAATTCTTGGTAAGATTTTGTGTTTTTACAGTGCAGCAAGCTTTACACACAATATGACTTCGTGGTTTAATGAAATTATGAGGTTTATTACAAGTTAGCCTCAAAAATACTGAACATTTTCCTTGAAAAACATCAAATGATTTACATTTTCTAAAAACATGGATGGTACAAAATTAATAAAGAAGTTACAATAATTCTTCACACAGAAGGAAACCAACCATGCAGAAAATGACTGTTTTTGTAACAGTGGACACAATAAATACGCCTTCATGTTTTTAATCAAGTATAAAAATGTAAATGTGATTTATGACTTTCCAGAGACATGAAAGGTTAAATCACTCATGAATGTATGAAGTTACTCATCATCCATCATCTGCACTGAGCAAGGTCCAACTGGACTTTCAAAATAAATGTTTCCAGCAGCCCAGCAGTGTATTAAATATCAGTCTAAGCTTGAAACGTGTTCTTTGCTCTTCAGACTTTCTCTTCAGTGCACAAGTGTTTGTTTCACAGAAACATTTTGTAATGTTCCCCAGAACCTGATCTGTGCTTCACTGCAGATGGAAAACTGGAGCACAAAAAAACACGACAAATTAACTTTACTCAATAGTTTCATGACCTCAGTGACACATTTAACCCAAACATCGAGGAACCAGGTTAGTTTGCAGAGATGCATGGATAAAATGATACAAACTGAAACTGATTCACTCAGTGAAATCATTCAAACCATCTGCTAAAATAAGAATAAAATTATATGCACTAATATAGTGCTTTATATGGTGGCATAAAAGGGCTATATTAGAGAAAATAAAATCAAGAGAATAAAGTCTTTAAAGTTGTAATATGATGAGAATAAAGTCAAAATATCACTTAACACTTTTTGTGCTGTTTTGACTTTATGTAATTTTACTATTTTTATTTTCATAACACTTGATTTTTATTGACATGCATTTAGCTTCAACATGCTAACTTAGCTGCCCTAAAAGCTAATTGCTAACTTACCGACTGGTAACTGGAGCTTAAAATTAAAACTATGAGTAAATGTACAAAACAGTGCATTTATATTCAAGTTATAAATTTATTTTACCTAAACAACTTGACCACAACAACAAAAAACGAAACTAATTCAGCACCAAAAATCCCCCAATGGCTAAATCCACAATTAGTAAAAATTAACAAAAATAGTAACAGATATATTTAGATTCAAAATGAAAATATATTTTTAATTGGACCAGCATGTTTCTTGAGGATATCTGCCTCAGATTCAATCACAATCAAACTTCCTGGATCAATAAAACAATATTTAAAACCTCACAGGATTCTGAATCTTTTGGACTCGGATCCAACAGAAACTTGTGTTCTGGAGAATAACAGGTACATAAAATCAAACAACTGTGGATCACGACGTTTCCATGACAACCAATTAATTTTACAGCTGTTTTCTGTGGATTTATCTTACTGCAAAGTGAATCATCAAAGGATTCAGTTAATTATTAATGTTTCTTCCACTACAGGCAGAATATTATTTAGAGCACATGTGTCAAACTCATTTTCGTTTTGGGCCAAATCAAGATCATGAAGGCTCTTAAAGGGCCGGTTGAGCCAGAATGTGTAGATAAAACCTGTTCACAAACTGTTAATATGTCAATGAATTCTTAAAATTACATAATATTATTGAAGATCTTTTCAGTCCCTTCAGGAACTAATAATAAATGTAACTTTTTATTTACTGGCTGTATAAATCATGGACTATAATCAGACATCAACTAAATTCTCAAGAAACTGGAGGGATTGATTGATATAAATTGGCAGCAAACAGATAAAAACTGCATTGATATGATTGATAATATAATATTTAATGTTTAGTCTAGTCTGTGGAGGGCCACATAAAAAGCTGCAGCGGGCCGGATTTGGCCCCCGGGCCTTGAGTTTGACACATGTGATTTAGTGTAACGGTTTCCTTTACAGCTGCTGTGGTTGGTCTCTGTAAACACAGGCTAAATGTTACTGTTAATGTTTAACACTCATCACAAAAACTACAACAAAGAACCTTGTGGTTTCAGTGGGAATGCTGCTACAGAAACACCCACTCCTCTGAAACTGGGCTGAAGAAAATGTCACCATGAGGCCCGAAGGCGGAGAGAGCGACCTGAAAACAGTCAGAGGAGCTGCAGACAACTTTCTACAATTACAGTCAATATTTTTAATGTTTCTGGTGCAAAACTCTTACTTGTTTTGAATTAGAGTCACATTAAGAGTTAGCTTCGAGATCGAGCAAAACGGTAAAGAGCGTAAAGTATAAGAGCCGAAAATACAGCAGCGACTGGAAGTGTTACAGCCAATCTAATGGTTTGGTCCGGTCCGGTTGGGGCGAGTTCAGAATCTGCATGGAGAAAAAGCATCAGCAAATCAGAATAAGAACTAAAAGAACAAATATTTATGCTGTTTTGTCAGGTTTCTAAAAAGATTAGGGAAAACTAAACAAACATTGGTGTGACTTTATTAATGCTTCCTTAAAGTGGAGAAGTGGATGAAACAAAATTTGTATAAAAAATTTGAAATTTGTACAAAAATTTCATTTGAGTCAAAATGTAGAAGCATTTATTCCTTATCGCCCACTACTGTGAGTATTTCCCCCACTCAAAGTCTCATCACATCACTCTCCCCGTCTGTAACGATCAGGCTTGTTCTTCTGCTACTGCAACTTTATGAAGTGGTTTATTTCCTTTCAACAACTCTAAAATTACAAAATCAAACACTGAAGGTTAATGTTGGTGATACAAATTCACAAATATTTAAGGTTACAGAGAAAAGAAAGCAAACAAAAACTGCTTTGTTTACATCCAGACCAACATTTCGGTTGCTAGACTAACAGGAAAATTGTAAATAAATATGAATGTGCACGTGATCGCCTGATGTTATCTGGTAGGTTTCTGTGCAAAGTTCTGTGCAAAGTCAGGGTTATAAAATGCCATTTTGCAGATTCCCCTTAACAAGCCAGCAGGTTAAAATGCTGGCAGTGCTCCAATTTAGGAAAAGATCTATGAGCTTCACAAAACATTTCCATCACAAAATCATTTGATAAGCAGACATTAGTCTGGCCAGTTTTGTCCATTGAGAGCTTCTTCCAGGAAGAGCTGATTTAGGGCGTCTGTCACTTTAAATCCATATAAGCTGCTGCTGGCCACGCCCCTAACTCAACGTTTACACTCGCACATGAAAATGGATGCTAACCGTTTAAAACATAAAACCAGCTGACTAAATCTGCTGGAGTTAGGATTGGGTTGCTAGGCGACAGGTGGAACTCTTTTTGGGTTGCTAGGTGACAGGTGGAACTCTTCCTGGGTTGCTAGGTGACAGGTGGAACTCTTTTTGGGTTGCTAGGTAACGGGTTGAGCTCATTTTAAAGCGACCAAATGCCATTAATATTGCGTTCACACTGAATGTGATTTGAGTGTCAGGGGTGTCAACGTGTCGCTGCACTTTTCGCACGTCTAGCAGGTTAGCAGGTCATCACAGCTGAGGCGTTTCGAGTGTTTCATGTTTTCCGAGCGCTCTGTGCGCATCGATCACTTCCAACACGGCCGATGCTGGATTTGGAAATTCTGAACTTTTGCTGCTGTACGCGGAGCGTCAACCAATCACAGAGAGACGCCGCTAGGAGACGTAGTGACCTGTAGTTGGTGTCCTGCTAAGAGAAGCAGGAACCGACGCAGGTTAGCAGGTCTTCAACTGGGCTTGGGTGAGACGAAAACAGCGCTGATAGCGACCATCGTCAGAATCCAGCTAGCTTGTGAAACTCATGATCACAACGCCTCTGAATTATCTGGTAAATTCAAACACGTGTCCAATGGCGTAATTCAAAATAACCAGGAAAGGAAGAAAAAGCCCAGAGGATCCTCCTAAATGTGTCGTTCCTTTATCAGCCGCCGTCGTTTGTTCAATAGAAACTCAACACAAAATGTTCAGCAAAGAAATCTGAGCCTCCGTTATGAACAAGCTTTCACTACATACTAGTTTGGTGCCAACCTCTCAATTTCATCCGCCGTTGTACAAAGAGACTGGCAACGAAAAACAACGACTCATCCCAACAAGTCTGGAGCAAAATGTCCAGCGTCCAACTCAGAGTTTTGGTCGCGTTTTTCGGTCTGAACGCAGCACAACTTATTACCAAAACATGGCTGGGTTATTTAGTTTGAGCTCTTGGGCTGTTTTTAGGAGCAGCAGAAATATAAGTGGAAGTATGAAAACCGTATCAAAGTCCACAGACTTACATGGAGTCGTCGCGACAAAAGGTATGTTTCCTGACGGATTGTCATTTCCTCCAATCGTAACGTTCAGAACAAATTGCTCTGCAGGGGAAAAAAACAGTTCAGTGACATTTCTTTTCTTGTTTGACAAAAACTTAAATCCAGGTTTTGTTTGTGTTTTTTTTTTCACCTTTCATTTGAAGTCTCCATTTCTCTATGACATCATCGAAGTTGGCGTTGAGGTAGCAGGTGTAAAACCCAGAGTCTCCGGTTTGGAGTCTGGACAGATGGAGTCGGATCTTTGCTTCCTGGGGAGCGTCTTTGTCCAAATGGACCCGTCCTGCAAACTGCTCATCAGCCGGAACCAGGGAACCTCCGACTGTGTCGAAAACAATCTTAATCGAGTCCGAGACAAAGTCACAGATCATGTTGATGAGAGTCCAGTTAGTTTTCATGTTAGTGCTCCACTCAATGGTGATGTTGTCGTTTTCTTTGGCTCTGTAGACCATCAAGCCGTTCGTGACGCATCTCTCTTCCAAGGTAAGAGAATAGAGAATAATCAAGAATAATCGAGTGTAAAAACTGACTGCAGGCATCACAGATGAAGAGGAGGAACTTTATCACCCGCATCATGTTTCCTGCAAGAGAGTGTAAATAAAGGTTTGTTTTACAAGTTTAAGATAAAAAAAACCGTTTATTTATAAATGCTGTATAATAAACCGGCAGTTTCTGGAAGGGCCATAAAGTCACAAAATATAACTGAAGAATGTCGTAAAATCAATACAAAATGTAAAAAAATATATCCCTGAACATAATTTGTAATACTTTATGTGATTACATACATGCAATTATTAAAAATACAAAAGTTGTTCTTTTTAAAAGTGAAAATGTAATAATATGGCCCAGTGTTTGTGTTCATCTTAATCAATATGCTTCTAATAATAATCACAAATTAGATTATACATTTTACACTTTGATCAATTAATACTAAATAATTGGTCATTTAGTTGACTAAACAGTTCCTCTCCTCCCCTGTGGGGGCGCTACAACAAGAACCAGAGGAAGGAAATAACATGAAAACCTCTGAAGAATACACTGAGTGCAACTGTAGGGTTTCTCTTTTGTCTTTGGGACACTAGCTAGCGCTAGGCTAGCACGCGTCTTTTGGCTGCATTTACCCAGAATGCCCTGCGCAGTCCACTTCCTGCTTTTGGAGCCATTTCTGGTCTGTTTGGCATTCACATATTCACTCAAACAGCACCAGAGTTCACTGATCCTCCTCAAACAAACTCCACTTTCTAGCAGGACTGAAACGGTTAATCAGATCACGATTAACTGATTATTGAAATAATCGTTAACTAATTTAGTGATCAATTGATCGTTAACTGGAGAATATAGACCCGAACGAAAGGCAATTTGCTAAAATAAAACAACCCAGTCAGAGCAGAAATTATGACAGAGCTGTACAATTAATACAAACATTTTGCATTTAAGATAAAATAACGTTTTGTCTGTAAATGTTTTACCCTAAACTCCTTATGTGGCTGTTTTAGCTTCACCTGATATTTCTGTAAAAATCTCAGATTTAATCCAAACAGTAGTCAGATTACAGATTAGCCCAATGCTCTATTGACGTTTATTCAAGCAGGACAGGCTGTTGATGTTTGATGGATTTTTTAGCAAACCCTCATTTCTTGTTTCCTAAGCTCATTAAAGCCTCTTGTTAAAAGTAATAGATTACTTTAATACTTACATCTATGAAAGGTTTCTGCAGCCCTGCAGTCGCAGGTGTCTCATTCATCTGTCTGTTGAGTTCATTCAGGATTTATCGCCGGGCGTTTGCACTTCCTGCGCTGACCTGAATGCTTCCTGTTAGGGGCTCAATCTGAACATGAACAGCCAATTTATGGACCTGCAGAACAAAAGAACAGAGAATCAAAATTTCAAAACAAGAATCGAGATTTGGTTCATTGCAGTTTCTGAACTGCGTTCAACGTTAAAGTAATAAAATAAAATAGTTTCTTTTAGAACGAACTGAAAAATGATCCAACAAGTAACAGAAAAAAGTCACTGGAACAAATATTTTATTCATAATTCTGAAGTGAAGTTAATTTGGAAACATTTTATTGTCATTTTGGTTCTTAAAACACCTAAAAGTTAAATTTCCACTTAACTTTCTGTTTTCGTCTGCATGATGATGTAATTTTTAAATATTAAATGACTTTATCCGTCATCAGTACTTTTTTAACCAAACACATTTTACCCTTTTAGCTTTTACTACTTTAGTAAAAATACATTGAAGTCGTGCTGCTTTTACTGAAGTACATCGTTTGGCTGCTCCATCCACCAGTGTCTAAATCAGGGGTCTCAGACTCGCGGCCCGGGGGCCAAGTGCGGCCCGCAGTACAATATTTTGTGGCCCGCACCTTAATATGAAAGTATAATATTAGTGTGGCCCGCGGAGAAAGTGGACCTCCGAGGGGCCAATCAGCCAGCTCCCGCGCGCCGTACCTTGTCGAGGCTAGGCTAAGCTACACCAGCTTCGTGCACTTCACGCTTGCAACAACAGCACGGCGTGTGATGAACAGCCAGACAGCAGTCGCCTTTGCGCTTGCCATCTATCGTACTTTCTACCACAAATGTCATGATCGAGCGCAAAAAGAACGGCGACTGTTAGCGGGCTGTTTATCGTCTATGCTGCTGTTACAGATAGAAGCGTGTGACGGAGCACCTGTAGCTGCCATGACATTCAGCTACCGGAGCTCAGTGAGCTCCCAACCGGCGCCTCTCGCTCTGGCTCGAGAGCGCGGCAGAGCGCGCTCCCAGCATGGGCAATTTTTGAGGGAATTGCCCCCCAACTTCCCTGAGCTTTCCCGAATGTTCAAGCGGACCATGTGCCTTTTTGGCAGCACATATTTGTGTGAAAAGTTCTTCTCCACCTTGAACTTCAATAAGTCCAAGTACAGGTCCAGACTTAGTGATGATCATCTTCAAGCCATACTGAGGGTCTCAACTGCTTCCTCTCTCAAGCCAAATGTGGTTCAGATTTGTGAGAAGAAGCGCTGTCAAGTCTCTGGCAGCAAGGAGTAGGCAACAGAAGCCATGTTCAGAAGAACCGTTCATGATTTTCACTCAATGTTCCATTCATGTTCAGGACACTTCATGTTCAGAAGAAATCATTAAAACTGTTAATGACATTTGAGGACTTTTTTTTAACTTGTTTTTTTGTGGAATCCCTTATGCGGCCCACCCTCACCCAGACTCTGCCTCCAGCGGCCCCCCAGGTAAATTGAGTTTGAGACCCCTGGTCTAAATTAAGACTTGATCATCATTTGTTCTTGTTTCAACATGTTTAAAAATCCCAGAGTTTTATGAATTAAACATCTATTTTAAAAGAGTCAAAAGAAAAGAGGAGGATCAACGCCTGCAGTAAAAATCGACCAAAAAGCTCGTTACCACATAAAGGTCTGTAAAGGTTAAAGCTGCCTTCATGTTTCCAGTTTTAAAACCCGAGACTGAGGATTAGTCAACATTTAAAATGTCAACACTCATAAAACAAAATCAACAAAGCAGGTCACACAAACTCTGAATGTAAAATAGTTCAGATCAACAAGACAACAGATTATCACCAGAAAAATGTTGCTTAAATCCAACGTTTGCTCTTTTATCCAGAAACAAATATCAATGTTTTGTGAATCTAATGATTCTAATGCTTCCTGTTAGGAGCTCAATCTGAACATGAACAGCCAATTTATGGACCTGCAGAACAAAATAACAGAGAATCAAAATTTCAAAACGAGAATCAAGATTTGGTTCACTGCAGTTTCTGAACAACCAGAGAAATTTAGATCTGCTGTTTACTGAGTAATCTGAAACAGGACTTTATCTTTGCATCTCAGCTGCGTTTTCTTTAGAATATTTTAGATTTGCTCTACAAAAGAGAACATATGTAAGTCAGAAATGATTATTGTCTGCACAGAAAAGCTTAAAGTGGTGCAAATAAAGCACCAATACAACCATAATGCTAACACATTTACGTTGGTAAAGTCTGATTATATTATTTAACATTAATATCCGATAGAGGCATCAAATCGCTGCAGCTGTAAATGACAGAACAGATTTTGTGATTATTTTGTATTTTTTTAAATCAAAATGATAAATTTTGATTGTGATGATCAAAGATCATGATTAGTGGTCCTAATTTAAAAGTATCTAAGGAGTTTTTATGATTTTTATTTGCAGATTTGTTGCAAATCTGGAGGCACTTAATGATGTAATATGGAGTCTGGAGGGCCACATAAAAAGCTCTGACGGGCCACGTTTGGCCCCCGGACCCTGAGTTTGACACGTGTTGCAAGTAGACGCAGCAGAGAGTCCTGAAAGATTAGTTTTATTTTAAAGTTCCTTTAAAGAAATGTCCATGGCTGTAAATATTATTGGAAAAATAATTAAATGCAGCTTTTAGTCCAGATGGAAAAGGTTTGTCGCGTGTTACAGACGCCCTGCAGACACGATTCACTCTGGGAAGAAAGGATGGAGCATCTGTACAGGCACAAAGTTTAAAAACATCAAATCAAAATATTTTCTGTGTTGATCATTTTGAACCGATCTTCAGTGTTTAGAGTTACAGCAAAAGGAAAAACTGGATAAAATTCAGACCTGATGTCAAGCAGATGATCAACAGGTTTGATTTAAGCAACTTTCAGGGATTTAATGTGTGTGTTAGTTATTAGTTATTGATTAAATAGTTGCAGTTTAGGGACTAAAGAGTCAAATTTAGCAGTAGGATTAGTGTTAGGTCGATGTCTCTCCTCCGTTCTGTTTCTGATTAAATCTGTCTGTAAACACGTCTGTCTGCCTGCTAAATATTGGATTTATGTGAGTTAAAACTAATTACATACAGAATCTGCTTTTACCACATATAATATCTGTACTTTGCTCAATAAATGACTTCATTTGCCATTAATATCAAATAATATACAAGTTAAAACCAACGTTTTAAAAATAAACAGTGATAGTTTGCAACTTATTGATAAAATAATGAAGAAGTTTCTACGTTTCTGTTTTTTTTATCCCACTTTCCTTTATTAAAAACTATTTAGCTGCAGGAAAACCTCACTGTGACGCTTTGATGCTTAATACTATTTATTAATAACAGTGAAAAGGAACAGAGTTTAAGTTTTGGGCAAATATCTTCATGTGTGAGTTAATAAAGGATCAGATGATGTTTCTGCTGTTTTCCTCTCTGCATGTGTTTCCTATAGAGGAGAAAATCCTTGCAGTTTTTCTTCTGTTTCATCTTAATCATCTTCTGTCTTCATGTCCATGCACACAAACCGCAGAGAGAACTTCCCAACACTTTTATCGATGAATGACGCAACACTTCATGCGCACTCAGATTAATTACTTCCCATTTTTTGTTCTAATCACGTCGCATTAATGCCGGCTTTCGAAACTCCCACAGACGCTATAAATACACCAGAACCATGATAATGCGTTCAGTCTGCAGCCGCAGCGCAAACTGCGTCTAACATCTGCATTTAAAGTGTTTCCTATTCATTCTGGAGGGTTTTAAGACACATATGGATATTTCCAGTCTTACCAGAGCGAGCAAGACGCAGCCAGGAGGGAAATGATGGAGACGATTCTGCAGCAGAGACAGAAACTGAAATAAAAAGACAAATAAAAGCATCGTCTGACGCCAACTTTGCCGTCAACCAAAAACGCCTTCACTAGTGGAGAGGCTCGTGCGACGCGCCAGCCAATCAGAGCCGAGCATTTAGCGCCCGCTAAAAGCGTGAAAGGCGGAAGTGAGTCACTTCAGTTCATTTATCTAAAAGCTTCACCGCAACATGAACAGTCATGCAGAGACCAGTGCTCTAAACTGAACAGCTTTTTCTTTTTTCAGGAAATATTGTCAGAATTATGAGACGTGACAGAATCCCACGGTCACGGTGCGTGGAGAAAACTGGACACTGAACTCAGAAATGCTGCATCTGGTTCTGCTGAATCAGAAGAGTTTGAAACGAGACGCCTGAAAGTGCAGAAGCTTTAAAAGGATTCAGACACTTGGGACTTTTTCCACATGTTAAATGGGGAAGACTTTAAGTGATGCACCAACTCAAAACCATCAAGTTGTATTATAAGCCCCCAAACCCACAAGCTGGTTCAAGCAAATGGCTTTAATGAGTCAACAGGTAATTACTGTGTAATTAAAGCTCATTAAATGTGCGAATTGGTCATTAGTCTCATTAGACTTATTTAGACTCATTAATTACACAATAATGACTCATTTAGACTCTATTCTGCAGAAAACGGGAAGAACAAAAAACTTTAGGCTCCAGAGCAGAAGAGTTCAAAGTTCACTCTGGGGCAATTTAATCTGAGTTTTAGAACAAAGCAAATGTGGTTTGTTTCATAGGTGGTGAAAGTCAGAAAGACACTTTTTCATCTCTTAGCGCAAAAGATTTAAAGACAAATAAAACTTTTAAAAATGTTCCTGAATGAAGATTTTGCATTTATCTTAATTTTGGATGAACTAGACGAACAAACATTGACCTCATTTTAATAAAAAGCTAATTTTATAGCACAAATTTATAAAATAATGCAACCTTTGTTTTTTTATCTACATGATTTATTGGTTTGTTTTTCTACAGAAATGAGACTATTTTTGTTGATTTTCCTTTTTTGTTTGTTATTGAGTAAATAAAGTAAGAAAATGTGCACAATGTTCATTTTACAATCATTATATACAATAAAATATATATATATATATATATATATGCAACTTAGTATCTCTCATGGTATGAGGTAGGCAGTAGCTTGAAGGGTCTTGCCTAAGGACCCAGACTGGATTCGAACCCCGCCCTCTCGGGTGATATACTGACGCCTTATCAATTGAGCTATCCAGTCAGGGACAAAGCCTCAACAGACAATGTGCTCAGTGAATGTCTCAGACAACAGGGAACGGAGGTTGAGGTGCCAGAGATACCATCATGGGAGGACAAGCCCCTACATGGGATGTACCACCAGCAAATAACCCAAGTGGCTGATATCAGTAAATCCTACCAATGGCTGGAAAAAGCTGGACTCAAGGACAGCACAGAGGCCCTCATCATGGCCGCCCAGGAACAGGCCCTAAACACCAGAGCAATAGAGGCCCAGATCTACCACACCAGACAAGACCCAAGGTGTAGGTTGTGCAAGGAGGCCCCTGAGACAGTCCAGCACATAACAGCAGGGTGCAAGATACTGGCAGGAAAAGCGTACATGGAACGACATAACCAAGTGGCAGGCATAGTGTACAGAAACATCTGTGCAGAATATGGACTGGAAACCCCTGAGATCAGTGGGAAACACCCCCAAAGGTGGTGGAGAATGCCAGAGCTAAGATCCTGTGGGACTTCCAGATCCAGACAGACAGAATGGTAATGGCGAACCAACCAGACATTGTCGTAGTGGACAAACAACAGAGGAAAGCTGTTGTGGTAGATGTAGCAATACCAAGTGATTGCAACATCAGGAAAAAGGAGCACGAGAAACTGGAGAAATACCAGGGCCTTAGGGAGGAACTGGAGAGGGCCTGGAAGGTGAAGACCACAGTGGTGCCTGTGGTCATCGGGGCCCCTCGGGGCAGTCACCCCCAAACTGGAGCAGTGGCTACAACAGATCCCAGGAACAACATCAGACATCTCAGTCCAGAAATGTGCAGTCCTTGGCACAGCTAAGATACTGCGCAGGACCCTCAAGCTCCCAGGCCTCTGGTAGAGGACCCGAGCTCAGAGGATAAGAACCACCCGCGGTGGGTGAGAAGGGAATTTTTATATATATATATATATATATATATATATATATATATATATATGACGTTCACTACAAATGGAGTAACAAGGAGTTCCTCAGGTCTCGTTTCATGGCCCATCTCTATTTTTATCATGTTTATTGTAGTTTCTTTACTAAAAGTCGTTTTTAGTAGATTTAATAAAAGTGATGCTTTAAAACTCCATCAATTAAAACTCAGATTTTTGTCTCCTTGGATCTTTTGATGATCTCATTACATCTCCTGTGGAAAAGTTTGGAGCCGTTTTCCACAAATTCAAGTTTACTCTTTCCTGTAAATTACGCCACGTTCTTTGATCTGTAGTTTAGACATGCTTTCTGTGGGCAGACGCAGCCAACGCGCTGCACACGGGAACTGAAACATCGCTGGGGTTTATGACTTTTAGCCCTCACACCGCTGCCTTCCTGTTTGCTGATTTTATCTCCAAATTCTCAGAATAATCTGATCCCATTGCAAAAACATTTTTTAAATGTTCCCAAACATGAACGCAGCAGCAGAAATAATCACATTTTGTAGGTTGCACAGATTTGGCTGTGTGCATGAGCCAAACTTGCAACATGAAGACTGTACCCACTCTGCTTATTACTGACCTCATGACCTCATGCTGAGCCAAAACTCTTCTGCTCGTTAAATCAATCTGCAGGTAAATTAAGGATGAGAGCTGAGCAGGTGCCTCCATCTTGAATTTCCTCTCCATTGTTTTAATGCTGAAGGCCAGTTTTAAACGGCACAGCTGAGGTTATGAGGAGTGAAATATAAAATCGTCCTTTTTGCACCGTGACTGTGGGGAAAGTTGTTAAAATGTTTCTTCTGCTGACTCATTTCCAGATCTTCATCTGCATTCAGCTAATTGAAGTTGGCAGTAAAGCGGTGAGGAAGGGGAGTGAAACCCAAAGTGAAGGACGCAGGCGGCCTCAGGCTGGAGCCACGTGGCGCCACAGATCTGAGGTCAGAGGTCAGAGACAAGAGCAGCTTCAGCTGACGGTTTATCTTTTTAAAACACAACAGTTTTATGGATGAGGGCCACGAAAAATCACAACATTTTAACTAAAATGACAAGAATAACATTGAATTATTCACAACATTTTAACAAGTTTTTTTTTGGCCTAATTTCTTCTGTAAATATCTTAGTGAACTTGAAATAAAACAAAAATAACTACTTAAAGCAAGATTGATGAGAAAGTTCATCATCAACATTAAGGAATGTTGATCTTGTAGATTATCTCACCAATAGTAAGATAATCTACCAGATTATCTCACTATTGGGAAAAATAAATGAAATTGTTCTGGATGATTTACAGGACATGGTGGAGGATGTTCCACCTCACTAGACCCGCTGCCGTTGGAGCAACCTCCGGTTCAGCATAATCACAAGTACTAACACACACAGCACATATGTGAAATATACAATTGAAGCACATAAAATCTTACCCATGCTCATTGTGATTGTTGCAGGAACCCATCTAGATTTTCTTGTAGATTCTAGAGCAAAACAGGTTTTTTTTTACAGTATGTTGACGATTTACTACTGGCAGCTCCCAGTCATGATCTGTGTGTTTCTGAAAGCATTAAATTGCTCCATAGTTTGGCAGAAAACGGCCATAAAGCCAGAAAAAGCAAATTGCAGTTTGTGCAGCATTCTGTCAAATTGTAGGCATTTCATTTCAAGTTACGATGAGATTGAGAAACCTCTGACAGAAATATGTCATGGCAAGGGATCATTAATCACACGTTACATGGAACATGGAGTGACGTTGCTCTGACGTCATTGGAAGCGCTGATGAAACATCTGCAGAGACCTCCCACTCTGGGATTTTTCCTGATGTTTTCTGACTGTCTTATAGAGCGCAGAAAGGCTTGTTATCACATCCCGGGACATCGCGGTTCCTGAATCTGGACTCGATCTCAGTCTCTGAATTCTGCACTTCACACTTAATGTATCAGAACTGAGATTTCTCTTACAGCTGACGAGTTTCTACATGTCAACTTTTCAGCTAATTGTTTCCTGGTTTTTAGAATATTATGATCTGAATGAGGATATTCATAAAGAAATGTGATTATTAATAATCATTAAAACTGTTAATGACATTTGAGGACTTTTTTTTAACTTGTTTTTTGTGGAATCCCTTATGCGGCCCACCCTCACCCAGACTCTGCCTCCAGCGGCCCCCAGGTAAATTGAGTTTGAGACCCCTGCTTTAGATCATTGTTCCACCAGCGCTTGAGCTCTGAAGCTCATGGCCAGACAACCAGCAAAGCAGCCCAGATCATCACCACCATGTTTGACGATGTTCTTCTTGTGAAATGCTGTTAATTTAATGCCAGCTGTAATGTGATCTGCATCGTCCAAAAAATTCACTTTTGTCCTACTTGTCCCCAAAATGTTCTTACAAAAATCTTAGCGATCACAAAGACTTGTTCTTAGTAATTATGAGACAGATTTGTTAGTTTGTTTTTTCATCCATGGTTTCATATTAGATGCTCTTTTTTCCCAGCGTGTTTCTTATTGTTGAATCATCAGCTCTGACTGATGGGTAAATGCGTTCTGGTAGTACTTCGGGGAAGTCAGTCTCTCCATTTGTTGATCGTGTCTCACTCTGGGATTTATAGGAGTCATAAAGGCTTTAAAATGCTTTTGCAACCCTGTCCAGCTTAGATCCTAAAAAATTGTGATTAATCACAAATAATATCGAAAGCCTAAACTTTTTTCAAAGCTCTGTATCACTTACTTTACCTTTTTTCCTCCAGGTTTTAAAGATACAGAGTAATGGAACCTGCATTACTCTGCAGTAATGCCATTTTCAAAGAGAGTAAACTTGGTATTGAAAACCTTTTTCATAGCTTTTCTGCTTGAAAGCATTTCATCACCATGAGCCAAATGCATTCAATCAACAACTTCTTGATTCACATTACAGATTATTACTGCAGTTATAACAGACAAAATTCACTGTGTAATCCACTCTTGTATGTCATCATCATAACAATTTTTGTGCTGTTATTACTTCACCATCCAGGGATTATATTTCTTCCATGTTTACTTGACTTTCTACATTTTTACAGATCTGATTCCGCACTATTTTACACAATCCAGAGCACTTTACTATCCCTTGATCCAGAAACACTGCTGTTGGGGAACAGCAATAAGAGACTTTCATTTACAGTAAATATTGTGTATCAGACGACACATTAGTGGGAAAGGAATGTACTTTATGATGGGCCTTATTACAGGATGTGCTGACTTTAAAGAAGCTGGGATGTAAAATCTTAACAATTATGTTATAACTTGATGTCAGCGTGGGTTACATTTACATTTTAGTCACATTTTCTTTCTCTTCATGCCTTACATTTTTATTACCTGCTGTTTAATTGAAATGTTGTATTGAATAGATATTTTTTATGACAAATCTACATGAATAGAAATATGTTGTACATAAAGAAACAATATTATTGGAAATTCAATATTTGATGTGTAAATCAGAGTCCGACTATTTAATGTGTGCACTTTCTCGTGAGCATCTCTCATCTATTCATTCTAATGACCACTAAAACTAACAATGGCCATGTAAAGTATGTCATATATTATACATTAAAGTTTAACTTTATAACAAACCTGTGTCTCTTGTTGGAATATTTGTGATGAGTCAAATGTGTCGTGTTTTATTTATAAAGCAGCAGCTTTTAAAATGTGTAACATTACAGAGAAGAATAATTTACTGTTCTTAAATTGATAACTTCAGGTTTTTGTTAAGTGGGGCTATGTGGATTAATTATGCATAATCTGAAATGCTGTGAAACCCTAACTTGAAAATTACAGCTATCTTCAAAAAACTATCTTCAAAATGGTTTGACCTGCATCCCAGGCGCGTGCAGAGGGGGGTGCTATGGGGGCTTGAGCACCTGCCCCTTTTGCTCCAGGACCCCAAGTGCCCTTTGGTCTTTTTTTTTTTTTTTTTCTTACACATGTACTACAATTATTACTGTTATTATTATTATTATTAGTATTATTATTATTACTTTGCAAGAAAAACAACACAATAAGCCTTCCGGTCACATTGTCACCTTTGACCTTTTGCCCGTGACGCACGACGCACTTGCCTCTGCGCGGTGAGATCGGCGTAACTGCGAGCTCAAGCTAGCGAACGCTTTTTGGTGAATTAAAAAAATATATTTTTGGTGAAATAACTGGAGTCGGCTTGATACTTGTCAGAACGGAAACGTTAAATGTTGTATCGTTTCTCCTTCAGCACGGAGTCGCGGTTTAAGCAGAAATGAAATATAACAAGACAGGCGGAGGAAAATATAGTCCGCTCTCTGAGTCCGCCTTTCTCTGAATATCTACTGAGCGGGAGGAAACGCCAGGTGAGGAAAAAGCTGTTCTTATCTATCGATCCAGTATTTTTTATCATACAGACATCACGCTGTTGTTGTTGTGCTATGAGCTAGCTGCTAGCTAGTGACTTTGCTAGCAAAGCAAGATAACTAAAGGATAACTGGCGTTTCCTCCCGCTCAGTAGATATTCAGAGAAAGGCGGACTCAGAGAGCGGACTATATTTTCCTCCGCCTGTCTTGTTATATTTCATTTCTGCTTAAACCGCGACTCCGTGCTGAAGGAGAAACGATACAACATTTAACGTTTCCGTTTTCTGACAAGTAGCAAGCCGACTCCAGTTATTTCACCAAAAAGTATTTTTTTTAATTCACCCAAAAACGTTCGCTAGCTGGAGCTCCGCAGTTAGCCGCCGTATCTCACCGCGCAGAGGCAAAGTGCGCCGTGCGTCACTGGTAGCCTATAAATAGGAGGATCAACTGTAAATTCCACATAGTCTGTTGAGCGCTCAACTGTGGTAAGTCACCAAATTTAGTTCTTCTGAACAGTCATAGTGAGTGTGCTCAAACACTGATGTGGAGTTTTATTGCAGTACGCAGACTTGGTGAAGGGAGGTCACTGTGCTAATTGATTTTGACCATTCATTACAGCTAATTCTGTTACATTATTTTTCAGTGATTTGCGTTGTCGGTTTGTCAGTTTTTCTTCAGTTGAGTTGTCAGTTTGTCTATTATGTTGTTGGTTTGCTGTATTTGCTAGCCTGTCAGTTTGTTTGTTCCTTGTTTCAGTTAGAAGTTACTGTTAAATAGTTTATTAGTTAAATTTGACTGCTGTCTATGTTTATTTATTTGTTTATTTATAAGAAGACCGGATTGTATTAAATTAATTCTAAAGAAGTATTAATAATTAAAAACCACTATACGATCAATTGTTAGAGAAATGTGTTGTTAAGCTGATTGTGGTGATTGTTTGTGGCGCACAGTCTGTTGAGCGCTCCACCAGTAAGGGAGATCACTGTGCTAATTGATTTTGACCATTCATTACAGCTAATTATGTTACATTATTTTTCAGTGATTTGCGTTGTCGGTTTGTCAGTTTTTTTTCAGTTGAGTTGTCAGTTTGTCTATTATGTTGTTGGTTTGCTGTATTTGCTAGCCTGTCAGTTTGTTTGTTCCTTGTTTCAGTTAGAAGTTACTGTTAAATAGTTTATTAGTTAAATTTGACTGCTGTCTATGTTTATTTATTTGTTTATTTATAAGAAGACCGGATTGTATTAAATTAATTCTAAAGAAGTATTAATAATTAAAAACCACTATACGATCAATTGTTAGAGAAATGTGTTGTTAAGCTGATTGTGGTGATTGTTTGTGGCGCACAGTCTGTTGAGCGCTCCACCAGTAAGGGAGGTCACTGTGCTAATTGATTTTGACCTCTCTTTTGACTTCTCTTTCCTTTTACAGGGTAGTTTCTTGTTTTGTGTTTTTTCTAAAAACATTTTAGAGAATGGCAACGCGAAGCCGGAGTGGCTTCGGTCAGACTATACCGGAGCGAGGACTGCTTCTGCTGGTGATACTGGTGCTGCTGGATGGCACCATGATGTCCCTAAAAGCAGCAGCCTCCTCCGAAGGAGGAACAAAGAAGTCTTTCCCCGTCCTCGGCATCCAATACGAGGAAATCAGTGTCCCGTTTGGAATTTTACTGTGGGTGGTTCTGGCCTCTATGGTAAAATTAGGTAAGTGGTCATTTTACTATGTGGTTACTTGGTTTCAAACCTTAGAATTTAAATCAACATTTTTCAGTTAGTACTAGCCAAAAAGAAGGTTATGAAGTTCCCAATTAAAGGTGTCCTAATCATAAATATTTGGTGACCCAGTCAGAGTAAAGACACACAGTTAAACTACATTCTAATAAAAAAAAAAGTATAAAAATTTCAATTTGGATATGTATTGATTTAAAATTCTGTAACTATACCAGATTATAAACTTCTATAATAAAGCAACAGTCATCTCAGCTCCAAGCTTCCAACACAGTCAAGTGATATGTTTTAAAATCAATTACGGCTGCAAGATATTAGGAAAACATACTGTAATAACATAGTAGATATAAAGGACATATCTTTTATTGATAGCTCACATTTTTCTAACTTTAAATATACTTTGACATCATCACAATATCATGTTTACTCTCCTTAAGCTTTAAGATATTGGTCACACATCTAGATCCGATATGGACATAAAGATCAATTAAAGTATTTTCAAGAGGACAAATATATTTTTTGGAAAGTAGAGGTGTTTTTGCATAATACTGGAAAATATCTTGCTAAAAATTTTGTTCAAGTATTCCTCTGTGATTGCAATATTTCATTCCATATATTGTTGTTTCATTTGATGTCATATTTATACATGTGACATCAAATGCTCATTTATGCAGCATTCTGTTTGTACTCCTATGAAATTGATGCTTATGTAAATGTATCCTTATTTTTTTTTGATCTGCTCTATCTCAGTTACATCTTGATAAACTAAGTGATCCGCTTGGTTTTACATTAAGTGAAAGAACCCAAATTTAATTGCAGTCAAAGAAAGTTTAAATTGAGATGCTGTTTATTATAATTAGTAGTAATTGGGGTTTATTTTCTAATATTCAAAATGTTAGGAAAGCTTTTTTAAATTAAGAAACTGAGTACCATTTCTTTCCACATTACTGAAGTTGAAAGAGTTGTGACTTTGGAGCTTATTCTAATGTTTTGCTTTGCACATACTTTTGTTTCTATTTTGTTTCATTGTCATCTTTCCGTGGAGAAATTTGTTACAGTTACGGCTTGACACATACCTGTGTGGCAGCAGTGTATAGTAAATATAGCCGACCGACTCGCTGGACTTCACTTATCACCTTTTTGTATGTTGCTGGTCAGACAGACTAACATACACTTTTGGTGTGTTGGGCTTTATGTGAAACCAATTCTGCCTGGATCACCATTGTTTAAATGTAAAGGATAAACTTTCAACGGGAAAAACTTTTTATCATTTCTTAAATCAGACTTTCTGCTTGTGGTGGCTTGAACTTCCTGGAGACTTCAAACATGCTTGTGCTGTGAAGCAAGCCCTCTCTGCTTGAGGCAAAAAAAGATTTTAATTAGCAGAACTTGCAAAGGTGTGCCATGTCATAATTCAAAAAGGTTTTGAGGATTTTTTAAAAATTATTTATCTAATTTTTTTTCTAATGAGTGCTACTTAAAGTAACAGAAATAAATGAAAGGCTTCAAGGTCATTTAAAAAAAAAAAATAAAAAAAAATAAGGGTTTTGGCAACTATTAATAGATGCTAATTTAGGTTATGTGAAATGACCAGTTCTTATTCAGTTCTTACAAACATTGCAAGCATTTGAATTTTTATGTCAATGTTTGTTTGCTGTGGCCTTTATAGCTTCCCTATTTTCTCCTGACTCCACAAATATGTCAGGAATGACCACAAACAGATTTCAAATAATTATTTACTCTTTTCTTTTCTATGTTAGGTTTCCATCTGATTCCTCGTCTATCAAATGTCGTGCCAGAGAGCTGCCTGCTAATAATTGTTGGCATGCTACTCGGAGGAATCCTCAAGCTAACTGGAAAAGAGATCCCACCAGTCCTAAGCAACAACATTTTTTTCCTCTTTCTCCTGCCCCCCATCATCCTGGATGCTGGGTACTTCTTGCCTATCCGACCATTTGTGGAAAACATTGGCACAATCCTGATGTTTGCTGTTGTAGGAACTTTATGGAACGCCTTTTTTGTCGGAGGTCTCATCTATGTTGTTTGTCAGCTCGCACAAGACACGCACAGCAAAATTGATCTCAGCGACATTGGGATTCTGCCTTGTCTGCTGTTCGGCTCCATCATCTCTGCTGTGGATCCTGTTGCTGTGCTCGCTGTCTTTGAAGAGATTCACATAAATGAGCTGTTGCACATCTTGGTGTTCGGCGAATCACTGCTGAATGATGCTGTAACAGTGGTAAGTGGTCAATGTTAGAATAAAGAGATTGGTTAGATACACACACATCAACAGATGAACATACACAACATAAACATTTTCAGTTTAATGTAGAAAGCAGAAAACCCTGCACAATTAATCTTGACAATGGGGATAATAGTTTATTCACTAACAATGGTTTGGCTAACTTTTTGACAACTAAAAACACTGTGGAGCAAAAATCAATTCATATCAGCAATAATGCAATATACTTGAATAATAGCTAATACCTTGACTGTGACTTGTATTCAATGCCATCCAGTTTTATCCCTTCTGGTCATTACTTTCATTCCATCAGCACTATTGTCTCCAGGTAACAAATTTATTTCCATGATTTGGCAGCACAGTCCTGTGTAGAGAAAGATTAGAATATCCTGTCTGTTATAGAACACATTGAAGCTTTTATGAGCTCAATACAAACTATGACAACATGAGACTTATAATGTGGCTGATGTTGCTCTATGTTGTAGTACGCTTTTTTGTGAATTTTTTGAGTACAATATATGCAAGTTTTTTGTACAATTTTATGCACTTCGATAATACAACTAATATAATTTATGTGTGTTTGTTGTGGTTTTTCATGCTTTTTCTTTGGATTATCTTTTCATATTTTTTTTTCTCACCTATTTTTTTTTCTACTTTTACTCAATTCACTCCCAACACCATTGTCATTTGCCCTTCTAGGTACTCTACCATCTATTTCAGGAATTTTTGGACTCTGGTTCAATGTCGGCAGTGGACGCCATCCTGGGACTCGTCTCATTCCTTGTTGTTGCGTTGGGTGGCGTCCTGGTTGGAGCCTTCTATGGGATCCTGACTGCCTTCATATCTCGTTTCACCTTCCACTCAAGGGTCATCGAACCTCTTTTTGTGTTCCTCTTCAGCTACATGGCCTACCTGTCGGCAGAGGTGTTCCACCTTTCGGGCATTATGTCGTAAGTTGTAGATGAGGGACATGCTAAAATACGATCTTTTCCTCTCTGTTTTTTTAGTGCAACTTCGTAAAAGGCGCCTACATTGGTACTGCTTTGAACCTCTCCCATGTTTCCTGTGTGTGTGCATGTCAGAAACTTTTTTTAATTTATTTAAATATAAATTTCTGTTTGCCTTTACTTGAACCTTCAGTCTTAGTTTTCAGTATTTCAACCTGATGTTTATACATTTCTCTTAAGAGAGTTTTAAAGAGAAACTATTACTTGATCTCTTCAGTGAAGAGTTATTGGTTTTTACCCAGATAGGTTAAATTTAATTTCTATTACTTATTTTTTTATGTGTGTACCTTGTTGAGCTACCTGCGAGCAGAAATCTATATTGTTAGGTTCAAAAGAAATTAAATGAAAATAAGATCTGTGGTCACATTATCAAGATTTCCCCAGAATACTAGCAAAGCTGGCTGATCAGGGCACCGAGGTGGTCCACCGGGGTTTTGAATTAAAAGATGTTAAGTTCACAGGAAATGGAAAGTATTACTGAGTAATTATGTTAATGGAAAACATTGCTTACTTAAACCTACAACTATAGAATTTTAAAAACAACAAATCCCAAAAATACAGTTAAAATAAATATTAATTATTTAATTATTTACACTTTTGTTAAATCCAAATTAAGTCATCATTTAATGGATCTAAAAACAATGTAATGCTGATCACATTTAGAACCCACCCAAGACATAAATGTACTAAAAAATATCATTGCAGTTACATTTGATTTAATGATTTCAGCATAGATAAATAAAAAAGTTTTTAAAAAAATTTTAACATTTAAAGGTAATAATATGTCATTATATTTCAAGGTCTTCTAATAATTCTTAACACAGTTGATCTATGGGCAGCCTCTCAACTGCAGTAGTATTTCAGTCATACTTTTCCTTCTTATAAGGCTATTTATTTTACCCAATATTTAAATAGTTTTTTTCTGTTTATCTACTTCTGCATAGATCATGAACACCTCCATATTTTCCGAGGTGGCATTTCATCACCTCCTGCAGTACGCAGTGATTTGTTACCTGTTTTAAGCTGGTGACAGACGTTGTTGAGATACTATGTTTCCCTCTTACTCAAAAAAAGAATAATTTATTTCTAGCTTCAAGGACAAGAGTTTATTTTTTTAAATTTTTTTTCTGTTCAGAGCAGTCTTATGCTAACTGCAATGATATTGTTTTTTCTAGGACGGTTTTAAAAAGAGAAATAAATCTACTTCCTTTTTTTCATTTCTCCAAAACTTTGAAAGTCAAACCAATATTCCCAGTAGAAAGAAATGGAAGTAAATCTTGAACAGCTGCAGCAGCTTGTGGCATATTTATGCAGCCAATACTTTTGACCTTGAGATTTTTGATGTTCAGTCATTGCGTGAATGTGGGCAGAAGCAGAAGTGATTACCAAATGAGGATGAGTACATCTATTTCAAAGTAATCTGTCTTGTGAAATTCAAGCTTTTTAATTTCAGCACTGTCTCGTCTTTTAAAGACAGCAGCCTCCTCTATTAAAGAAAACGTTTGAATGCCTGAGTCAGAAAACATTCAGCAGTATATATGCATCCAGCCATTTTTTTTTTTTTTAACTTTTGTTGACACAAGATTTCACTTTTTTCTTTCTCCAGCTTAATAGCATGTGGAGCAGTGATGCGACCCTATGTAGAAGCTAATATATCCCACAAGTCCCGCACCACTATTAAGTACTTCCTCAAAATGTGGAGCAGTGCCAGTGAGACCTTGATCTTCATCTTTCTGGGTATGGCCACAGTGGACGGAGAACATCATTGGGACTGGATCTTCATCACAGCGACTCTCTTCTTGTGTCTGGTTGCACGAGTCATAGGTCAGCTCCAAATCTCTCTTTTTTTGTTGTTGTTTTTTCTTGAAAAGAAATTTCAACAGTGAGGTTTTCCTTGCAGATTTTTCCAACAGGAAAGGAGGCTTTTTGATGTGCATTGGGTGTATAAAGTCAGTAAAATGAGGATCAATTATTTTAACGCCTTTTCTTTTTTCATCTTTTTTTCAGGCGTGTTTGGTCTTACGGCCATAATTAACAATTTCCGGATCGTCAAGCTGACCACCAAAGATCAGTTCATTATAGCCTATGGTGGACTGCGAGGTGCCGTTGCTTTTTCCCTGGGCTTCATTCTGCACTCTGAACACAAGAAGATCTTCCTGACTGCCATCATCACTGTTATTTTCTTCACTGTCTTTGTTCAGGTGAATATACTGAAGCAATTTTTCTGTTAGGCCACATTAACTTTAAAGAAACTGTTCAAACTTTCCCCCTTTTAATTATTTCTTGTGTTGCCAGATAATCACTTTCTTACCTCACCTGCATCAGTGATCAGCAACTATTTTGATTTGCAAAATAACTTTTGGCACAGCGGATTTGCATTTATTCATCTACTTTGAATTTTTCCCCTTCACCAGTGGCCTCATGTCCTCACTACCTGGAGCTTATAGCTAGATGTGTATTTACTGACATTTTATACTGTGGCATTTACGAACAAGGATGGGAAAGTTTGAGATGTTATTTGAATTAGCTGAAATGTTTTTTTTTATTTAGTTTATTTTTTGGGTTCACCAGTTTTATTTTTTCCCCCCAGATTAAAACCAGTAAGATTTTAAATCTTTGCCCATGTTGATCAGCTTATCTATTAAGTGTTTTTTGATAAACCATTTTGCTTGCTCATAGAGTCCTAATCACTTTTCTGTCTTACTGGTCATTCCTCTGATTTTTGTAATCTTTTTAAAATGAGGAAAATACAAGTTACTTTATATATAAGTTTTGATGTGGACTGTCATTATAAAAAAGCTGCAATGGGCTGTCATCCATTTCATGCCACTGGAGTAAGGCAGACACCTGGCTTAATCTTAAAGCAAACAGTCAAGCCAGGCAGGAACAAAGATACACAGACAGATGCATCTTTTCCTCTATATTAATGAGATTTAGAATTGGCATGGCTTCTGTTTGTACTCTGGAAGTCGCCCAATATAAGGACACTTCTTATGTGCTCTTCTTACTTCTTATGAATAGTGAAAGTTTCTATTAGAACCAGAGATGATGTTATGCTGTTTGTGAGTGAGAAAAGTAAGTCAGTGTTGAACAACTCTTAAGGTATTATTTAACTACAACTGACATATTTACCTATCAATAACACTCTTTTAATTGTTAGAAGAAGCAGCAAACAACCTCCCCTGAGTTGTTTGCGTTCTGAGAGTTCCTGAGAGTTCTTAGAGTTTCCAGTCTTCCACATCATAGTGTGTCTTTTTCTTTTTTTGCTTTTAAGTAAAGGCTGCTCACTGATTGGAAAAAGATCCATTTTTTATTTTGCAATCCAAGTAAAATCAATAGATTATATTCACCGTCCAATTTCTCTGTGCCCTTCTACTTTATTTATCTGCACCATGATCAACAAATTGGAAGGCATCAAAGTGGCATTAAAGGTAATGTGTTATATATCACATTACTTTAATGCAAAAACAGATGATAAAAATACTGGAGAGATAAAGTTACCACAATTCAAAAGCAATTCATGATAACAGTTTATTTCCATCTTTGCAAAAGATTAGGAGGGATTTCACGTGAATAATGCTTTGTTCTTCTCACCCCCTTTAAGGGTATGACCATTAAACCCCTGGTGGAGCTGTTGGCAGTGAAGAAGAAACAGGAGACGAAGTGCGCCATCAATGAGGAGATCCATACCCGGGTATGGCCTATGAAGACCCAGCTTTTCTCAGTTGTTTTTTTTTTTTTTTCTTTTTTATTTGAATGTCAAGCATGTTCTGTTTCCACTTTCAAGTACACATTCAGATGCATCCATATATGGAACAAACTGACACTTTCATCAGCTCTTTCTGGAAGCTTGATGTAATTTACTCAATCAAATGTTGAGCCTTGCCTCCACCCACTGGCTGTGTAGCGGTACTCCATGTCTGTTCATTCAAAACCATTTCAGAAATTTTTAACGTTATTGATTTTCTTGCCTCATTCTGTTCCATTAGAGTCTCTGTGCTTGGCGCTTTGTTTAAGCATTTTGTTTAAGTCTTCAGTACCGAATGTTTTCGAGGTTGCAACATAACTACACAGGTCTGGACACCCACAGCACACACACGCACACATTCTAGGGGCTCAGTGATGAGTCACTGCTGCTCGAGGTAAGAGGAACAGACGGTTCTAATGTCTCCTTCAATGTAAAACAGCAGAGATTAGAGGGAAGCAAGAGTTGCACATTGCACAGTGTGGAAAATGATCTAAACAGACTGATATCTAGACCTCTGACTGGTCTTTATTTATTTTTATTTTACAGTAAATGATGTGAGCTACTAGTCCATATGTTCTCGAGCATGATACTTTTTTTTTCCAAACATGTTTATCATGGAAGAATGAGGTATTTTGCAGTGGTACGTTGTACATAATATCCAGTCTGATTCTTTAACCGCACTTTTGAGGAAATGCTCAGAAAGTAGAGTAATTGTTCTAAACAAGGCCAGTTTGATGCTAGAATTATAAAAGTGCATTGATCTCTTGGTTGTGGAGTGGCAACACTTTTGCAGATGATTCTTCATCCCCACAGCATGGACAAATGTGTATATTTATCATTTTCCTCAGCCAAAGCACAAGTGTATACTTAATGACTTGTTACTATAGCAACACCAGCTGTCAAACTGTCATCTTCAGGCTTAGTCAGAGCACAGGGCCAATATATGGGTCGGCTGCAGTCTAAACAACAAATCAGTTCTTACATTTCCCTGGTTGTGTAACCAGGAATTCCACTCCTGTTAATAAAGCTGCTTCAGTCAATCACCTGGCAGCGGCCGCTGCTGTTCACTTCTTCTCCTAGATTTTATTTTAAAGCCCGCTTAGTTAAGGCAACAGTGCTGATCCAAGAACTACAAGAAGCAGTTAAATAAAATGTGAATGGTTACTTACAACACATTCTCTGAAAGAAATGGCAAAAGACAAATGTTTCCACATTATACTTTGACTTTGCTTAGAATCATTTGCAGCACAGACAAATCATCCCTATTAAAGATGGGGAGGTAGCCTGATCTGTTTTCTTTCTTTTTTCACATCTGCTTTCAGTACCTTGACCACCTACTAACTGGGATTGAGGATGTCTGTGGACACTCTGGATATCACCACTGGAAAAACAAGTATGTATTTTAACTGGACTGTACCTAAAATTTTTATTGCTATTATAGTTACTATGTAGTTTTAAAAACCTGAGAGTGATGTGACCCTTTTTGCTTTCCACTGTCTGCTCCTATTGTGAGGATTTGTATAGATGGGTTATTAGGGCCAACAAGGTGGCCGCTGCTTTGGTTTGTTGCGATAAAGAAAGCGCTGTGAAGAAAAAAGCTCGCAGTTTACTGGTCTGTTTACATTCCAACCCTCCCCTATTGTGATGAGATACAGATCATTACTGGAAAAACATGATCTTGGCACAATTTATGCTTGACATTGAAAGTAAACCTTTTCCATTGGATTTTAGAAATGACCCAAAAAGTGATACAGAATGTGGAAATGTAGAATTTGGAAAAGTTTGTGCAGGTCCGTCACTAAAGGGGAATGTGAGGTAACATAAAAACTATGGATCTAAAATTTTGGTAGGATTTTAGTATTTTCATCCTGGAGAATGATAACTCTTTTACAAGAATCACCTCAATGTTTTTTTTTTTTTTTTTTTTTTTTGTTGTTGCTTATTCGTCACTGCCATTCTCCTCTCAGGCTGAACCGCTTTAACAATAAATATGTGAAGAAGATGCTGATCAGAGGCGATCGCTACAGAGAATCACAGCTCATTACCTTCTACCACAAACTGGAGATGAAGCATGCTATTGAGATGGTGGAGAGCGGAAGGGGATCTAAGCTCAACTCTACCTTCCCTTCCACTGTTTCCATGCAGTGAGTACTACACACTGTATTTACTTAAATTAGCGCTGACATATATTTAAAGTAAATTCTTCAGCAAAGGTTTAGGGCTGCAACTAACGATTATTTTTTAAATCAGTTATTCTATCGATTATTCTAATTAGGAATGGATTAACCAGATAAAGAAATTGCCACATTCTGCAGATTTTTTATTTTATTTTTTAAGCCTTTTTATATTAGACATAAGGAAACAAACATTTTATTGCCTAAAACATAGCATTCCTTCCTTTCATGTACTTTTGATCATTTGAAGCAAATAATGCATCTGCAGCTAAAAACAAATGCTTTAAATAATGTAAAATGCTCAGCTTATTCGTCTTGACTTAACATCAGTACAGTGTAGGCCTAATCTGGTGATTCATTTTGGGATAAACTGATTAATAATTGGACGGTAATAAGAGTTTTTTTTCTACAGGATTTGAAGTGAGTGGAAATAAAACTGCCACTTGAGGAGTTGAGAATAGAACATATTTACAGACATTTAAAAACTTTTTTTTATCTTAAACACAAAATGTATATGTATATTTCTTTACAGTTTGGGCTTAACTATTGCTCTGACGACATAGTATTTTCAGCAAATAGCATTTCTGTGTCTCCATACTGCGTTTAACAATTAATAGATCACTAAATTAGATTACCATTTTTTCAGCAATCACGATTAATCTCATTAATTCCTTCAGCCCTACATAAGTTACAAATGTAAACTGTTGAGGTAAGATTTGACCTTTGCTAAAAAAGCATTTCCTGTCTTTGTTGACCAATTTTAAATATGAAAGAAATGCTTTTATGTTTCAACATTTCTAAACAAAAATTATTTTGTTTGAAACAGTTTTAGTTTGTGTGGTTGTACCTTGTTTTGGAGGTAAAGAGATAATGAAGAGGGATTACTTCTGTTGCTCAGATTTATCCCCATTTAAGCACAATTTTTAACAAAAGTCCAACTTCATATAGAAAGGATGAATGGCTTAAAAACTATTCTGGGTAATAGAGCTGCTTTAAAGGTGTTCTTTCATTAGTAATTCTGCATAATTTTTTGCACCCTTAATATGAGTGAACATGAGGAAGATTTCTTCTTGTTCTGCACTGATCAGCTCTGCTCAGTTAGTTACAACATGATGAACAAACACAAACATGATGACCAGCTATTTTTGCACCAGACAAGAAAACAACATCTCTGATTGTTTTTTTCCCGTTAGGAACCTTCAGCCCAAGGTCCAGTCTCCTCCTTCTGCTCAAGGAGCAGAAGGAGGAGCAGAAGAAGCAGAAGGAGCAGAAGGAGCAGATGGAGGAGAGCTGATTGTCTCTCCTCCTTCTGCTCAAGGAGCAGAAGGAGCAGATGGAGGAGAGCTGATTGTCTCTTCTGCTCAAGGAGCAGAAGGAGGAGCAGAAGGAGCAGAAGGAGTAGATGGAGTAGACTTCCTCTCGATCAAAGATCGAGTGGAAGAGATCAGAAAAATCACCAAGGCCAGCCTTGAGACGACACGACAGAGGGTAACTGTCATGATTACTTGTTTCCAGAAAAATACGACAATAGAACTAGTTTCAAATGTACCATTCACTTCATAGTGAGATATATATATATATATATATATATATATATATATATATATATATATATATTTGCAGTGTTCCTGTGTCAGTCATGCTGAACCTTTTATGCTTTTGTTTCTCAGTTGCCATCCTACAACAGGCATACTCTGGCGGTTGATCCTGATGATGACCTAATGTTAAAACAGAGGATGATGATGATGGAAATAGACTGGAAGGTATGTAAAACTTGATCTCAAAAAATCATCTAATGCTATCTGTCACTGAGCTTAAAGAAAATTAAGCATTACTGTATATATACAGAGTCAATCTGAGAGCAGCCATGAAGAGTTAAACTGATGCAGCCAAAAGCATGATTTATGATTTAATTAGAATCAATTCTGAGTTTACCAAATTGATTTTTTTTCTGACTCAAAGAGGCGTTAATTTATTCTCTCAGATGAGCAGTCATACATTTTCTCCCATTTCGTCAGCTTGTAATTGCAAAAAGGAAATTGACTCCTTTTTAGGATCAATTAAATGTGCTAGAAGTCACTGAGTACTGTCTGCAGGCTCCCATAAAGCAAACATCAAATTCAATTCTATTCAATAAAGATACTTTTTTGACTCAATGGTGAGGCAGTGAACACTGTGAACTGGGATTCATTTCCCTGAAAATTGAGTGAGCCAGAATGTTATTTTGTCATTGCTGTTCAATGTAAGCTTTGTGCAATACTAATGCAGCTGTTTATGACTTAAATATTCTTGCAAAATGGAGTCATTTTCTGTCTTTCCAGTTGAAACATCTGTTTGTCCCTCGTCCTCAAGGCTCCCCAACTATGAGCAGAGCCAGAATGGCTTCAGGTAAATATATGCATCAACTAAACACATAACTGTAATGGATTTAACCTCTTACTATCTGATTTCACTTAAAACCCTAGACAAACATTTCCCCTGTAATAGAAGCCAGACGGATCAGATATATTTTATGTATGTATTTTTCAGTAATTGAAAATCAATGCAAGTCCATCTCAATAAATTGAAATATCAGAAGAGTAAATTATTTCAGCAAGTGAAAATAAAATAAAGTTTAAGGTCACTGTCAAAGGAGCTTGCTGATCTGAATGCTGTATCCAAGCATTAATAGAATGGACATAGTAGAGGGGAAAAAGTGCAGTACAAATTCATTCATGAGCAAGGATAATTCCATTCCATTGTATTTTCTAAAGTCAATGACGCCATCCACCTGAAAATTTTAGAGCATTTTCTGCTTCCCCCTAGGTAGATAGGCTTGATGAAGAATCTGATTTTATGTCCTAGCAGGAAACAAGAATAGAAGAATGGAAAGAAACATTCACGAAGTTAAAAATATAACTGACGATGAGGATGAGGATGAAGATGAGGATGAGCCCATCCCCACTTAAGATCTTCTCTTAGAGAAGATGTTGGAGAAATTTCTTTTTCTGCTTTTATAAATATGTGTGCAATGCATTGATTTCTTGTACAAGAAGCTTCACCTTTACTGTGACTTTGTCATTCTATGTTTATTTGAATTGTGAACTTTAACCTTTGTTTTAAAAAGAGAGTGTTGAAAAAAAAGATTAACTCAGCTCACTGTTTGAGTTTTTTTTTTTGCTGCATCACAATTTTCCTAAAGATAAACTGCTTTCTTGGGTAAAGTGAGTACAATCAGACCCACAGTCTAAGCAATAACTGTCTTTAAGACAAGGTCACTTTCTGCATGTGACCTTTTTTTTTTTTAGATTTGTTCACTCATTATTATACTTTTTTATATCCCATGCTGTGGAAAATGAATTTGTTCAGGCTTTTTTTGTCAGAAAAATATTTAAGATCATCAGGCAAATTTTATATCACTCAAAGCTAACTTGATACAAAATTGAGTTTTGAAATAGTAGTTAAATTATTGAATGGGAACATCTATCTAAACCAAATAGGGAGAAAAAAACCTGGCAATTTTTTTGCATCACTGTGTAGGAATTTTAGCCCAATCCATTGCCTCCACATTGAAAAGTTTTTAACCAGGGAGCTTTCAACTGTTTAAGATCACGCCACAACTTCTCAATCAGATTTAAGTCTGAATATGGACTAAACCACTTCCAGAAAAGAAAAATCGAGTCATTGTTCAGCAGACGTCCTAGTTTGCTTTAGATCAGGGGTCTCAGACTCGCGGCCCGGGGGCCAAGTGCGGCCCGCAGTACAATATTTTGTGGCCCGCACCTTAATATGAAAGTATAATATTAGTGTGGCCCGCGGAGAAAGTGGACCTCCGAGGGGCCAATCAGCCAGCTCCCGCGCGCCGTACCTTGTCGAGGCTAGGCTAAGCTACACCAGCTTCGTGCACTTCACGCTTGCAACAACAGCACAGCGTGTGATGAACAGCCAGACAGCAGTCGCCTTTGCGCTTGCCATCTATCGTACTTTCTACCACAAATGTCATGATCGAGCGCAAAAAGAACGGCGACTGTTAGCGGGCTGTTTATCGTCTATGCTGCTGTTACAGATAGAAGCGTGTGACGGAGCACCTGTAGCTGCCATGACATTCAGCTACCGGAGCTCAGTGAGCTCCCAACCGGCGCCTCTCGCTCTGGCTCGAGAGCGCGGCAGAGCGCGCTCCCAGCATGGGCAATTTTTGAGGGAATTGCCCCCCAACTTCCCTGAGCTTTCCCGAATGTTCAAGCGGACCATGTGCCTTTTTGGCAGCACATATTTGTGTGAAAAGTTCTTCTCCACCTTGAACTTCAATAAGTCCAAGTACAGGTCCAGACTTAGTGATGATCATCTTCAAGCCATACTGAGGGTCTCAACTGCTTCCTCTCTCAAGCCAAATGTGGTTCAGATTTGTGAGAAGAAGCGCTGTCAAGTCTCTGGCAGCAAGGAGTAGGCAACAGAAGCCATGTTCAGAAGAACCGTTCATGATTTTCACTCAATGTTCCATTCATGTTCAGGACACTTCATGTTCAGAAGAAATCATTAAAACTGTTAATGACATTTGAGGACTTTTTTTTAACTTGTTTTTTGTGGAATCCCTTATGCGGCCCACCCTCACCCAGACTCTGCCTCCAGCGGCCCCCAGGTAAATTGAGTTTGAGACCCCTGGTCTAAATTAAGACTTGATCATCATTTGTTCTTGTTTCAACATGTTTAAAAAATCCCAGCGTTTTATCAATTAAACATCTATTTTAAAAGAGTCAAAAGAAAAGAGGAGGATCAACGCCTGCAGTAAAAATCGACCAAAAAGCTCGTTACCACATAAAGGTCTGTAAAGGTTAAAGCTGCCTTCATGTTTCCAGTTTTAAAACCCGAGACTGAGGATTAGTCAACATTTAAAATGTCAACACTCATAAAACAAAATCAACAAAGCAGGTCACACAAACTCTGAATGTAAAATAGTTCAGATCAACAAGACAACAGATTATCACCAGAAAAATGTTGCTTAAATCCAACGTTTGCTCTTTTATCCAGAAACAAATATCAATGTTTTGTGAATCTAATGATTCTAATGCTTTCCTGTTAGGAGCTCAATCTGAACATGAACAGCCAATTTATGGACCTGCAGAACAAAATAACAGAGAATCAAAATTTCAAAACGAGAATCAAGATTTGGTTCACTGCAGTTTCTGAACAACCAGAGAAATTTAGATCTGCTGTTTACTGAGTAATCTGAAACAGGACTTTATCTTTGCATCTCAGCTGCGTTTTCTTTAGAATATTTTAGATTTGCTCTACAAAAGAGAACATATGTAAGTCAGAAATGATTATTGTCTGCACAGAAAAGCTTAAAGTGGTGCAAATAAAGCACCAATACAACCATAATGCTAACACATTTACGTTGGTAAAGTCTGATTATATTATTTAACATTAATATCCGATAGAGGCATCAAATCGCTGCAGCTGTAAATGACAGAACAGATTTTGTGATTATTTTGTATTTTTTTAAATCAAAATGATAAATTTTGATTGTGATGATCAAAGATCATGATTAGTGGTCCTAATTTAAAAGTATCTAAGGAGTTTTTATGATTTTTATTTGCAGATTTGTTGCAAATCTGGAGGCACTTAATGATGTAATATGGAGTCTGGAGGGCCACATAAAAAGCTCTGACGGGCCACGTTTGGCCCCCGGACCCTGAGTTTGACACGTGTTGCAAGTAGACGCAGCAGAGAGTCCTGAAAGATTAGTTTTATTTTAAAGTTCCTTTAAAGAAATGTCCATGGCTGTAAATATTATTGGAAAAATAATTAAATGCAGCTTTTAGTCCAGATGGAAAAGGTTTGTCGCGTGTTACAGACGCCCTGCAGACACGATTCACTCTGGGAAGAAAGGATGGAGCATCTGTACAGGCACAAAGTTTAAAAACATCAAATCAAAATATTTTCTGTGTTGATCATTTTGAACCGATCTTCAGTGTTTAGAGTTACAGCAAAAGGAAAAACTGGATAAAATTCAGACCTGATGTCAAGCAGATGATCAACAGGTTTGATTTAAGCAACTTTCAGGGATTTAATGTGTGTGTTAGTTATTAGTTATTGATTAAATAGTTGCAGTTTAGGGACTAAAGAGTCAGATTTAGCAGTAGGGTTAGTGTTAGGTCGATGTCTCTCCTCCGTTCTGTTTCTGATTAAATCTGTCTGTAAACACGTCTGTCTGCCTGCTAAATATTGGATTTATGTGAGTTAAAACTAATTACATACAGAATCTGCTTTTACCACATATAATATCTGTACTTTGCTCAATAAATGACTTCATTTGCCATTAATATCAAATAATATACAAGTTAAAACCAACGTTTTAAAAATAAACAGTGATAGTTTGCAACTTATTGATAAAATAATGAAGAAGTTTCTACGTTTCTGTTTTTTTATCCCACTTTCCTTTATTAAAACTATTTAGCTGCAGGAAAACCTCACTGTGACGCTTTGATGCTTAATACTATTTATTAATAACAGTGAAAAGGAACAGAGTTTAAGTTTTGGGCAAATATCTTCATGTGTGAGTTAATAAAGGATCAGATGATGTTTCTGCTGTTTTCCTCTCTGCATGTGTTTCCTATAGAGGAGAAAATCCTTGCAGTTTTTCTTCTGTTTCATCTTAATCATCTTCTGTCTTCATGTCCATGCACACAAACCGCAGAGAGAACTTCCCAACACTTTTATCGATGAATGACGCAACACTTCATGCGCACTCAGATTAATTACTTCCCATTTTTTGTTCTAATCACGTCGCATTAATGCCGGCTTTCGAAACTCCCACAGACGCTATAAATACACCAGAACCATGATAATGCGTTCAGTCTGCAGCCGCAGCGCAAACTGCGTCTAACATCTGCATTTAAAGTGTTTCCTATTCATTCTGGAGGGTTTTAAGACACATATGGATATTTCCAGTCTTACCAGAGCGAGCAAGACGCAGCCAGGAGGGAAATGATGGAGACGATTCTGCAGCAGAGACAGAAACTGAAATAAAAAGACAAAAAAAAGCATCGTCTGATGCAAACTTTGCCGTCAACCAAAAACGCCTTCACTAGTGGAGAGGCTCGTGCGACGCGCCAGCCAATCAGAGCCGAGCATTTAGCGCCCGCTAAAAGCGGGAAAGGCGGAAGTGAGTCACTTCAGTTCATTTATCTAAAAGCTTCACCGCAACATGAACAGTCATGCAGAGACCAGTGCTCTAAACTGAACAGCTTTTTCTTTTTTCAGGAAATATTGTCAGAATTATGAGACGTGACAGAATCCCACGGTCACGGTGCGTGGAGAAAACTGGACACTGAACTCAGAAATGCTGCATCTGGTTCTGCTGAATCAGAAGAGTTTGAAACGAGACGCCTGAAAGTGCAGAAGCTTTAAAAGGATTCAGACACTTGGGACTTTTTCCACATGTTAAATGGGGAAGACTTTAAGTGATGCACCAACTCAAAACCATCAAGTTGTATTATAAGCCCCCAAACCCACAAGCTGGTTCAAGCAAATGGCTTTAATGAGTCAACAGGTAATTACTGTGTAATTAAAGCTCATTAAATGTGCGAATTGGTCATTAGTCTCATTAGACTTATTTAGACTCATTAATTACACAATAATGACTCATTTAGACTCTATTCTGCAGAAAACGGGAAGAACAAAAAACTTTAGGCTCCAGAGCAGAAGAGTTCAAAGTTCACTCTGGGGCAATTTAATCTGAGTTTTAGAACAAAGCAAATGTGGTTTGTTTCATAGGTGGTGAAAGTCAGAAAGACACTTTTTCATCTCTTAGCACAAAAGATTTAAAGACAAATAAAACTTTAAAAAATGTTCCTGAATGAAGATTTTGCATTTATCTTAATTTTGGATGAACTAGACGAACAAACATTGACCTCATTTTAATAAAAAGCTAATTTTATAGCACAAATTTATAAAATAATGCAACCTTTGTTTTTTATCTACATGATTTATTGGTTTGTTTTCTACAGAAATGAGACTATTTTGTTGATTTTCCTTTTTTGTCTGTTATTGAGTAAATAAAGTAAGAAAATGTGCACAATGTTCATTTTACAATCATTATATACAATAAAATATATATATATATATATATATATGCAACTTAGTATCTCTCATGGTATGAGGTAGGCAGTAGCTTGAAGGGTCTTGCCTAAGGACCCAGACTGGATTCGAACCCCGCCCTCTCGGGTGATATACTGACGCCTTATCAATTGAGCTATCCAGTCAGGGACAAAGCCTCAACAGACAATGTGCTCAGTGAATGTCTCAGACAACAGGGAACGGAGGTTGAGGTGCCAGAGATACCATCATGGGAGGACAAGCCCCCTACATGGGATGTACCACCAGCAAATAACCCAAGTGGCTGATATCAGTAAATCCTACCAATGGCTGGAAAAAGCTGGACTCAAGGGACAGCACAGAGGCCCCTCATCATGGCCGCCCAGGAACAGGCCCTAAACACCAGAGCAATAGAGGCCCAGATCTACCACACCAGACAAGACCCAAGGTGTAGGTTGTGCAAGGAGGCTCCCTGAGACAGTCCAGCACATAACAGCAGGGTGCAAGATACTGGCAGGAAAAAGCGTACATGGAACGACATAACCAAGTGGCAGGCATAGTGTACAGAAACATCTGTGCAGAATATGGACTGGAAACCCTGAGATCAGTGGGAAACACCCCCAAAGGTGGTGGAGAATGCCAGAGCTAAGATCCTGTGGGACTTCCAGATCCAGACAGACAGAATGGTAATGGCGAACCAACCAGACATTGTCGTAGTGGACAAACAACAGAGGAAAGCCGTTGTGGTAGATGTAGCAATACCAAGTGATTGCAACATCAGGAAAAAGGAGCACGAGAAACTGGAGAAATACCAGGGCCTTAGGGAGGAACTGGAGAGGGCCTGGAAGGTGAAGACCACAGTGGTGCCTGTGGTCATCGGGGCCCTCGGGGCAGTCACCCCCAAACTGGAGCAGTGGCTACAACAGATCCCAGGAACAACATCAGACATCTCAGTCCAGAAATGTGCAGTCCTTGGCACAGCTAAGATACTGCGCAGGACCCTCAAGCTCCCAGGCCTCTGGTAGAGGACCCGAGCTCAGAGGATAAGAACCACCCGCGGTGGGTGAGAAGGAATGTTTTATATATATATATATATATATATATATATATATATATATATATGACGTTCACTACAAATGGAGTAACAAGGAGTTCCTCAGGTCTCGTTTTCATGGCCCATCTCTATTTTTATCATGTTTATTGTAGTTTCTTTACTAAAAGTCGTTTTTAGTAGATTTAATAAAAGTGATGCTTTAAAACTCCATCAATTAAAACTCAGATTTTTGTCTCCTTGGATCTTTTGATGATCTCATTACATCTCCTGTGGAAAAGTTTGGAGCCGTTTTCCACAAATTCAAGTTTACTCTTTCCTGTAAATTACGCCACGTTCTTTGATCTGTAGTTTAGACATGCTTTCTGTGGGCAGACGCAGCCAACGCGCTGCACACGGGAACTGAAACATCGCTGGGGTTTATGACTTTTAGCCCTCACACCGCTGCCTTCCTGTTTGCTGATTTTATCTCCAAATTCTCAGAATAATCTGATCCCATTGCAAAAACATTTTTTAAATGTTCCCAAACATGAACGCAGCAGCAGAAATAATCACATTTTGTAGGTTGCACAGATTTGGCTGTGTGCATGAGCCAAACTTGCAACATGAAGACTGTACCCACTCTGCTTATTACTGACCTCATGACCTCATGCTGAGCCAAACCTCTTCTGCTCGTTAAATCAATCGGCAGGTAAATTAAGGATGAGAGCTGAGCAGGTGCCTCCATCTTGAATTTCCTCTCCATTGTTTTAATGCTGAAGGCCAGTTTTAAACGGCACAGCTGAGGTTATGAGGAGTGAAATATAAAATCGTCCTTTTTGCACCGTGACTGTGGGGAAAGTTGTTAAAATGTTTCTTCTGCTGACTCATTTCCAGATCTTCATCTGCATTCAGCTAATTGAAGTTGGCAGTAAAGCGGTGAGGAAGGGGAGTGAAACCCAAAGTGAAGGACGCAGGCGGCCTCAGGCTGGAGCCACGTGGCGCCACAGATCTGAGGTCAGAGGTCAGAGACAAGAGCAGCTTCAGCTGACGGTTTATCTTTTTAAAACACAACAGTTTTATGGATGAGGGCCACGAAAAATCACAACATTTTAACTAAAATGACAAGAATAACATTGAATTATTCACAACATTTTAACAAGTTTTTTTTTGGCCTAATTTCTTCTGTAAATATCTTAGTGAACTTGAAATAAAACAAAAATAACTACTTAAAGCAAGATTGATGAGAAAGTTCATCATCAACATTAAGGAATGTTGATCTTGTAGATTATCTCACCAATAGTAAGATAATCTACCAGATTATCTCACTATTGGGAAAAATAAATGAAATTGTTCTGGATGATTTACAGGACATGGTGGAGGATGTTCCACCTCACTAGACCCGCTGCCGTTGGAGCAACCTCCCGGTTCAGCATAATCACAAGTACTAACACACACAGCACATATGTGAAATATACAATTGAAGCACATAAAAATCTTACCCATGCTCATTGTGATTGTTGCAGGAACCCATCTAGATTTTCTTGTAGATTCTAGAGCAAAACAGGGTTTTTTTTACAGTATGTTGACGATTTACTACTGGCAGCTCCCAGTCATGATCTGTGTGTTTCTGAAAGCATTAAATTGCTCCATAGTTTGGCAGAAAACGGCCATAAAGCCAGAAAAAAGCAAATTGCAGTTTGTGCAGCATTCTGTCAAATTGTAGGCATTTCATTTCAAGTTACGATGAGATTGAGAAACCTCTGACAGAAATATGTCATGGCAAGGGATCATTAATCACACGTTACATGGAACATGGAGTGACGTTGCTCTGATGTCATTGGAAGCGCTGATGAAACATCTGCAGAGACCTCCCACTCTGGGATTTTTCCTGATGTTTTCTGACTGTCTCATAGAGCGCAGAAAGGCTTGTTATCACATCCCGGGACATCGCGGTTCCTGAATCTGGACTCGATCTCAGTCTCTGAATTCTGCACTTCACACTTAATGTATCAGAACTGAGATTTCTCTTACAGCTGACGAGTTTCTACATGTCAACTTTTCAGCTAATTGTTTCCTGGTTTTTAGAATATTATGATCTGAATGAGGATATTCATAAAGAAATGTGATTATTAATAATCATTAAAACTGTTAATGACATTTGAGGACTTTTTTTTAACTTGTTTTTTGTGGAATCCCTTATGCGGCCCACCCTCACCCAGACTCTGCCTCCAGCGGCCCCCAGGTAAATTGAGTTTGAGACCCCT